>PVKZ01000165.1:722500-1282907 GCA_004027375.1 Macroglossus sobrinus | reverse complement strand
AAAGAAAAGAAAAGAAAAGAAAAGAAATGTTGATGAAGATATGGAGATATTAAAACCCTCATTCATTGCTGATAGTAATGTAAAATTGTGTAGCCACTATGCAAACAGTTCAGTGATTCCTCAAAAAACTAAACATAAAATGACTATTGACTTAGGAATTCTACTTCTAGGTATGTACCCAAAAGAATTTAAATCAGGGACTTGGAAAGATAGTGGTATGCCAATATCCACTGCAGCATTTTTTGCAATAGCTAAAAAAGTAGAAACAATTCAAGTGTCTATCGATGAATGAATGGAGAAATAAACTGTGATATATACACACAAAGAAATATTATTTAGCCAGAAAAAGAAATGAAGTTCTGATACATACTCCAACATGAATGAGCCTTAACAACATTATCCTAAATGAAATAAGCCAGACTTAAAAGGACAATTATTGTATGACTCCACTTATATGAAATATCTAAAATAAGCAAATTCATAGAGTCAGAAAGTACATTAGAGGTTATTAGGGGTTGAGAGAAGGGGGATTAGGGAGTTATTGCTTAATGGTTACTGAGTTTGTGTTTCAGTGTCAGTAAATTTGAGGAACAAGTAAAGATGATTGTTTGCCCAACATTGTGAATATAATTCATGTCACTGAATTTTACAGGTAAAGTTGGTTAAAATGGTATTTTATGTACATGTATTTTACCACAATGAAAGTTTTTCCAGAAAAAAAATGAGAGAGTGACATTATAAAGCAGGGATATTTAGAAGAGAGATGGTCATACTCTCTAGAAAGCTATTGGCTGCTCCTTGAGACACACATACAGATGTATACAGATGCAGATTTAGACATGCATAAAAATATAACCCAGGGACCTAAACACAGATACCCAGACAAACACAAGAATTCTATGCCTCTTGGTATGTACATACCTACATACATACAATCTGTACTTTGTATATAAATATGATTGATTTAAACCACCTTTAGGATTCACCCATCCACTAGGTAGGGGTGCATACACCTATGCATTACATCATGTAACAATATAGGCATATAGATTAACCAGAGAACCTGTTTATCTAAAGAAAAGCATGTACTAGAGATGAAAGGAAACAAAAGCATACACATCCCACAGGTAACCATGATGTGTGATGTAACAGTAAAAGGATTTAAGGGCATGCAAATGGGTTCACTGATTGGTAGGTGGGAGAATTAGAGTAGTGAACAAAAAGGTAAGTATTGGAGGCTATAAGCTGTGTGGAAGGTGGGGACTGGAGGATGAGTGAAGTGGGTAAGTGGAAAGATGAGTAGATGTAAATATCATACAGAAACCATCAAACTTTGTCAAGGAGATTCAAAACAAACTTAAGTTGCCAAATTTTACTCTTTTCTCTCACCTGTTACTCTCTGACCTCTGTTTATCAGAGAACAAGCTGTATACTTGGTTACCTTCATAATTGCACAGCCCCTCCCACTGACCCAACACTCTTTTAGGGTAGTTCTCAGGTGAGGTCAGCGAGCTTCATTCTTTATCTTCTTTCTGCCCAATACAGCAAAACCTCCTCACACATTGAGTTCAGCTATGGAAAAGTGCCATGCCCACTGGAAGCCAGCAGGGGACCATGGTTGAGGAGGGTAGCCCCAGACTGACCAAGGTCTTTTAACTGATGGCCAAGCTGAGGTAGTGAGATGCTGTGGGAATGGTGAGTCAGGAGCAAAGGATTAGCATTTAGAGCTGGCGCTCAACAGGAGGAGCCATTGACAAGGAGATAGGATTTCCAAGAGGAGCATCGATGTTGAGGTATGAGCACAAGGATTCCTTCAGAGCACACCTTTGATGTTGGTCTTGATGTCTTATGGCGGCAAAAGCTGTACATTAGCAAGACAGTTGCTTATGGACAATACTTAGCTAGAGTCTACAAGGGAAATCATTAAGAAGGCAAAGTGGTTCTGCCAATAGTCTCTTTCCTGGGCCTTCACCTCAGCACTGGCACTTTATTTCCTTACTCCTCAGGTACTAATTCACTCCTACCTCCTAGTAAAATCTTCCGGGATATGAGAGTTAACATCTTATCTTTTTCTGTTAGCAAGAAAATTCTCAAGTTACTACTTATCAATAAAATCAGAATGAGTTACATATGATTATTGGTATTTCCTCTTTTTCAACCTGCTTCAGAAAACCAAAAAGCAGCCTAGGCTATTATAGGATGTTATAATTTAGAAAATTAAGTGATATCTTGGTGCGTTGTTTTTTTTTTTTTTTTCCTGAGTTTCAGAATAGTTTTCTGAGGAAGAGAGTATACTCATTGACTAAAAGCTGGTCTTTTAATAGAGAACCAAGATGTTGAGTTTTGATTGTAGGTAATTTTGATTGTAAGTATGACTATAACTGCTATATGATGAATATAACGGCTATAATTTTAACATATTAATAAAATTGGAGATTGTTGGTGTGTGTTTGATAGAGATGTATGATTTTGATGAGTGAAGTCTATAGTTCTTACAATCACTATTAATACAAAAAGCAATTAAAAATGTTTTTATCATTCAGCTGTTAGAAATTCATATTACAAGTTATTTGAACTATAAAGGATGTTGATTCTTGCACAAAATTATTATGTTCTAGCTCTCCACTTAGAATTCAATTGTTCTGGTATTCTATTTTTAAAAATAGTTTAACTTTTATAAGCATATATGCATGGATAATTCCAAAATGAATAGTGGACTTAAAAAGCTGAAACCTCTTCTAATAGTAGCTTGTCTTATTCTGAAAGAAATTGACTGAGAGAAATACAGAAGTATGTGCCTTCTTTTAGGTATAATATAAACTCTGAGTCAAATATTCTTGACTTGAACCATTGGAGAAAAGATTCTGAGTGTCTTTGCATGTGATTTGCATATAACTCACATGCCTACACAAAATATCACAAGCCAGATGCCTCTGTAGGTTTCCTACTCAAAGAAAAGAAAGCAGACCATTGTCTGAGTGAGGGAGGTGAAGAATGAAGAGCACCAGCTATGCATGGACTCTACAATTTGCTTAAGTCTGGCACTGAGACAAGGCCCTACGAAGAACTTGGCTCATCCACCCCCACCCCACCCACCTATCCCCCAACCCCCACCCCAGTGGCTGGGACTCCTCCAGGTGCTCAGGCAAGTGGGCCATCTGGAAGACAGAACCAGTATGGGTAACCAGGTGGTATTTCGTTTTGTTGTCTTTTTTTTTTTTTTTGAGACGCCTATGGATTAAAACTCTGTGTTTTCATTTTAAACATTAGGGGGTTTTAATTTTTTGCTCTAATATAAAATATAAATTTATTTTTTAGAAAAATATCACTTGTTTATATAGAAAATTAGAAAACACAGATAAGCGAAATTTTTATATATCTATATATCAGTTTACAAACCTTCTATGTCTAGGATATTCCCACTTTGATTTTGATTTATTTGATATACATTGTTTGTATATGTATGTGTGTGTGTGTGTGTGTGTGTGTGTGTGTGTATACACATATACATACACACACAATCAGTTTTTGAAAAATCAAAAAATATTCTAGCCATAGAGATCTGTAAATTGATATGTTTATTTAGTGTATAAGAAACATTGTTTGATTTTACTAAATAGACATCTATGGCATCATTCATGTCCACATGATATTTTATTAGAAGTAGCATTTTAAATTTACCTTCAATTGCTGGACATTTATGGTATGAAAGTGTTTCACCATTATTAGCAATACAATGATAAATATACTTGTACATGCATCTGTTTATAGTATCTGTTTATTTCCCTGAGATAAAATTCTAGACATAGAATTGTTGACTGTACTCTTTTTAAGATTTTTATTAATATAGACAAATTTCCCTTCAGTAAGGTTGTATCAGTTTACATTCCAATCAGCTGAGTGTCATCACGTTTATTTCTGTATTTTCTCAACAAAGTTGAATGGCAACATTCTTAAAAGTAGTTTTAGAGGAAAATAAAATGAACTTGCAGAGAAGCAACATGTAAGTATAAATGAAAGAAATAAGAACATGGCAATAGAAAAAAAATGTTCTTTTCACCATGCACATTGAACTCTAGTCTGATTCCTTAGTTTTTTCTTCTATATTTCTTTATTTTGGCGATGTGAGGGACATTGCAGTAGAGACAGTTGCCAAATCCATTTCTTTTCCTCCTGTGCACACAGTTAGACTACATTTCCCAGGCTCCCTGAGGTTAGGTGCGATCATGAGTTTTAGCTAACAGAATGTGGGTAGAAATGATAAATGCTGTTTACAAGCCTGGTCCCTAATCCTCCCCGTTCTTCTCTTCCTGTATCTTTCTGCCTGATGCAGAGGAATCTGCAGAGGACTCTGAAACTGGAAGATGGCAGAATCTCAGGAAGGAGGAGCTCAGGTCCCTGAATCACCTCATGAAAAGCCACTTATCAAATGCCCACCCTGAACTGTTACACATGCAATTAAATTCTATTATTTTAAATCACTGAAATTGTATAAAAACTATAAAATTCAGACAAACAAAAAAAAAATTAGCCAGAATTCCAAAAAACAGAGATAACTAATTAGTCTACCCTGACAAATCCAGGCATGTTGCTACTTACGGTTAACCCGAATTGCAATTTGTGGTAAAAAAATGAGGGCTGGGTATTATTTCCTCTTTCATAATCATCTTCCTCCTTCTTGAATGCCTGTCGTAGAAAATAATAAGCTATTATACATACAGTAATTATGTTACATTTTAAAAAACTATGTTTCTCTTCATACATCTCACACTCAAATATTTGTGCCAAAGGAGTAGAAAATTGACATACGTAAATAACCTTATCACTTATTTGATTTTGAATGTCAGCTCGTGGTCGAAAATGTACACTTAAGTTTAAAAGTGAGATAGTTCTAACCAATCATTCCATCTGTTCCCCAAATGCCTCAGCTCCTTTGAAGTTAGGAAACCCATATGGAGAGCTGTGGCAGTGAAATGTGAGCAGAAGCAACAGGTATTCCTTTTGGGCACAGGTAGCAAAAAGCCTGTCTGAGATTCTCCTGTCTTCCCTTCCCTGCTGTAGTGCTGCAGTGACCAAGGAGCTGGTGCAGCCACAAGATGGCAGAGCCTCCATCATCTGGTCCTTGAGTGAGACTGCCTCCCTGACTGTAGTGGACATGTAGTATGATCAAGAATTAAAACTTTCTTGTGTTAAGTCACTAGGATTTCGGATTAATTGGGTAAATGCAACATAAGCCTCTTTCCCTTATACACACAAGGCTCACACATTCTCTGTATCTTGTTCATCTTCTACATCAACAGCTCCAAACCTCATGAAGGCTCAAAGCCACCATTAATTTTCCTTAGACTCTATATATGGAATTTGACTTCCTAGCTATTAAGAAAAATGCAATGTAAAGAATCAGGGCTTTAGAATAGAGAGAGGTAAGAGCTTCCTTCTGATGAGTGCACAAATGATCTTACTAATGCAAAAAAAAAAAAAAAAGGCAAGTGTAGTTTTTAAAAAAAATTTCCAAGCCCAAAATAGCTTATGAAATAAATTTATATTATCCTTACAACATATGAGAACCAGTAATGGTGTATAGGCATAAAAGATAGTAATGACAAACAGTGAGTGGTATCTCTCGCAAGTACATTGTATCACTTATTCTCCACCAGTTAATAATGAAATGTGACTGTATGGCAGAGTGAAGTTAGTTTACAAAGAGAGTGTGAAATGAAGCACAGATCATTCACTCCTTTAGTGTCTAATGGCTTTAAATGAATTCTTACGTTGACAATGATACTTTTTTATTGTATCTATTTTTTTTGTAATGAACACGTATTATTTTATAATTAGAAAAAGGTCTTTCTAATTTGGAAAAAAAAACCTATTGGTGAATAGAGAATTAATAACTTTCCTTCTTTGACACATGTGAAATAGCACTTAGCACGAAAATTGCTTATCAGCTTCTTAAATTGTTTAATTCAATGGCTGGGTTTTTCGAGGGCAGATGCAGGGTTGTAAGTTTAAAAGCAAGCACAGCAGGGAGGACATTATGGTGGCTTGAATATGTGAGTTACCCTGTGCATACTAATCCATCATCTCTTTCATTCAGGGATGATTTGCTTTAGTTTCCAGTGCTATCCTCAGTACCTTTGTGTTTTCTGGACTTGGCCAGAAAGTCACACTTGCCTGGGACCAGGAATGCAATCTTGTGATTGCCAAAAACTGTGAGAATCTGTGAATTTCTTGTTTAAAGGAGTTTCTATGCATAGATCTCACTTCACTCTCATCATTACTCTCCCAGGTAAAACCAGGCAAGCATTCATGCCACCAATTCCCTATCTTTTTACAACTTTGTAATGCTCAATTATTGCATGTAGGTAAGTATATCAGAAATCATCTTGTTATAACTGTAGATAAAATCTTCTTGTCCTATTATCCATTTTTCCTTGGCAAGTTATTTAGCTCCTTTTTCCTTGGCAAGTTATTTGCTTTTTTTTCTTGATCTGCAAACAGATAAGGTCTTTTTCTAGATAAGAAATGCAGCAAATTTATCTCTATTTTTCCATTTTTAAAAACTTTTGACTCCCAGGAATGTAGGAGAGGGTTTCATTTATGATAATTACCAAATTTCACGTAAGTAGTAAATGAAAATTGCCTGGTATTGTGTAAGGAGAGGTAATTTAAACTCTGTGGGAAGCAATTGGTATTTTAAATAAGCCTGTCTGCAGACATTGTTTGTCTAAAACTAGTTTAAAGGGCTCCATGAAGCTCTATTCCTTTAAATTTATTTTACTATTATAGTCATTTTACTAGCTATGGAACTGCAGCCATCTATCTCTGGCTGTCTCTTTCTGACACCCACAGATGCATCCACCCACACACACCCATGCAAACCTACACTCTGACTCACATTCCAAACGATTGTCAAAAAATCCCCACTCCTTATCTAACTAAAGTGTTCCTTTCAAACACATGCTACTTATTTGATCTCTTTCCATGTATCTGTGAGTCAGCTGAGTCTTGTCTGATCTACCCAGTAGACTAGAGCCTACATGTATGTTTTTTTTTTAATATGGATTTGGCAACTTGATACACACTCAAGCACATTGCAATCATAAAAGCCTGGTTGTGTTTTTTACTCACAACACTTCTGACACCCAAGGTGTGGGTGTTTTCCTTACACCAACCAATTTCCAACTCTCCAGACACCAATTGGGTATCTTACAATTCAGTTCTGACACTAACTACCAGAGTTAGCATAGATCCCATGTGTTAAGAGTTCATTCCAACAAGACTACCCCCACTTCATATGAAAATCACAAATCCCAGGCCACCCGTACTTCTGACTGACAGACTATAAGTGGAGATTCCCATGATTTCCTTCTCAGGTTCCATAATTTATTAGAACAGCTCACAGAACTCAACTGACTGGCAAGTCACATAAACAAACTTAAGTTTACAAATTTACTTGGCTATTACCAGTTTATTACAAAGTATAAAACTCAGGAACAGCCCAATTGAACAGATGCATTGAGCAAGATATATGGTGGGGTGCGGGAAGAGGTGCATAGCGCTTCTGTGCCCTCTCCAGGCATACCATTCTCCCAACAGCATATGTGTTTACCAACCAGGAAACTCTCTGAACTTCCTCAGTTAGAGGTTTTCAGGAGGTTCTAAAACATAGGCATGACTGATTAAATCATTTACCACTGGTGATTAACTCAATCTCCAGTTCCTCTTCCCTCCCTGGAGGTCATAAAGATGGGGTTGAAAGTTCTAACACTCTAATTGCAAGGTGGATTCCTCTGGCAACCATCCCTTCTCCTGAATTTCTCTAGGGGTCCAACAAGAGTCACCTGAATAACATCTACAACTAAAGTGGGGTTGAAAGGTGTTTTTTATGAAAAACAAAAGATGCTCTTATTTTCTCTTTCAGGAAAATCGAAACGTTTTAGAACCTCTGTGTCAGGAACCATGGACAAAGACTAAATTGATCACATTTATTATGGGAACATTTACTATAAATGAATCCTTGGTTATCCAAATGCTGGCAATTATTTCTAATTTAAAATATTATTCTAAAGCTGGCAAAATGTCCAGGGCTATCGTTTCAATTACCCTGAAGAATGAGAATATCTGTAATTCAATATCGCTTGCATCTACCTGGACCACCATTGAGCAATTCTATGAGAGAAAGAAGAAATTATGCCCGAGCATCATTTCATATATATATATATATATACATACATATATATATCTTGTATCCAGTGACATTCATAGCTGGGACCCAGATAGAAAGGATAAGACTGAAACTTCCAAATAAATACACTAAAGCGTTTTTGTGGAGTTTTTTGTTTGTTTGTTTTTGTTTTGTGCACTGCTTATAGGAGTGACCCTCACACATTCACTCTATGCCCATTTAATTTTATTTTACATAGACTATTAACAAGTTTATTTATGTGACTCAACAGTCAGCTGATTCAGAGAATCAAGTCTAAACAACAAATTCAAAAGAAAGGCTGTTAAAGATAAGTGGAATTCTGACAATCTTGCACCACAGCAGGCAGCAGAAAATGTGTCAGAAGTTAAAAGTCTAAGGACATTTAGTGTAGGAACAGATCATTCAGTACACTTCAGGACTACTTGAAGGTGTCATTACTTTGTGGCACAGAGAAGAACTGAGTTTTATAATGATGATAATGAATCATCAAAAGAAAGCTCAATTTGGCTCTGTTTGAGGGGTCAAAAGTATATAACCTGTTTATGGAAATAGTTTCAAGTAAAGTATTAAAAAATAATACATATTAGTTATTTAAAAATTCATTCTTTATAGAAGAGCATAAAGGGAGAAATAAAAATTTCCACATATCTGCCACTTTCCCTTCGATCATACTTCACAGAGGTCCTTCCATTTTCTAATATTTGTTCTTCTAAAAAACATTTCAGTACTTAATAAGGAAAGCCCCAGAAATCTTGGAAATTAATTTATTTAGAGAAACCCATTTTCTCACGATCTTGACTAAAGGAAGCAGGGCTATATCTATAACCACAGCTCCCGTATACTCATCTGGTTAGAATGTTTTTGCTACAAAAATAGATAACACCAGCCCCAAACATGGAGATCAAACATGATTTATCTTTTCTTGATACTAGCCTTTCTATTTGCATCTCTTTATAGCCACTGTCCTAAGTACTTCCCATTGGTGTTTTGGATACAAGACAAAATTCTGAGAGTGTTGCTGCTTAGTTCAATACTGAGTTCAATTGTTGATGCCTGAATGCTTCAATGTCCTTTTTAAAATATGCTAACAAGCCAAAGAACCCTAGTAGTAGGTCATAGAAAAAGGGCAGCCTGGTTTAGCAGGAGGCCTGGTCTCTTGGCTTATTATCTCCTGAACCCCCTGGTTCCTTTTCAATTTGGGACCAGATGGAAAAACATCAACCTTTCACCACTACCATCACCTTATTTTTAGAGGCAACTTCTAACAGAAACTGATTTTTCATAGGCCCCAAATCAGTTTGAGTCATGGGCTCTAGTCTAAGGCCTGATAAACGAGGGCCTGATAAGTCTAAGCAGGAATCTGATGAGTACTAAAAATGTCAGAACAAACACAACCATTTTTATTTGCTCAAAGGCTAAAGAAGGATGTTTAGAACAATAGCTTGCATCAGTTACATGATTTAAATATATGTTTAATGCCATTTGAGGTAAAAGTTTGCTCAACAAGAAATAATTTCCAGTTTTAATTACTCTTGTGACCTCTGTATAGATTGCAACTGAGACATATCTTTAGGAAACTTTAAATTTTCACAAGTAGCACATATATTTTTGATGCATTAAAAATATAAATCAGGCTAAGATTATCAAAATAGTATTTCAAAATAAGTAATGTGAGTCAGGACAGTTCTACAAATTATAGCAACCCCATTTCTGAAAGGCCAGCCTCCATGGTAGGAAAAAAATATTTTATCAAAATAGTGTAATTAGGGATGAGTGGCAATATTTTAACCTCTCTGCCCAAGAGTTCTATGATGCTTTTTAAACATGTTTATTAGTATTTGCTTTTGTGCCACTTTAGGGGGAGCTTTTCATACAAACATTTAGCTTCCAATGAGTCATCCCCAGTCTGGTTCATACCCAAAAGCTCCCTGCTTTGCTATCAGTGAATGTTGGGCTCAATAACTCCTTTATTTTTATAACTGGCTTGAATGAAGATGGAAAATGTGGTGAGGGAGAAAGACATATTTAGAGAAATATAAGAGCACACTTACTTCCTTGCAAGAGTTTGACAAATATGTACCAGTATCCTAATTATCATTTAAGTTCAGCTTAGTGACAATTTGTGTTTGGTCTCTTTAAAAAACATCTGGATAATTGTATCTGGTGATATTACTATTTTCTAGTGATCATGTACTCACTAAGGATATCCCAGAATTCAAATCACTAATATGAAATTTTACTTTTACTGTTTTAATTATAGTTACTGGATGGATACTAAAACCATCAACTAAAAGCAACTAAAACAATAAATTACTCTTATCCCATTTCAAAGATTTTAATTGTCTTTTCTGAGCTAGAATTGTAAAACATTTTTTATGCAAATAAGGAAGCAACAGTTATGAAACATGTGAACCAGGAGAGTCCCTCTGTATTTCTATTTGCAAAGGGCAAAATTTGGGAGTTGAGTGGGACAGTATGTATCTTGAGGGGAAGATGTCAATATGAAAAATAGAAACAAAATTACTGTGCATAATATGTGAATTACAGATTTTCTGAAAGAGAAATAAGTACCTTGCAAATTATGCAATAGGTAAAATATGCTATTTATTTTTTTATTGGATTAGAGGAAGGATTGCAAACTTAGGTTCTTTGTACCCTGAATTACACTCTATGTACTCAGTCATACTGTTTGTATATTACATATTAAATGCTTAGGAATGGCCTTTGATCTCTCTTACCTTCCAAAAACATTCTACCCATTTTTATTAAAATATATGCTTCTTTCTGTTTACAGTTCATTCTTCCCAATTTTTAGATGGACTTGGATATAAAAACTATATCATTCTTTTCTTAACCTTAAGAAAAATGGTCCCATTCATGCATTGATAAATAGCAACTGTCACTTAGTCTTAGTGTGAAAAAGACAATAAGGAGTGGTGAAGACTGACAAAATAAAGAAAACACATGCCTCATCTGAACTGAGTATCCACTTTTAAGCACCAGTAAACATGGCAATAGTCAGATCTTTCATTTTTTCAAGAGGACACCTGAAAGTATTTAAATATTTCATGACTAATTTAATGCTTTAATAACAAATAATTCCAGTGTGGGAACCAAAAACACCAACAATTACCCCTGGAAAATGTGGAAGATTAAATATGTTATTTTGACCCACACTGGGGAGGAAAGAGATGTGAAAAGTGCTGAGAACCTTGGAGCAGTGTTCCTCATTGTCTGCCTTCCATCTCTCAGCCCACCACCAAAACATATGCTGTTCCATGGGATACTTTAGGTGCCCATGGTCATTTCTGGTTCCCTTATATAAACTTTCCCTTGATTTGCTCCAAAGTGAATACTTCACCCCTGAATTTATACTTGCAAGGAGAGATGGAAATTCTTAGGGGCAATTATAACAATAATAATAACAAACTTACACTGAAAGTTGGCACTATTTATTTTTCCACTCGATATTTACTAAATACCTGCTATGTACCAGAACTATACAATTTCTGTGCTATGCTAGGAATTCTATAGGCATTAAAAATAAATCAATTTTTAAAAAGAAAAAATGTCTGCCCTTGTAGAAACTATATTAATTTGGGAGACAGATAATAAATAAAATAAATATATTATATGTTAAGTTAGATGGTGATAAATGCTATGAAAAAAACTAAAGTAAGAATGGATTATTTCTCTGGTTTCCCAATGTGCAATTGAAATGTTTATATTTGGTTACTGGCAGAACCTCCACATGGATTCCTTGTACTTTAGGACAAAAGCTATATTAGTGGGGAAAACCAAGTGGAATATCTGAATCTAATTTACTCCCTCACCAAGATAGTAAATAAAAAACAATATTATGTCCTGGGAAAATGGCAGGAATTAGTGCTACCCTTTAAAACATAAAGAATGAACAGTGATAGATAGCCCTCGTATATCCCCCATTTAATTAATGAGTCTGGCCCTAATAAAATGTCTCATCGTGGGGAATAATAAATTAGTTACCCTAATTGTAGTTACTATGCCAGATGTAAAATTTCTGCTGGAACAGATTAAAATAATCTTGAGTACTTTTCATCGATTGGCAAATACATTCATTTCCATTCCCATCAAGGAAAGGGAAGAGATGCATGTGAATGACACAGACATTTACAATCTTGACTAGAGTTAATTCTTTTGCTTTCTGTCATAATATAACTCAAAGGGATCTGGGCCACCTGGACATTCTGAAGATCATCATAGTGATTGCCTATCTTGATGATAGGTTTTCAAGTGCGCCCACTGATTCTTTGATATTTCTTCTTTCAGGGGGTGGAGCTTAATCCCTCTCTCTTTGAGTGTGAGCTAGACTTAGTGACTTACTTCTGAAAAACAATACTGTAGAAGTGACTTCTAAGATATTATGGCTTCACTCCTTGCTCTTTCTTGGATCACCTGCTATGAGGGAAGTCAAGTAGCATGTGATAAGAACACTGAAGCAGCCCTACAGAGAGATTCCTGTGGAAAGGAACTGAGAAATCTCCTTCCAAAATCCATTTTAGAGACCCATCTTGGAAGCAGATCCTCTAGCCCAAGTCAAGCCTTCAGAACATCTATTAGCTCTGGACAACATCTTGCCTGTAACCTCATGGGAGACCTTGAGCCAGAATCACCCAGCTGAGCAGCTCCTGAATTGACCTACAGAAACCGTGAGATAACAAATATTTACTGTTTTAAGCTGCTGCATTTTGAAGTAATTCATAACAGAGAAATAGATAACTACTATATCAGGTTAATCAGAACAGATGATTAAGAAGTAGCAAGAGAGACCTCCTATCCTGACTGGCGGTGTCAGCGGAGGTAAAATGCCTGGTCCAGGACCCGACCAGGCAGCCGCTGGGCCTTCGTCACTGCCCACGGGGCCCCCGTCCTATGACGAGACAATGGCGGTTAACAGCTACTTCCCCACGCCTCCCGCACCCATGCCTGGGCCTACGACAGGGCTCACCACAGGCCAGATGGAAAGGGCATGAACACTCCTTCGCACTACTACATCCCGCCAGTGCCAGATTTCAACGCCTATGCATTGCTGTACAGACCGTCTACATGCAGCAGCAGCCAGTCTCCTTTTTCGACCGCCCAGTGAAGATGCGTTGTCCTTCCTGTAGCAAGACGATTGTGACTCAGCTGTCCTATAGAGCCGGTGTTCTCACCTGGCTCTCCTGTGGGATCCTGTGCCTGCTCGGGTGCGTAGTGGGCTGCTGCGTCATCCCTTTCTTTGTGGACGCTCTGCGGGACGTGGACCATTCCTGTCCCAACTGCAAAACTCTCCTGGGCACTTACAAACGTTTGTAGGACTCGGCCAGACCTGGAGGGAGCCATGTTGTGGCAAGAAGTCCTTCTCAACTCTTACCCAGCCCCACCCCTGGTGGAGATCCCACCTTAGTGGTCGCATCTCTCCAGGGGATTCATCTTTGTGTCTTCTTTTGGGGGAAAATAATCGCAAAAATAACACACTTCGAAACCCCAGAAATTGCTGCTTGGAGTCATGCATAGGACATGCAAAGACATTCACTTTTAGTGCTGGGTCAAGGGTTTCCCACCTGCTCTTGACCCCAGGTCATCCCATCTAACTGTGACCGTCGCCTCGTCTGTATATCTTCTGGTGATTTGCCTTACCAGCTTCTTTTCTTGCCTTTGTGGGCCTTTCAGGTGGTGGGCCCTAACTGAGAAGCCACAGGTTGCCTTAGTTTGGGGACTGTTCTGGCCTGAGTATGGCTGAACCAGCTCTTAGTACCTGACATCATGTCCATCTGTTTCCACTTCTGGTGACAAAAATCTTGCCTTATAGACAAAGGCTTTCACTCTCAGATTCTGGAACTGCAGTCTTTTCATTAGCATACAAATTCACTTTAATTTCTTAATTCATTTTTAAGTACACGAAGGGACCATTCATACCCATCAGACACATATCCATGAGGTCATAAATGCATGCTACAAATAGCTGGACCTTACTCCTGCTCTGCCTTCTCTCCATTCTTTGTACCACATCCTCAGACACTTTCCACAAGTGGATGTTTTCTTAATAAGGAGTTGTTTGTGTTAACCTTTTTCATGACCTCCTTTTGGTGTTAAACACCTTCGAACATAATTTTGAAAAGAGGGCTTTATAGAACCATTTTCTGTAACCATATCATTGGTATCATTTTTCCACTTGCCAGGGCACTCACACATATTCCTTTTTCCTTAAGCAGAAAGTAATGGG
Organism: Macroglossus sobrinus; assembly: GCA_004027375.1. Taxonomy (NCBI): domain Eukaryota; kingdom Metazoa; phylum Chordata; class Mammalia; order Chiroptera; family Pteropodidae; genus Macroglossus; species Macroglossus sobrinus. The sequence goes on along the minus strand of PVKZ01000165.1, from coordinate 1,268,454 downwards.
TAATTGCATCCATTGTCTTTACTTGGGTTTAGTGTGGTTCTCAAAAACCTCTATAATGGAACTCTGAAAGTGGGGCCCCTTTCGAGTTCCTGGCAGTGTGTTTGGAAAGACTAAAGAGCATATCGAGGTACCGCAGTGCTGAAAAGCTTGGGGACCGAACTATTTCACAAGAATCTAAAGTTTGATTTTATTTTTCAGAAATATAGTTTGTTGTATAACATCAGAAGACATGATTTCTAGGACCTGAGAAGCAAGCCAGAGTTCTCAGTTCACTGCTGGGTCATCTTTGAAATTAAGACAAAGCTGGACTCAACTTTTAAGAGTCCTCATTTTGATAGTAAATAGGCACAGGAAATACATATGGATAATATTATGCAGAAATCAAGCCTAGACCTTAAACTAAAATCTGTATATTGGCAGAAAATTATAGTCGTAACCATTGATTCAGCTTATTCATTTGTTGTTTTGAAAGCTGCAGTAATTATTTTTGCAATGAATATGGATACTACATCATACTTTGGTGTTTATCTGCTTTTAAAAAATAAAGTCTTTTGCTCACTTGGTGAACTATTTATCACCAAAAAAAAAAAAAAAAGAAGTAGCAAGAATTTTGGAGGCCTTGGTAAGACACATGTGCTCTAAAGAGTAAAAGATAAATTCTAAGAAGATTTAGAGACTCCTCACATCAGTGTCTAGTGGTATGGAACATGTCAGGCATCCCACCATTAAGAAGAAGTATAACGCCTACTGAGCTTATTGGGTCCTGGCGTCAGCATATTCAACACTTGAAAATGCTGCATCAAAACACTGTTGAGTGACATAAAAGACTGCTAGATTTGAGTGGAGTCCAGAGAAGGAAAAAGCTCTGAAGAATTCTCAGGCTATGACACAAGCAGCCCTGCTACTTGGCAGATCTATGCTATTAGGGTTATCTGTGAGAAAAGGCATTTTATGAAGTTTACAGCAAGCTCCTAATAAGAGAATCACCATGTAGACTACAAAGTTCTGAAGCGATGTTATGCCATCTGTAACAGATGGCAGAACTATTCAAAAAATAGTTCCTGATTTACTACTGGGTCCTGGTAAAGACAGAATACCTGATCTTGGGACACCCACTGACCGTGCAGCCAGAACTATTCATCATAAGATATGTTCTGGCAGATCCACTAAGTTTCAAGGTCATGTGAACTCAGCAGAAGTCCATAGTAAGATGGAAGTGATACCTCTAGGATTGGTCCTGAGCAGGGCCAGAGGACAAGTTGCATCAGTACATGGCTCAGACTCCTGTGTCATCCGCTACTACGGCATCGTTGCCGTTCCCTCAGCTTGCACTTGTGGTTTATTTGGGAGGAGGGGGAGGGGAAGGGAAGAGGGAGATGTAATTATAGTCAACTCATAGAAAAGAAAATAACCTGTGCTTGGTACACAGATGGGTCAGTCTGGTACGTGGTAAAATGAAAAACGGACCTCCATCCTATAGTCTCATTCAACGATGGCCCTAGAGAATAGTAGTGAAGGGAAATTCTCTCAATGAGAAGAGCTTTGGTAGTACACTTGGTCATCTATTTTGTGTAGAAAGTGTAGGAGCCTGAAATAAAAATATAAAGGACATGTCAGTGATGAATAGTGTATCAGCTTGGTCAGGGGTTAGGAAGGGGACTGATTGGAAGATTGGGAACAAGCAGGCCTAGAGAAGAGGTACATAGATGGAGCTCTGGGAGCCATTCCTCCAGCTGCTGGGAGTATTGTAGGACTTCTATCCAGAATATATAAAATGCCCTTCACGTCTCAATGGTAAGACAACCCAAGAAGACCCTTGGGTTGTTTTATATATAAAAGAAGACCCTTTATCAAAGAATATATATGGATGGATGGCAAATAAGCACATGAAAAGATGTTCAGCACCATTAGTCATTAGGAAAATGCAAATTAAAACCAAAATGAACCAAAACCACAATTATGAGGATAACCGAAATTAAAAGATGAAGCACACAACATACCTAAAACTAATACAATGTTATATATCAGTTATATCTTAATTTTAAAAAAAAGAAGACTGAGTATATCAAGTATTGGTGAAGATTTAGAAGAACTAAAACTCTCATACACTTCTGGTGAAAATATGAAATACTTTGGAAAACAATTCGGTAGTTTCTTTGAAAGTTAAACATATACCTACTATACATGATCCGGCCATTTCACCTTTAGTTATTTACCCAAGATAAAAAGAAGCATATGTTTGCATAAATGTAGACATTTATATATACATATATGTCTAAATAAAGACTCACATATATAGTGTTCATAAATACTTTATTTGTAACAACTCAAAACTAGAAACAACCTAAATGTCTATCAATAAATAAATAAATAAATTTTGTATATCGATAAAATGGAATACTACACAGCAGTGAAAATAAATGAACTCTAAAGTCACATGACAACATGTATGAATCTCAAATTATGCTGAGTAAAAGTAGCCAGATCAAAAAAAGAGAACATAGTATATGATTCTATTTATTTAAAATCCTACAAAATGTAAATTAGCCTATAGTGACAGAAAGCAGATTAGTGGTTGCCTGGTGACAGGGTGGTGGGTGGGAAGGAAAGGAGAAATTACAAAGGGCCTTACAGAATCTTTTGAAAATATGTTGGTTAATTCACCAAATTGTACAATTTAAATATGTGTAATTTATTGTATGTAATTATACTTCAATTAAGCTGTTAAAGGAAAAAAGATTAAATCTTATGCCAATAATGGCCACTGCCCATCCCTTGAGATCAAAGACTATAATCTGGGAATTCTATTTTCATTGTAACTCACAAGGAAGTGACCTGGGTCAAGACAGTAAACTTAGTTTACCTGGAGGTAAGGCCAGCGTGGCAAGTTTTTGAGAGTTTTAAGTCAGGAGATACACATTTTTTTTTCATCCATCCAAAAAAATCTGTGCGTGTGTGTGTGTGTGTGTGTGTGTGTGTGTGTGTGTGTGTGAAATCTACTGTGTGGTGCCAGGTTTTATGCTAGGATCTGGAGACACAGAGTTGAATCAGATATAAATCCTGCCCTTAGGGAAGTTAAGGTCATAAACCAAGTAAATGGGACTTTTTAAGGCTGAGACCATCCAGAAGCATGTGAAGTTCTGATTCAATGAGCTATGAGTGTGGAAGGATCAGACTCAGATCAGGCAGAACTGGGGTTGGCACAGAGAGAGAGATATACTGATTTGAGAGGTAGGTCTAAGGATACAGGTTCTGGCCCTTTGATGTCCAAACTTGACGTCTACTTAGGAAGGGTTGCGCGCAGGGGCAGACTCCTTGACAAGGAGTGGGTAGGGTAGATGCTCCCAAATATGTATAATGAGCCAAGGAATGAAAATAAGCATATATTGAAATGGTTGACTTGAAGAATACTGAAGAAATTGGGTGGCCTTAAGTGGAAAGTCCGAAGTGGAGAAGAGAGAAAAATAATGCACCAGGAAACAGTTTTCAGGAGAATGGACTCAGATTGGAATCTGAGGGGCTCTGAAAACTCAGTCTAAACAAGTGGAGCTTGGTGGGTGCCAGACAGAGATTGTCACAGATAGGGAGAAGAGAAGGGTCTTTCTTGGCATTGTGAGGGGTGGAGCCAGATCAGAAGATGGATAAGAATCCTTTCTGGTGGCTATGAACTCAGGAAGTAGTATAACCAAGGATTCACAGTCAATCTGAGGAATATATTCAAAACAATCAGGGCCACTATTTGAGCAAATGGCAGATGGAGGAGTCAGTCCTTTCTCACCAATAGGAGCACAGATGACCATTGAGGAATAAAAGTCAAGGGGCTTATGACAAACAGTAGGGAAAGAACGTATCCAGGTCAGGGAAGAAATCGGTACAGATAGGAGATGGTCAGTTGTATTTTAGGGGGTGGGGCAGGCTGAGAGCTAAAAGCCAAAGATTACAGCCACTTTTAAAAAGAGGTTGGGACATACAGGGACTAGAGTTGGTCAGAAAGACACAAGAAGTGCATCAACAGGTCTCCCAGGGATGCAGGCTGCTTTTGAGATTGCCCAAGAACTCTGACTCTGTCCACTGTGTCATATCCCTATAGAGTCAGGCATCATTAGTATCAGATTATTAAGAGCCTTGACGGCCATGCATAGAAATTTAGACATGAAACTATGGGTCCTAGGAACGACTGCAAGTTTTTAAACAAGAGCACAAATAATGAATAAAGGATTAATCTGGCAAACTGGATAGAATAAAAGATAGCTCATCAAGGAAGGCCAGTTTGAAAGCTATTATAGCAACTCATGAGTTACATGGTGAGGGTGGCAGCTGTGAAGAACAATCACAAATAGAGAAAAGGGAGGAGGTCTCAGGGAGGTGGGAGAGGAAGACAAATTGCAGGAAATTAAGAAGGCAGTGAGCTGGTTGCCTCTGTACTTAGATTGCACTAACAGCCACAACCATGGATGGATACTACGTGATCAGGCAAATATAGTAAAATGTTTGTTGAAGAATATAGGTGGTGTGTTTGGCAGTGTACACTGTACAGTGCTTTAAATGTTTGTGTATGTTTGAAAATTTACACAATAAAATAGTGAGAAGAAATGGCCCAAAACTATTTCCCTTTTTCTAGTTGTTCCCTTGCAATATGATTTTACACATTGTCTCATCAAGAAGTGGACTATTGTACACCCTTTGAGCCTGGGTCAGCCAGGCAACTTGATTTGGCAAATGGGACATTAGCAAATATGACATATGCAGAGACTTGAAAAGCTCTTGGATGTTGGGATTTACCATTTTGCTGATCCTGGGAATGCTGCAACTACTATCATAGAACTGATCTTGGGCTAGCCTTTTGGATTATGACACACACATGGCCCAGTTACCCTCATCACTCCAGCCAATAACCAGCTAACCACCAGACGTACTCGTGGGACCACTGACTGCCAGTTGATCGCAGATGTATGACTAAGCCCTGAGAGCAGAACTGCCCTGCTGAACACATCCCAAATTGGCAACCCATAGAATTTTGAGCAAATAGTTGACTGCCATTTTAAGCCACTAGGTTTTAAGGAAATTCACTATACAGCAAAAGCCAATTGATACATTCTACCCAATATCCTTTTGACTCCTTTCCAAGGGAGCTCTATGCTGAGCATCCCCTGTCTGTATCTGACTAGCTCTGCAAATTTTCAGGGAGAGGTCAGTGATATTTAAGAGGTAAAGGAAAGATGTCATGGGATGGGAACAGTGTGACATGAGGAGATGACATAGGGGTAGAGCCAGTGTGACATGAGGACAAGGGTCAATGTAACACATGGGAAGGCTCAGAGTGTTAGGTGAGGGGGTCTGTAGTTCATAGAAGAGGGAGTTTATTTTTAGGTTGAGGGCTGGTAAATGTCACACACAGAGGTGGAGATTGGCCATACTAAGTGAGAGCAGGTGAGTAAGCCTAAGGGAAACAGGAGGCTGAATTATTACTGGCGACAGTGGATTAAGGCAGACAGGATTGGCCAGTTGATATTTTTCTTTGCTAATAAGGGAGAGCAAAGCTTTGGCTTATAGTACATCCACCTAAGGTTCAGGCATCTCACCTTGGAGAAATTTCCCAGACTCTAATGGGAGGGCAGACACTCTAGAGGGTTAGAGTCTGGGTGTCTTTCATCCTTCCATGCCATCATCCCTTAGTTAAGAGCACCTTGGTCCCTTGAACCTCCCCCATCCCTTGTAATTTCTCCCTTTGCAAAGCTTCCAGTTGATCAGGCTAGTAGGTGGTTCACTGAATTCCCAGGTCTTCTCACTGGAAGAGAGTATGGAGACAGCAGATATGAACCACCTCTTTGTACTCTTCACCTTTCTGATGGTGACTGGTGAGTACAGATTCCTATTTCAGCTTAAACTTCTGAAAAGGTCATATTGGAGGAAAGTGTAGGAAATGGATAAGAGGGATGGAGAGATTATCAGTTAGAAAGAAAAAAGTTTAGGACCTCAGTGATTGGCAGTTTTCTAGAACACTCAAGACATATCCAGAGCCCACCAATTTTCCTCTGACTTCCTGAGTACAAGAGAGGATTTGAACTGAGATAAGGCTTGACATAATTGATCATGGGTGTTGGCAAAAGAATGTGATTTTGCTGTATAGCTAGAAAGGAAGCTTGAAGAAAAGAGAGGAATAGATAGGAAAGAAGGAGAGGAGGAATGAGTAGGAAGGAGGACACAAATACAGAGGGAATTCCAATGGAAAATTACTAGAAGAATCCTGAAATGGTTCAATAATACCTTAAATGTTAATAACACACTGGCCATTTCAAAGTACTTCCACATAAAATGTCTCAGATGTCTGTCCACTGGAATGACTGTCCTGTCTCTAAGATTTTGCCCTTTTTCCCCCTATCTGGCAGCAATAACAACAGTAATCGTAACACCAACACCAGCACAAGCAAAATTAGTCCAACCATTCGATCAGTTCGATCCCATGAACATCAAAACTTCACCACCTTTTTTGATTTTCCTGAATTCGGAATATGAACCTTGTGTGGGGACCCTGATCCACAAACAATGGGTTCTCACTGCAGCCCACTGCTTCTTACCGTGAGTGGTGGGAGTCTTGGAGGGAGAGGTTTTCCCCCTTAGTCATTGGAATTGCTTGGGGGGTACTGGGGCTCAGCCCTGAAGAGACTTGCACAGGAGACTTTCAGAACTGAGAAGCGGTTTTAAGGAGGCAGGAAGTAAATCTAGGTGATGAGTTAGATTCCTGAGTGGGATGATGCAGGCAGAGGGAACTGGGGAAGGTGAGGACCAGGGGATAAACCAATAAGGAATAAAAGCTTACATACAAATGTGGTACAAATCAAAGAATTATGGAACTGCAATGGAAAGTGTTCATTTTCCAGACAAGGACAAAGAGGCCTTGGCAAGCTCATGGAACTCATGCAAAATCACAAAGCAAGTTAGAGGGGGAAAAGATGCATGATAAACAATTGAGTAATACCTCCTTCCTTTACTAATCCTTCATTGCCTATTCCAGATTTCTTGATATAGACATTGTGGCTTCAAAAGAGGATGTTTTCCTGAACAAGATGGGAAATTTAAGACCCATTCTCACTGTCCAACACCCAAATTTTACCCGGGATTCTGCTGAACATGACCTCATGCTCATCAAGCTCGACCATTCCCTAAAGCTCAGTGATCAGGTGAATCTGGCAGTTCTGCCCAATACTACAGATGACAGAAGAGGGGATGCATGTACTGTCTCTGGCTGGGGCTGGACATGGAAGAATTCCAGTGAGTGACCCTTAAGACAGTCCCTTAGTGCTCTTTGAATACCCACTCAATGAGAATTATCATGTAACTTTTATTATGGATCATGAGAGCTGTGAGGGCCATGAGAACTTAGATATCTTAGCCTTTAGTTTTATTCACATGGAAATTGAGGCCCAAATTGTTGGCATGATATACCCAGGAATAACGTGGCTATATATGGTTACAGGCCTCTGGAATCCTGTGTATTGCCTCATTCATCACCCAGGTGAGGGTAAAAGGGTGCCTGGGTAAGGAAGGGGTTGGAGGGCAATCTCACTGGCAATGCTAAGTTTGGCTCATTCATTTGAAACTTAGAGACAAACATTCACAAATAAAAGCATGCAGTTTACAACACTGGAACCAGACCTTGGTTTTCTCATTTCATTACCTGTTTTCTTCTCTGGTTCCTTTTCAGTTTGGCTTTTTCTTTCACTGAATGTTAGAGAGGTTAATAACAGAAAAGAGGAAGGGAAAGAGAGGAAAGGGAGATGGGTGTCTGAAGGATCAAAGAGAAATAATCTGTGTGTGTGTGTGTGTGCGTGTGTGCATGTACTCAGACTCAGATGCAGATCCTGATATCCAGATAAACCAGAATGTCTTTTGGTTCCCTGATGAATACTGCCAAGAGTCCTCTGTAAGGCAAATTCCTGTTAAAATCACAGAGAATATGTTCTGTGCGGGATCTTCTCTGGAAAGCATACACACATGTAAGGTAACTCTTATACCACTATCCCTCCTAAGTTTTGTCTGGAACATTGTTTTGGGGGCCACATACCATTCTTAACCCAATCCAATTTCCTGTTTCTGCATCCAAAAAGATATCAGGGTAAATTAGGGTCTAGGAAGGAATAAGTGTCCTCCTTCCAATCATGAATAATCTTGGATGTCCGGGTGAAAACATCTCAGCATGTCCTCTATGGCTTCCTCTGGTGTGGCCTAGAGTGAGTGCGGGGAATGGCCCGAGATGAACACCAGACATTTCTTCCTATTCTGGGCACCTCTGATAGGGACGTAGCATTAGATAATCTTAGTTTTGGCTACTCTGCCTGACCCCTCTCTCCTCTTTCCAACAGGAAATGGCTGCTGCCCCAATCCTATGCCAAAATCAGCTGCAAGGGATCCTATCCTGGTCAGATGGGTGTATTCTGAGAGGTGATGTTGGCTACTACACCAAGGTTTCCCACTATACAGACTGGATTCTCAAAGTCATCCGTACCAACTGAGCTCTCTTTATTCCTTCGCCCAGCAGCCTCAGAATTTGGTCTACCATCCTTGACCCTTCCTTTCCCTCTAGCCTCAGAACGAAATGAGAATAGAGTCTTTGGCTGTAAGAAGTTTTCTGCTCCTTCTGTTCTCTTGACTTCTCTTATCCTTTCACTGCTCCAGCTTGAATGATCATCAAAGGGTTTGAGCTAGATAATATTCTCATAAATGGGATAACTCTCACCCACTCCCTTTCTCTCTTCCAACTTCCTTGTTACTTGTGTGATCTCCTTAGACTTTTCTGGAACGATTCTTCCCCCATTACCCTCCAGCGGAAAATGAGCCTCAGAAATGTGACAGTGATATTGCAGACACTTCAATGGTGACTGACTCCTTTTGTCAGACATCCCTTAGTGCCTAGTCAGGTTTATGCATGTACCCTCTCACTCCATCGTATCTAAAAAGCCTACAGTAAATTCTGACATGTTAAATAGGCTGCTAACAATGTAATTATTAGAAATGGAAGCTAGAATTTTATGACAGCATGAGCTATAAGGGTTTCAAAAGGGTTAGGTAATGAAGCAGAAGGGGGAATGGGGAGAGGCGTTAACAGGAAAAGAGGAATGATCTTCTGAGAAAACCTTTTTAATGCTAAGCACAGAAAAATCTAAGATAGATGGCTGGAAAATGAATACTAGAAAGACAACAAGGAAACACCTAAATGTAGGCAAGTATAATTGTGTTCCTCTGTGTGTGTGTGTGTGTGTGTGTGTGTGCATATGCACATATGTGTGTATAGATTTGAGGGGAGTGTGCACAGAGTGATCTCATTGAACCAACCAAAATTATTCCTGTGCCAGTTGCCAATTCAGCTGATTTTCTTTGAACCCTGCTTCACTTGCTCTTACCTTGCCTTTATAAATTATTTTTTAAAACCAAAATCTTTTTCATCTATATTTTTATTATAATATTTTTAAAAAATTGTTTAAGACGAGACATTGCAAAAAATATTAGAGAGTTTCTCTGTACCCAGTACTGCCCCAATGATAATATCCTCTATAACCATAGTAAAATGTCAAAACCAGGAAATTTACAATGGTACAACGCTGTTCACTCAGGTACAAACCCTATTTGGATTTCACCAGTTTTTCTTTACATACTCTCTTTTTACAGTATAAAATTTGAAATCTTATCACATATGTGAATTCTTGTAACTGTCACTATAATCAGAATCCAGAACTTTTCCATCATCAGAAACTGCTTTGTGCTACATTGTAATAATCATACTCCTCCCAACACTAACCCCCTTGCAACCACTGATCTGTTTTCCATTACTATAATTTTTTAGCATTGAGAATGTTATATAATATAATTCCACTGCTTTTTTTTTTCTATTCATGATGTTCCAAGTGTCCTCTCATTATTTTCTTTCTGTCTGAAGAACTTCATTTAGACATACTCTTAGAGCAGATCTGCTAGTGACAGATTCTCTTAGTGTTTTTTCACCCTCCTTCCCGAAGTATGCTTTTTACTGGATAAGGAATTTTGGGTTGACAATACTTTTCTTTCAGGACTTGGAAAATATTTGCCTCTTTCTTCTATCCTTCAAGTTTCTGAGGAGAAATCTGCTGTCATTTGCATAATTGTTTCCCAATCGATAATTCATGTTTCTCTTTGGCTACAGCTGCTTTCAGAAGTTTTTCTTTCACTTTCAGAAGTTTGATTGTGTGTCTTGGTGTGAAATTCTTAGTTTGCTCTGTTTAGGGTATACTCAGTTTCTTGAATCTGTAGATGACTATGTCTTTTACCAAATTTGAGGAGTTGGAGCCATTATTTCTTCAAATATTTTTCAGCTCAGTGTTCTTTTTCTTCTGAAACTTTGATCACATGAATGTTAAAACTTTGCTGCTATCCCACGGGTCCCTGAGAATTCATTCATTTTTTAAAAATCTTTTTCCCTCTGTTGTTTATATTGATAATTTCTATTGCTCTGTCTTTAACTTCACTAATTCTTATTTTCCTTTTTTTAAATTAAGTTTATTGGGATAACATTCAGGTGTACATTATCATTTGACATCTGTGTATTCTACTGTGTGTTTACCATCCAAAGTCCAGTTGCCTTCAGCTACCGTATATTTGATCTCTTTTACTCACTTCACCCTCCCTCTACTCCCCTGTATTTGATTCCCTTCACTCTGTTTACATTCCTTCTTCTCCCCAAACCCATACCTTCTGGTAAACACTAGTCCATTGTCCATGTCTATGAGTCTCTATTTATTTGTCCTGTTCATTTGTTGCTTTTAGGTTTATATCCCACATATAAGTGATATCATGTAATTTTCAACTTTTTCTATCTGGCTTATTTCGCTTAACATGATTATCTCAAGGTCCCTTCATGTTGTCACAAATGGCAGTATTTCATCTTTTCTTATGGCTGAGTAATATTCCATTGTACCACAACTTCTTTAGCCAATCGTCTAACATAGGACAGTTTGGTTGTTTTCGTGTCCTGGCCGCTGTGAATAATGCTGCTATGAACATAGATGTGCAAATACCTTTTTGGATATGGGTTTTCAAGTCTTTAGGGTATATACCAAGTAGAAGGATAGCTGGATCATATGGTAGATCAATTCTTAGTTTTTTGGAGAACCTCCATACTGTTTTCCATAGTGGTTGAACCAATTTGCAGTCCCACCAGCAGTGTATGAGGGGTCCTTTTTCTCTGTATCCTCTGCAACATATGTTATTACTTGACCTGTTGATTGTAGCTATTCTAACAGGTATGAGCTGGTATCTCATAGTGGTTTTGATTAGTATTTCCCTAATAGCTAGCAATATTGAGCATCTTTTCATATATTTGTTGGCCATTTGTATGTCCTCTAGGGAGAAGTGTCTGTTCAGGTCCTCTGCCCATTTTTTGATGGGATCATTTGTTTTTGTTGTTGTTGTTGTTATTGAGTTGTATGAGTTCTTTGTGTATTTTGGATATTGGGACCTTATTGGAGGTGTTGCTTGCAAATATATTTTCCCAGATGGTTGTCTCTTGACTTTGTTGATGCGTTCTTTTACTAAGCAGGAGTTTTTTAGTTTGATGTCCCATTCATTTATTTTAACTTTTACTTCCCTTGCATTTGAGGTCAAATTCATAAAACCCTCTTAAGTTCAAGGTCCATGAGTTTAGTTCCTGTTTTCTTCTATGCATATTATTGTTTCAGGTCTTATATTCAGGTCCTTAATCCATTCTGAGTTAATTTTGGTGTGTGGTGATAGACGATAGACAGTCTAGTTTTATTCTTTGGCAAGTGGCCTTCCAGTTTTCCCAGATCTTTTATTGAAGAGGTTTTTCTTTCTCCACTAAATGTTTTTGCATTTTGTCAAAAATTATTTGCCCATATAAATATGGGTTTACTTCTGGACTCTCGATTCTGTTCCACTGGTCCATGTGTCTGTTTTGCTGCCAATACCATGCCATTTTGATTACTGTCACTTTGTAGTATAATTTGAAGTTAGGCAGAGTGATGACTCCAGCCTCATTTTTTTCCCCCCTCAGGATGGCTTTGAAAATTCAGGGTCTTTTGTGCTTCCATACAAATCTGATGACTTTTTGTTCCATATTTTTAAGACATGCCGATCGACTTTTGATGAGGATTGCATTAAATCTGTGTAATGCTTTAGATAATATGGTCTTTTTAACTATGTTGATTCTTCCAACCCAAGAACATGGAATATATTTCCATTTCTTTGTATCTCCTTCGATTTCTTTTAACAGGGTCTTATAGTTTTCATTATAAAGGTCCTTCACATGTTTTGTTAAACTTATTTCTAGGTATTTTATTCTTTTTGTTGCAATTGCAAAAGGAATTATTTTTTCCACTTCTTTTTCTGACATTTCATTGTTAGAGTATAAGAACACTATGGATTTTTGAACATTGATTTTGTATCCAGAAACTTTACTGTATTTGCTTATTCTTTCAAGTAGTGTTCTTGTGGAGTCTACAGGGTTTTCTATATAGAGAATCATGTTATCCATAATTAGTGATAGTTTGACTTCTTCGTTTCCTATTTGGTTGCCTTTTATATCTTTCTCTTGTCTGATTGTACTTGCTAGGACCTCCAGTGTTATTTTGAATAACAGTGGTGATAGTGGACAGCTTTGCTTTGTTCCTGTTCTTAGAGGGAAGGTTTTTAGTTTTTCACCATTAAGTATAATGTTGACTGAAGGCTTATCATAGATGGCCTTAATTATGTTAAGGTATTTTTCTTCTATACCAATTTTGTTGAATGTTTTGATCACAAATGGATATTGTATCTTGTCAAAGGCTTTTCTGCATCTATTGATATGATCATATGATTATTATTTTTTAATTTGTTTATGTGGTGTATCACATTAATTTATTTGCATATGTTGAACCATCCCTGTGCCCCTGGGATGAAGCCCACTTGATCGTGGAGTGTAATCTTTTTAATATGTTGCTGTATTCAGTTCACTAGTATCTTATTTAGGATTTTTGCATCTGTGTTCATGAGAGATATTGGTCTGTAGTTTTCTTTTTTTGTGTTATCTTACCATGTTTTGGTATCACAGTATTATTGGCTTCATAAAATGAGTTGGGAAGTATTGCCCCCTCTTTAATTTTTTGGAAGAGTTTGAGGAGAATAGGTATTAAATCTTTGAATGTTTGGTAGAATCCACTGGTGAAGCCATCTGGTCCTGGACTTTTACTTTTTGATAGGTTTTTGATGATCATTTCAATTTGCATGCTTTTGATAGGTCTATTTAAATTTTCCAGTTCTTCTTGATTCAATGTAGGAAGATTGTATTTTTCTAAGTACTGGTCCACTTCTTCTGGGTTATTAAATTTTGTATTATATACTTTTTCATAGTATTCTTGCATGATCCTTTGTATTTCTGTGATGTCAGTCATAATTTTCCCTCTTTCATCCTTGATTTTATTTGTGCCCTTTCTCTTTTTTCTTTAGTGAGTCTAGCCAAGGGTTTGTCAATCATATTAACCTTTCCAAAGATCCATCTCTTTGTTGTATTTATTTTTTCTATTGCTTTTTGTTGTTGTTGTTTTCAATTTCATTTATTTCTGCTCTAATTTTGATTATTTCTTTTTTTCCGCTGACTTTAGGCTTCATTTGTTCTTCCTTTTCTAGTTTCTTAAGATGAAGTGTTAGATTATTTATTTGGGCTCGTTCTTGTTTTTGGAGATAAGCCTGTAATGATATGAACTTTCCTCTTATAACCACTTTTGCCGTGTCCCAAAAGTTTTGATATGCTGTACTATCATTATCATTTGTTTATATATATCTCTTGATATCTCTTTTTATTTCTTCTCTGACCCAGTCATTCTTCAGTAGCATATTGTTTAATCTCCATGTATTTGTGGTTTTTCCTGCTTTATTTTTGCAGTTGATCTCTAATTTCAAAGCATTATGATCAGAGAATATGGTTGGGATGATTTTAACCCTCTTATATTTGTTAAAGCTATCTCTGTGTCCCAATATGTGGTTGATTCTTGAGAATGTTCCATGTGCACTAGAGAAGATGTGTAAGCAGCTGTTTTGGGATGGAAGGCTCTGTATGTGTCAATTATGTTTAGTTGGTCTAATGTGTCATTTAAGGATATTATTTCTTTATTGATTTTCTGTTTGATGATTGCTACATCTGACAATGGGGTATTTAGGTCCCCTACTACCATAGTGTTTTGGTCTGCTTCTCCCTGTAATTCTGTTAGTAATTGCTTTACATATTTCGGGGCTCCTGATTGGGAGCATAGATATTAATAAGTATTATATCTTCTTGGTGCATGATTCCCTTTATCTTTATGAAGTGTCCTTTAGTATCTTTTTTTTACCTCTTTTATTTTGAAGTCTGTTTTGTCTGATATTAGTACCACTACTCCTGCTTTTCTCTGAATGCCATTTGTTTGAAATATCATTTTCCACCCTTTTACTTTGAGTCTGTATTTGTCTTTGGAACTGAGATGTGTCTCCTGGCAACAGCATATGGTCGGATTTTGTTTTTTGATCTATTCTGCAGCTCTGTGCCTTTTTATTGGTTAGTTCAGTCCATTTACATTTAGGGTGGTTATTGAAATATGAGGTCTTCTTATAGCCATTTTATCTTTTGTTTTCTGGTAGCTCGGTGTTTCCATTGCTTCCTTGTCCTTGTGCTTCTATTTTCTTTATTTTGATTGGCTTTTGTGGGTTTTACTTCTGGTCCTTCTTGTTTTATGTTAAATACTTCAGTTCTGAATCTTTAGTATGTGGTTACCATTATGAATATGAAAAAGATAGTTATATATATTCAGTCATTCATTTTCTTCTGCATGTGCCTTATCTCCATACCCCTTTGCAAATATGGATCTTTGAATCTTCCCCTTTTCAGTCATTGTTATCTCAATTTGTCCCTATGTATGCTGAATGTTCATTACTATCTTGCTGTAGCAATTCTCTTATTATTATTTAAGCTTATAATGCCCTATTCTTAGTAAGGATTACACTCTTCTGCTTCTATTTGCCTGATAGTCACATTACTCCTAATTATGTTTTTGTTGTTGTTGTTGTTGTTGTCATTTTGTTTTCGGTGAACTGACCCCTTTAATGTTTCCTATAGTGCAAAATTCCTTCAATTTTTGTTTGTCTGGAAAGGTCTTAATTTCTCCTTCATATCTAGAGGAGAGCTTAGCTGATACATTATTCTATGCCAATAGTTCCTTTCACTTAATAGTTTCGATATTTGATTCCATTCCTTTCTGGTTTGTAAGGTCTGCACTGAGAAGTCCGATGATAATCTAATGGGTTTTCCTTTACAAGTTACTATTTTCTTCTCTCTGGCTGCCTGAGAATTCTGTCTGCATCATTGATTTTTGATAAATTTAATACAATTTGTCTTGGTGAAGGCCTTTTTGGGTTGAGATAACTGGGTATTCTGTTGACTTCTTGAATTCCAAGTTCCAACTTATTACTACTTAGATTTGGGAAATTCTCGTCAACTTTGTCTGAAAATGCTTTCTTTTCCTCTCTTCTTTTCCTTGCCTTCGATAATGCCCATGATTCTTATGTTTTCTCTTCTGATGGTGCCAGCTTGTTCTTGTATTTCTCTTTCATTATTTTTCATTCTTTAGTGTCTCTCTTCTTACTTCTGATTTAATGCTAGATTTCTGTCTTCGATATCACTGATCATTTCCTCCATTTGGTCAACTCTGTTTCTCGAGCTTGCTATTTCATTTTCAACCCTTGCAGTATGTTTTTTTTTTTATCTCCAGAATTTTTATTCTGTTTTTTTTTGAGGGTTTCAATCTCCTTGCTTTGCTTATCTAGTCATTTTTTCAATTCCTGAAATTGTTGATATGACTCATTTTAGAACTCACTAACTTCTTTCAGAAGTACCATCCTGAATTCTCTGTCATTTAAGTCGCATATTTCTATGTCTGTAAGCTTATTTTCTGGAGATTTTTCTCTTTCTTTCTGAGATGCCTTGTTACCTTGATTGTTCATGATATTTAATGGACTATTTCTCCCCTGGGCATTAATGGAAGTGTATTCTGCTGTTTTTTTTTTTTTTCCAGAAAGATTTATTATATAAAGGTCTCTCTTTAGCCTGCTGCAAGGAAGGTGTTTTTCTTTTGGTTTCCAGTAGGTGGTGTCTCAGCCTCTTGGATCCCTACTTTACATAAAGCCTAAATAATGCCTTTTTAATTTTATTGTAGATATTTAATCATCCTCACTACCCTCAGTTTCAGTCCCTGTCAGCGTCAGCATCAGTCTCAGCAGCATTTGCTCAGATCCTTCTGGGGCTCAGTGGTGATCGCTCTCTGAGGGTATGGGGGGAGGAGCCCTCTGGGTTAGGAGTTGGGGGCTGTGGCTCAGCCTCTGTTTTGCAACCACAGTCAGTAAAAATCAACTGTTGCTTTTCTGCTGTCCTGCTTCTCTGCCTTCTGCCCTGATGACTGGGCCCTGCCGCGTGGGGAGCTCACAGCACTCCCAGGCAGGGCTGTTCAGGGAACTCGCTGCTACTTCTTTCCTCCCCCTTCTCCCGCAGGGAGTTCCAGTGCCTGTGAGAGGCAGCATCTTTATTTTTCCCAGTCCACCGCCTGATACCTGGGGTTCTGACCTGTGGTAGCTCTTATGCGCAAATCTCACACTCAGACATGCTGGTGTGCAGGTTGGGTGTTTTTTGTTGAGTTTTATATGTTCAGTTTATTGTTGTTTCAAAGAGAGAGATCTGAGGACATCTCTCATTCCTCCATGTTTCCCAGAATCCTCAAGTTCACTGATTCTTAAGGCATCCCCATTTTGATATTGAGGCTGTTGCTTTAATTATGTCTTTTATATTCTATATTTTTTTCATATCGTAAGGGCTTTGCTGGTCAGGGAGAGACTTCCCCTCCCATATCTAAGTAATTCCTAGAGATAGCAAATGACTCTCCCTACTAAATGCTTTTCATATGCAAACCAACCAATCCAGAGCCCATACTGCCAACCACTTTCTTTATCTAACTTTCATACACCAAGCCAATATTTCTCTTGCCCTAAATTACTCCCAGGGTCAGGTACTGGACAACTAAGACCACTACTATAGCCCAGAGCCTGGTGAAACTATTCAAACTATGCAATTCTAAGCTTGCTCAAACTTGCCTACATTGCCTTGCCCATTCTTTCTTTCAAAAACTACAATAAAGACTTGCGCCTGTGCTTTCCCCTTATTCTTCTTGCTTCTTGGCTGATCCTGGTACTTCCTCATGTAGCCCTGTGTGGCAAGGCATAGCCCTCAATAAATTCTTTTTTCAATGGCTTTGACCTCTAAGTGTCCTCACTCAGTCACCTCTATAATTAAATCCTGGGTACAATCAAAACACCTATATAATGAGTTTTTTACTCCAGTTCTTTTTCTTTTTTTATGTCTAAAATTTCTGGTTGGCTCTTTATATCTTCTATAAATCTTTACTAAGATTTTCCATTTTTTCCTTTGACTTAAGAGTATTTATAATTGCTTATTGGAACATTTTTATAATAACTGCTTTAAAATACTTATTTCATAATTCCATTATCTGTGCCATCTTGGTGTTGGCATCTAGTGATTATTTTTTCTCATTTGAGTTAAAATTTGTATGGTAATGGTGAGTAATTTTGGACTATATCCTGGACATTTGGATATTATGTTGTAACTAAACTGAAACTTTTTTTCTATTTAGATCTCCTAATTCAACATCTAGTTAACCAGTTTATGTTCAGAATGTATGTCCTAACCCTACTTTTGTGGGCTGTGGTTCAAATGTCAAGTCGGTTTATAAAGGCATCTGCAGTGTTATTCTGTAGGGGGTTGTGGTAGACAAAATAATGCCCTCCACCTCTGGTGTCTACATCCCAATCCTCAGAACCTATGAATATGTTATCTTACATGGTAAAAGAGACTTTGTAAATGTGATTAAGTTATAGATCTTGATATGGGAAGAATATCCTGAATTATCTAGGCAGGCCCAATGTAATCACAAGTGTCCTTATAAAAGGAAGGCAGAAGGGTCAGAAAGAAGGGACATGTGATCACAGAAGTAGATGTTGAAATAATGTGCTTTAAAGATGAAGGAAGGAGTTATGAGCCAAGGCAGGAAGGTAGACTTTAGAGCTGAAAAAGGCCAAGAAACATTCTCCCCAGAGCCTCCAAAAAGAATGTGGCTTTGTGGACACATTGATTTTAGTCCCATAAGACACATTTTGGCCTTCTAATCTCCAGAATTATAGTTGTGTTGTTTTAAGTTTGTGGCAATTTGTTACAGCAACAACAGGTAACTAATACGGGGATGGAAGTCAGAGTTCCCCCAAGTAGCTCCACTACTGTAGTGCCAATGGGATGAGGGAAAACATGTTTTTTTCATGGTGTTTGTCTCAAGGACGAGCAAATGGCCAGTAACTTAGTGGCTTAAACAACATATTTATATCTCCAACTTCCTTGAGTCAAGAGTCCCATAGCTCAGGTCTGATAATGCTAAAATCAATATCTGGGCCGGTTACTTCCCCACCTGGAGATTCAATTGAGGAAAGGTCCACTTCCAAGACCTTCACATTGTTGGCAGAATTCATTTCCTTGCAGTTGTAAGACTGAGATTCCTGTCTTTTGCTAGCTGTCAACTGGCAACCATGTTTAGCTCCTAGAGGCCATTCTCAGGTCTTTGCCATGTGGACCTCTCCACCTTAGCAACAGACAAACTTCCCTCATGTCAAACCCTGCTCATGCTTTGAATCTCTTTGACTTGCCCTTATACTACCAGCCAGAGAAAAATTTTCATTTTTAAAGGGTTCCTGTTATTAGGCCAGGACCAATTATCTTAAGGTCTATCATGCCATATAACATAGCCTAACCACAGAGGTAATGTCCATCAAATTCACAGTTCCAGGTCAGGGCATGTACATCAGTGGCAGGAAATTTTGAGGACATCTTAAAATTCTCATGACCACAAACAGATAAGAGATTTCTGTTCTTGGGACTCTTTTTCTTTTCTTGGGACTTTTCTTGTCTCTCCCCACTGCTGTTCCCAGGTTGCAAACTTTTCTAACACACAGGCCTGTATATACAACAACCACTCCCAATCCACAGTTTCATTTTCTGTAGTTTCCGTTGCCCATAGTCAACCACAGTTCTAAAATATTGAAAGAAAAATTTCAGATATAAACAATTCATAAGTTTTGAATTGCCTGTCATTCTGAGTATCATGATGAAATCTCATACCTTCATGTTCCATTCCACCCAGGACATGAATCATCCCTTAGTCCAGAGAGTACTCTACCCACTGCTTAGTCACTTAGTAGCCGTCTAGGTTATCAGATCATCTGTGATGGTATCACAGTGCTTGTGTTCAAGTAACCTTTATTTTATTGTTATAATTCTATTTTATTATTAGTGGTTGTTAATCTCTTAATGTGCCTAATTTATAAGTGAAACTTTATCATAGGTATGTATGTATAGGAAAAACATAGTATAGGGGTCAGTACTCTCTGCAGTTTCAAATATTCACTGAGGGTCTTGGAACAAACATAATCCCCAAGGGTAAAGGGGACTATAGTATAGAGGTTAAAACACACACACACACACACACACACACACACACACAAACGAGAGAGAGAGAGAGAGAGAGAGAGAGAGAGAGAGAGAGAGAGAGAGAGAAATAGAGAGAGAGAGAGAGAGAGAAAAACTCACTGCCAGGTCATTTCTCAAGTCTCGAGTTTTCTAGCTAATTTACTTTCTTTTTTTCCACTTTTCAGATCCTCTGGTAGGTGACTTATGTACTTTGTTTAGGGTTTTTTGTTATTGTTGTTGTCAGCAGAAGGTGTAAAGTGAGATGCACTTAATCCATCTTGTCGGGAACAACAGTCTGCCTCATATTATAGCTCCATTAGATACTAGAAAAATGAAAGGCAGTCAGATTAATAGGAAAGACCACTGTCCTAGAAGTTAGGAGACCTGGGTCCTGGGTTCTGGTCCAGATTCTATTATTGACTTCTGCAATGATTTTAATTTTGTGTGTGCCTGAGCCCTAGAAAAATATGAGAAGTGAATATTAGAACTTCTATTTGAAATTATTTTAGCTCATTCTTTAAAATTTTCTATTTTGGTGTATGTTTTGTAATGGACACAATAATTTAGTTCATATATATCTACATCTATTGGTGATGAATGCTCAAAAATGTTTTATGGGATTGGTGACAACACCAGATATCTAAAATTAGACTGCTCCAGATTTTCTGGGACATCTAATTGCTATTTGATTTAGGACAACTCCCTTCAACATGGAACAGACTGTAAGTATACTTATCAATTAAGATTCTTTTATATATCTTTAGTTGAAAATATAATTCTTAGCTCAGATAATGCTTCCTGCATTCCTAAGAACTTTCATATGGAGAAATGATCAAATGAGGGTGCATCATTTCTAGAAAGCAACCCTTTAAGAATAAAATTCAATAAATAAAATCCAAGTTCATGTTTCTGGCATAATAAAACTAAGTGAACTAAGTTAAAAGAAATAGGTACTTTTTAGAATGCATTATATTGAGACAGTCTGCTAAGCATCAAGTCCTCTTAGTCTAACTTCCATTTTTAGCTTTAACATAGAGGCACGTTTACACATAACACTCTGAAACTATGATTCACAGTCCCTTTCATGTGATCCTTCCTTTGCTTTTTTACTGGCTGTGACACTGGAAAACTACTCCAGTTTTTCCGACCTCCACATGGCTGCATGTGACAGAGACCACTAATCGATTTCCTGTCTCTGTCTCACTCATCATTTTTTTTAAATATATAATAGACCCCCCTGAGTTTGAGCTGGCATGTGACTGCCATGCTAGAGGTTATCTTCCTTAATATGCCATGTAGGTTGTTATCTCCACGTGACTAAGTATTGCCTGAAGGGATGTGAGTAGAGATGTACACAACATCTGTATCACGTTCTTAAAAGGAAGTTATTTGTCCTTCATATCTTCTTCCCATGGGCTGGAACACAGTTGTGGTGGTGGTCAGCCAGCTTCAATCATGCCCAAGAGGAAAACAGGGAAATATGGAATAAGACAGAAGGAAGTTGCATGATCTATAGGAACAGAGTTGCCTTTCTACCGAAAACCGCCCAGAGGCTCTAGACTGTTTCATGAGAGAGAAATTAACATGTACCTTGTTTGAGCTATTATATATTGAGGTCTCTTTGTTATAGCAGCTTATTCTATAACCTAACTGAAATACCCGACATCTGTTTGTTCAGCACACATTAACTTTCTACTATGTATTAGTTTCTGTCATAGGTTCTGGAGATTTAAAAAAGGCTGAATCGGAAATACTTTCTATTCTAAAGAGCTCCCAAATCTAAGAAAGAAAAATTTGACTCAAAGGAAAATGGGAAGATAATCAACATTTATCAACCACCTATGTTTTTAAATGCATGGTTTATTAATCCTGACTGAAAAAAATTGACTCGTAACTGATATAACTGTCATTGCACAGCCAAGGAAACTAACGAACGGTGGATTTACTATGCATTTTTATCATCACCTTTGATCTAAAACTATTTGTTATTGGTCCTGACAGCCAGTAAAACTATATCTCCATAGCCACAACTGAGATTCCCCCTATAATTGTCATGTGTGGTTTGTGTTACAGAATCCCATTCATTTCATCTTTCAGGAACAGTACCTAATTTTCATACTGAGTTTTACTCTTTCCTCACTCTCTTACCGCTTCAGTCCATGCTGGAGCAAGATTACATCTCTGTCATCACTCAGAGGTGAAACATACTCCTTAGGCCTAAGACAGTTATGACATCATATTTCCTTAGCCATCGTGACTGGCTCAGGGATAAGCATGAAACTCAAGTCAGTAGCTCTCAGTTCCTGGGGAAGCCAGCTTGCTCTTGGCTTTTGGTCTTGAACCTGAAAGGATGGAAGGACAGGAACATTACTGTGGGGAACCTGATCCTGAAGCCACACAGAAAACCAGGTTTAAGGGTGGAGACCAACCAAGCACTAGTGAATTGTTTTAGCCTGAATCCAGTTATGCTTGAAGTCTGGGACCTACACTTGGGTTTTTCAATTACATGAGACAATAAATTTCCTTTTAAGCCAGATTGGGTCAGGTTTTCTGCCACTTATAACTGAAAGAATCCCACTTATTCCCTAGAGTCTTAGCCTGTGCCAAAGGTGAGCTATTTTTAGGCACTAGTGGAAAAAATGTGCATCTTTCTATCCCGTTGTTCATAATTTTATTGCTTACAAGAACTGCCAAGATTCTTGATAAACAAAAACGTATTATGTAAAGTACAAAATGTTTTGTCAGCAACAGTAATATCTAGTCAATGGCCACCACTTTCAGAGACTTCATAACATCTATCTTACTTCGCAATTTTGGATTTGCCACAGTTTAGCAATAGCATTAATGATTTTCATATTCATGTAATTTAAAAGTCTGTTATCTGATCAATTGTTATCCCAATATAAATATAATGCACAACCAGAAAGACTTCAGGCTCCAACGCAAAATCCCTAGTGAATTAAATTTGATTTTTCCTTTACCATCAGAAAAAAGTTAATTTTTTTTTTTAGGACTTCAAGAGCTAATTTAATAGTACTGTTTTAAACCCTTTTCTCAGGAAATCATTAATTTATTGTATTTGTTCAGGTATATTGTTCTCAAAAATGGTTTGGATTAAGCTCTGAATCACAATCTTCCCTTTCATTCTCATTAACTTGGTCTAGAGGAGCTGGCTCATTTTTCATTGATTCTATTAAAAGCTAATTTTTCTAAAATAAATTAATATTGTTTATTTCATTGAAAGCTCTTTTCACAGGTTTTGTATAGTACACACATTTAAACGTCCTGCATCTGTGCTCCTGACTTATATTTCTCTTTCACACTGTCTCCCATAGTGATGAAAGAGGTGGAACAAATGTGCCAGTACCATGTGACAGGGGCAGGTGAGTGGTGTGAACATGAGGGGTGTGTTTTAGACTGCATCTGTTGGTGTGTGGGAGCAAGCTTCAAAGAGCAAGGATGTGTGTAAGAATTTAGTGGTTGCTCAAAGCTGTGTGCAATGGCTTTATTTTTTATATCCGTTTTCAATTAAAACTCTGATTTTCAGTTTTTGTGTGCATGCACTATGACAGGTTTCAAATTAACATAAAGCAGATCTCTAATAGAATCCATGAAATTTTAGGAAAGTGCTATATAGAACTTGAAGAGAAGAATTGTTTGTCACCTTTAAATTTAACTTGACATTTTGCATATTCTATATTACCACTCTCTAATAGGTTTATATTAAAATTACTTATATCACTTTTTTTACACATTGGAACTAGAAAATGTTCTTAACACTATCACATACAAACACACCAACATAATCCTATTCTTCTAACAATGTTTCTTTTTGAAGAAGAAATTTTATTTTATAACTGAAAATTTGAGCTTTTTTATTCCCTTCCGCTTTTCTATTAAACTATCCTCCCCTCCCCTCTGGCAACCATCAGTTTGTTCTCGGTATCTATGAGTTTGTTTCTGTTTCGTTTTGTTTGTTTGTTTGTTTGTTTTGTTTTGTTTTTTAGATTTCATATATAAGTAAAATTGTACAGTATTTATCTTTCTTTGTCCAACTTATGTTAATTAACATAATACTCTGTAGGTCCATCTATGTTTTTATAAATGACAAGGTTCATTCTTTTTTATGGCTGATTAATGTTCCATTGTTTATACATATCATTTCTTCTTTATTCATTATCTATCAATGGATAGATATTGTAAACAATGCTGCAGTGAACATAGGAGTACATATGTCTTTTTGAATTATTGTTTACATTTTCTTTGGATTAACATCCAAATGTAGAATTGCTGAGTCATATGGTATTTTTAATTTTTTTGAGGATTCTCCATACTGTTTTCAATAGTGACTGCACCAATTTAAAATCCCACCAACTGTTCACAAAGGTTTCTTTTTCTTTATGCCTTCACCAACACTTGTTATTTATTGACTTTTTTATAATAGCCATTCTGATAGGTGTGAGGTGATAACTCGTGGTTTTGAGTTTTATTAATATTTTTAATATTAATCCCTTATCAGTTATATCATTTGCAAAAATGGGAGAAGTCCCATTCAGTAAGTTGTCTTTTTATTTTGTTGATGGTTTCCTTTACTAGGCAAAAGATTTGTAGTTTGAGGTAGTCTCATTTGTTTATTTTTGCTTTTCTGGTCTTTGCTGTAGGATAAGTATCAAAAAAGATATAGCTAAGACAAATTTCAAAGAGTTCACAGCCTGTGTTTCATGATTTTAGGTCTTACATTTAAGTCTTTAATTCATTTTGAGTTTGTTTTTGTATATGGTATAAGAAAGCAGTCTATTTTTATTTTTTTATTTTTTTGCATATATCTATCCAGTTTTTCCAAAACCATTTATTGAAGAAACTGTCCTTTCCCCATTGTATATTCTTGCCTTCTTTGTTGTAGATTAATTGATCAAATAAATATAGATTTAGTTCTGGGCTCTCTATTCTGTTCCATTGATCTATGTGTCTGCTTTTATTCCAAAACCATACTGTTTTGGTTACTATAACTTCATAGTATAGTTTGAAATCAGGGAGCTACATTTAGCTTTGTTCTTCTTTCTCAGGATTTCTTTGGCTATTCAGGCTCTTATGTGGTTCCACATAAATTTTACAATTATTTGTTCTAGTTCTGTGAAAAATGCCGTTGGTATTTTAATAGAGATTGCCTTGAATCTGTAGGTTGATTTGAGTAACATCGACATTTTAATGATGTTAATTTATCCAATTTATGAGCATGGTATATCCTTCCATTTATTTGTATCTTCTTCAACTTCTTTCATCAATATCTTATAGTTTTCAGAGTACAGGTCAGGTCTTCTGCCTCCTTAAATTTATTTCTGGGCTTTTTTTTTTTTTCATGCAATTGTAAATGGTATTGTTTTCTTAAATTCTCTTCTTGATAGTTCATTTGTGATAGAAATGCAACAGATTTCTGAATGTTAATTTTGTATCCTGTAACTTTGTTGAATTCATTTACTAAACATTATTCATTATTGAATTTATTAAACCACATGCTACTACATGATAAATGGGTCAGTGAAGAAATCAAAGAGGAAATTGAAAAATATCTTGACAAATGAAATGGAAACAAAATGATCCAAAATCTTGGGGACATAGAAAAAGCAATTCCGAGAGAGAAATTCATAGCAGTACAGACCTACCTAAAGAAACATGAAAAATCTTAAATAAACAATCTAACCTTACAACTAAAGGAACTAGAAAAAGAATAACAAATGAAACCTAAAGCAAGTAGAAGAAAGGGAAAAATAAAGATCAGAGCAGAAATAAATGAATTAAAGACTCAAAAACAATAGAAAAGAAATGAAAAGATAAATGAAACTAAGAGCTAGATCTTTGAAAATATGAACAAAAGAATTAAACTTTTTGCTGAGCTTATTAAAAAAAGAGAGGGCCTAAATAAATAAAATCAGAAATGAAAGAGGAGAAGCGACAACCTACACCACAGACACATAAAGAATTATAAGAGGATATTATGGAAAATTCCAACAAATTGGACAACTTAGAAGAAATGGATAAATTTCTAGAAACATATAATCTTCCAAGATTGAATTGAGAAGAAGCAGGAAATCTAAAAAGACTAATTACTAGAAACAAAATTAAATCAGTAATCCAAAAACTCCCAACAAACAAAAGCCTAGGACCAGACAGTTTCACAGGTGAATTCTACCAGGCTTTCAAAAAAGAATTAATACCTATCCTTCTTAAACTATTCCAGAAAATTGAAGAGAGAGAAAGCTTTCAAATTCGTACGAGGCCAGCATTACCCTGATACTAAAACCAAGGATACTACTACAATAAAAGAAAATTATAAGCCAATATTTATGATGAGCATAAATGTACAAATTCTCAACAAAATATTGGCAAACCAAATTTAGCAATATATTAAAAAGATTATACACTATAATCAATGGAATTATTCCAGAATGCAAGGATCATTCATATCTGCAAATCAACAAAATATATCACTTAGACAAAATAAAGGATAAAAGTCACGTGATCTACTCAATAGATGCAAAAAACAGCATATGAGAACATCCAACATATATTTATGACAAAAACACTCAGCAAAGCGAGTATAGAAGAAACATACCTCAACTTAATAAAGCCCATATATGACAAACCCAAAGCTAACATCATGCTCAACGGTAAAAAGCTGAAACCGTTTTAAGATTAGGAACAAGACAAGAATGTCCACTCTCACCACTCTTAGTCAGCATAGTACTAGAAGTTCTAACTACAGCAATCAGACAAGAAAAAGAAGTAAAAGGCATTGAGATTGGAAAGGAAGAAGTAAAATTGTCCTATTTGCGGATGACATGATACTATATGTAGAAAAACCCAAATATTTCAACAAAACTATTAAAATTAATTAATGAATTTAATAATAAATTTTTAAAATTTGAAGTTTGATGCTATAATTTTTGAAAAGACTGATTTTATAAACAACTAAAATATAATTTTACTGTGATTTTTTTTACAAAAATGCAATGCATCAAGGGAATTTTTCTAAGAATCAATAATCTTGGATTTTATTTCTAGCCTGACACTAACTTGACTGACAATCACTTGACACGTGATCCAAGACTCAGACTTCTCATCTAAACTGAGATGGTTTCCTTAGATAATCTCCTATGTCTTTTCCAGGTCCACAACTACCTAAAAGAGACATGATTTACAGGTCATAAATATTACCTTTGTGATTAATAGGCAAGAACCTGAAGTATTTTTGAAGCTTTACCCAATTATTTTATCCTAATTGTAGATAACAGATTTATATATTTGATTAGGAATAAAAAATGCTTGTAGTTATCTATGAATCTTATCTCAATTGGAGACAGCCTTAGAGTACAAAGGATACTAAATAAATATGATGAAATAAGTTTTGCAAAGGTCAGGACTTTGTTTTGGTCACTGCTAAATCTCCAGTTTCCAGAACAATGCCTGACATGTGGAGGGCATAAAATTTGCTAAATGAATAAGAAAGTGCCAAGGTGGAAGGATTTATAAAATCCACTGGGAAAACAGAGAAGGCTTTGCAGGGAGGATAAAAATTGAGCTAAACCTACAAGGGTGAACTAGAGTTCTTCAAGAAGAGAAGGAGGTAAAGACATTCCAGGCACAGCCAAATATATTGTGGCAGAAACTCAGTTGTCTTCAATATTCATTTTTCTTCCTTCCGCATAAACAGAATTCCTGGAATAAATATTACATTTTCCACCTCCCTTGTGGCTTAGTCAACTGACTAGGTTTTAGCCTATGGGGTTAGGTATTCCTCTGATGCAGTGTACTTAAATAGAGGGGAGCGAGGTCTTCTTCATGTCCTTCCTGCTTCCCACTGGCTGGACTGCAGAGGTGGATTATGGTGACAGAGAATGTGTCAGTTTAGCCAACATGAACTGCTTCAAACAGAATTCTCTTCCCTATATGTTTCCACTTAGAACAGGGCACTAGAGATTCTTGAGCGAGATCTACAGAGCTTCAGCTGTTTTGTAGCTCTCACACCTTGTCACTGGCCTGAGACTTCACCTCACTGATGTGAGGCAGCAACTTCTCCATCTTCCCTTGGGTTCTCTTTCAGCATATGACTACTGGGCCAGGTGTACTCATAACACCAAGGGTAGAGGCAATAAGAATTGGCATGGGTTTCAGTCTGTCATTACAGGGATAAAACTTCATGCTTGTGGGGTTTTGCTTGTTTTTGATCTTCAACATCCTTTCCAGACTCTTCCCGCCTGGTGGACTTTAAGCTCCAGGTTCAGATGTGAAGACAACAGACTTACAGAGACTGCTCCCACAATAACCAGTTCCCATAATTCAGGAAGATCAAATCTTGTGTGTATATACATATACATATATATATACATATACATATACATATACATGTACATGTACATATATACATATACATGTATATACAGATACATATGTGAGGCACATCATGTATATGTGTATGTATCATATACCTGTATATGTATATGTGTATGTATCATATACCTGTATATGTATATGTATATATATGTGTATATATATATATATATATATATATATATATATATATATATATCCATCTTAGTAGTTCTTCTGTGATTAAATCCTGTACTGAGAGTGGAGGTCTGTCATAACAAATGCCTAAAAATGTGGGAATGACTTTGGAACCAAGCAGTGGGTGGAAGCAAGAAGGGTTTTGAGAAGCATGTTTGAGAAAACTTCAGTTTCTTTAAATAGACTGTTAGTAGAAATCTGAACTTAGAGAATGCTCTTGGTAAAGACTCAAAAGGAAGTAAGGAACACTGAAGGAGGGAGATTCTTTTCATGTAGTGGCAGAAATCTAATAACATTCTTGTCTTCAGTTACATGGAGAACAAACAATATGCCTAATGAACTTGATGATCTAGGTCAGAAGCTTTCCACACAAAATTTTGAAGTCACAGCCTGCTTATAGCAAGATGGGAAAGGGAAGAAATATGTTGAGAAGACTGTTAAACTGATGATTTTGAAAATTCTTAGCTTCTTCAGATAGCTAAAATTGATAAAATTAAAAAATGATTATAATGTTCAAACTAAGGCACTGCCAGGAGAAAAAGTCTAAAGACCAAGAATGACTGTAAAACCTTTTGTGAAGATTTTCAAAGATCAAAAGTGATTCTTCAGGGTATTATTCAATCACACAATAGACCCTTTAAAAAGATTAAGAGTGTGTCTCACCTGTCCTCTTAATCAAACGGTAGGGCCTCCAAGAGATTTAACAACTTGTCTCTCAGCAGTCTCTCCAGGGGCACAGGTAAAGAAAGGATGTCGCAGGTGTGTTTTTTGTCTAGCGGAGTGAACTACAGTGAGATTCATAAGAGGTCCACAAATTTTTGAGAGAATTTTATCTGCTAAAACAATGTCAGCTTAGACTGCAAGGGATGAAACAATACAAAATTATGTTATTTTAATAGTACAATATTGAATGATATATTCCCCCAAATATCCAGAACAAATGATTATTTAAAAAATAACTCACTATTAAGATCAAAACCTATAAAACCCAAACCCATTTACTTAATTTTAATTTAATTTTTAAAAAGGGAATTAACTGTAACAATTAAGTAAAAACAGGTATTCAACACAAAACATTTTATATGCAAATAATAGTCTCTGAAGTCCCAAACCACTCTACCCACCTTTCCCCCACCTCCTGAATTTCCTAAAATGGTTCAAAGAAGCCTTGAATTGGGAGTCAAGAAACTTGGGTTCCAGACCTAGAAATATCATCAGCACTGTGACTTTGGACAGATTTCTGTTCCTTTCTTATCCCCAGTTGTCATTATAAAATGACAATGATCAGTGATAATCATTCCCAATTCAGGAACCACTACCTACCTTTGGAATATAGCCTGAAATATAATTTCAAGATGAAAAATGATAAAGCTGCCTATAGTGAGGGGCTTCAGTAGTATGCCCATATATTACCATGTTAGTGGCTAAAAACAGTGTCATTCTCTCACTGATGTTTTTTAATTCCATGAACTGGGTAATGTAAATTCTAAGACTACATTTTCCCATGACACCTAAAAAAAAAAAACAAAACTATTTCCAAATTGGAAGTGAGGAAGCTGAAATCTATAAACATTTATTTTGTTCCTTGAACTGGCAAGTAAAGATTGCTTACCTCTGGATGGGTGCTCTCTCTCACAGATGCCTTTGAGTTCTAACATTGTGTGGCTCTATTCCAATGTTGGCCCAAGACTGGATTATCTTTCTCTATAGTCTCATGCTTTAGGAGCTATTCTTGCCCCACCTAACAGTCACCTTATGCTTAAATAACTTTCCATACCTTCTAAATTTAACCTTGGAGTCAAAATGTACCTGGGTTATCTGACTCACCTAGTTGAACTAACCTGACAAACTCATGGATCTAAGCTGATAGTTAAGGAGTTCAAGGATAGATAGGGCCGCTGGTAGTGAGGCAATCCCTCTCCCCTCCTCTTATCTTTCACCACCTAGCCCACATAAGCACACATACTCCACAAAATGCAAAAGGTACACTTAACGCATAGGTCCACCATGCAAATTACCCTTGGCCTTCAGGAATTTTTAACCCTTTTAAAGAAGTCTTTGGTCATGTAGGTATATAACAGTAACTGTTGACTTTCTGAAGTTGCATCAGATTAAGACAGATATAAATACAGAGAGGGTATAGAATATGCACATTTAACTTACACAAAATTCAGCCATATAGGAAAGAGAGAAAGAACAGTTTACACAGTGAGACTAATTCTGCTTTCTATTCTACTCCATATGCTTAGGAATGCTTAGGATATAAGACATGGCTTTCATATCATTCTTACAATGAGATCTTTATCTTCATGCTCTTGAGATGGTTGCCAGATCTCTAGTCATCAGGTCCGCATACTTTTCAGAGAGGAACAAGGGAAAACACAAAGAGAAAAAATGCACCTACCAACTTCTTTTGCCTTTCGTCACAAAAAAAGTACTCTCCTGGATGTTCCTCCCTGCTGACTTCTCATTGCCTAGACTAGATCACATCACTTTCCTTACATGGAAAATCAAAGCTTTTGATGTTTTTTTTTGGTTTGTTTTTGTTTTTTTTATTTTATTTTTTTAAAAGCTGGGAATTTTGCTACCTCCAATAAAATCAAGATTCTGGGAGCAAGAATGAGTAGAGGAAGGGATAGTGAGTTAAAAAAAAAAAAAGCAGTCCCTATTGTGGACCACTTTTATTCATTCTCACAGCTAACTACAACATAGTTACTCCTATATTTGCTTTTGACTCATGAGCAATAATGAAAAAAAGAAGTATGCTTCTTTTTTCACTTTTATAATATACAAAATGAATAGAATGCAATAAATAATAGAAGCAGCTAAATAAATCATTGTCCATTCATACAATGGAATATTATGTAGCTGCAGAAATTTGGTAAAATACATTTAATGACATATAAAATAATTCAGCTTATATTAAATGAACAAAATTAGCTTCTAGGTATAATTTTATTTTCAAAAAAATACGCTACAAAGGTATTTTATAAACACACACATATGTATAGGGAAAAAATACTGGAAATGTACACCAAAATCTTGACAGCTATTATCTTTAGCAGGTAGGATAACTATTAGTTTTGTTTGGGGTAAGTTGATGCCTTAAACTGTATTTTAAAATTGTTAGCTCCCTTTAAATAGGAGAATATTCTAAGATAAAACTTAGCTATCTTTTTTTTTGCAGCAAACCAATATGAAGTTTCTGGGCATTTTTTTTAAGACTGCATTTGTTTGGTTATTTGTCATTAAATCTATAGCAAGGCATTTATATTTATGAGTTATCAAACACAGTCCTACATCTATGAATGAAATAAAATGTTATAAGAGTTACTACTGATTTGCTTCCTAACATTCAAAATTGGTATTCTTCAAATATCTCATTATTTGTGTGATTAATAAGCTCCTGGTATACTATGAAAGGCTTTCAAATGCTTTATGAACTTCATTCTGCCCATTGAAGAAAATTGATTGTATTAGTTATCTATCACTGAGGAACAAATTAGCCCCATTAACTCACAATTTCTATGTTCAGGAATCTGGGTCCCCTGGCTCAGGTTTCTTACAAAGGTGCAATCAAGGTGAGACAGGACTACATTCATTTCAAGGTTCACTGGGTAAAATCTGCTTCCAAACTCACTCAAATGATTGTTGGCAGGATTTGGTTCATGCAGGCTCTTGAACTAAGGGCCTCAATTCTAATCTGTCTGTTGTTGGCTAGAGACCACTCTCAGTTTCTTGACATGAGGACCTCCCCTAAAGCAGTTCATAATATGGAAACTAGCTTCAATGAGAGTGAGCAAGTCAGAGACTAAGAGATGATAAGCAAGATGCAAGATGTGTCCTGTTGTTTTCTCATCTCGGCAGTGACATCCCATCACTGTTTGCCATATTCTGTTTATTAGAAGTAAATCACTAGGTCCAACCCACACTCATGAGTGTAAATATCAGGAGGAGGGATCATTGGGGGTCATCTTAAAGCTGACAACCACACTAACCAAACAATAGTTTTCTAGCATTTTTATTTTAAAGCTGCAATGCAAAGTTCTCTCACAAAGATACAGAAATCTGTTCAGAAATTTTGTCCATGTATATCTCTGTATATTGGGGATAAGTGTAGGCTTTTAAAAATCAGTGAAAGGAGTTCCAAGTAGAACTAGACAAATAAACTTTTGAAACCCACAGCAGGCAAAATCGTGTGGTTCTTTCCGATCTTGAGGGTAGAGCTGCCCAATTTGTGTACTACAAGTAGTTGCTATTATGTTGTAGATACTAATTCCTTAGTGGAGTGAGGTGTGACAGTGGCCCTATTACTACCACGGAAGGTTAACAGAATAATGTTCTTTCCCCCTTTCTGCTATGATGCAAGGATTGCAGTTAAGGAGGTCCTTTATCACCTAGTACCTCCTTCAATAGGCTACTTAGAGCATGCCAGCATAGACTCAGCATGAACAAGGAGTCTCTGTTCCTGCTGTGGAAGTGTGTGCCTTGGTCCCCCAGGAACAGAGATAGTAGGATTTGGGAGCGTGGCTGGGGGCTTCTGATCAGTGTAGCTCCCAATCCACCTCTATTTTTATATTAATTCAATGCTCCCATCTATTTGCAGCTGATGTGTCCTTTTAGGGCCATTCAAGCTAGCTGCAGGGTGACTACACTGACAATGTATGTACGGTAGGAATAAATAACAGGAATAAATAATAACAGGAAATGTCAACATTATGTTTGTCAGTGAAGAAAAGGAAAAGCTGCTAGTCTTTATGTTTTCAACAGCAGTGAATTTTAAATTGCTATTTTAAAAAGTTTCTACTTTTTTTTATTATCTGTTTGTGAACAGCTTCTCATTAATAGTGACTATCAAGAATTTGAAGAGCTCTTTATTGAAAAGCATTGACAGGAATTACATGTAGCCATTTCAAGGATAAATGACAACACAAAATGTCATGTTTGTGGAAGCATGCTCAAGTTTATCATTAAACTTCAAAATATTTTATTTGGAAATTTCAGACAAATTCAATTCTAATATATTCTCTTATACTTTATATTACAGTTATTCATCATAATTATAATATAAATAAAACATAATAGATGGTTTTACCAAACCCTACGTGGAGGTCCCCAAATCTCCAATTTATCTCTATTTCTATACATGCTATGAGCTAAACAAAAAGTTTAGGAAGCGTTGCTTTAGAGCAAGTTGCCTGTGTTGGTTATTTATCTGCTGTTTCTTAGCTTTTTACTTAACCTTTTATAATCTTGGCTAGAATTCTGCAAATAGCATTTCTTAGACTTCTTGCTAGTGGCTTCCTATTAGTATCTGCCATTGGCAGGCATTGGAAAAGATCAGAAAGTTGGAGGAAGAGAGAAGTGTTTTACTTCTAAAGTCAATAGCAGCTACCGTAGCAGCAGAGAGGGCACTGTATCTGCAGACTCCAGCAGCCCAGGCAGCAGCAAAATCTCTGTTAGTTATAGCTCTAGCCATGGTGGTGTTGAGTGTAGAAGGCAATATTGACCATTCTAGTAGCTAAACTGGCAGCATTCATAGCTGCCAGTGGCAGGAACAGGCTCATGGGTACTGGCTTAGAAGCATCTGGAGCTTTCAGATATCTGTGTATCACTTCTTTCTTTTGCTTCTTCAGCCTTTACAACACTTTGTAAACAGTTCCTTGTATTAAATCTCTTGTGTTTGAAATACCGACCATGATTTCTGTTTTCTTAACTGAATACGGAGTAGTATGTTGAGTTTTATATAAGGGGGAATTACTTTTCTCAAAGGCCCTGGCAGACCCTGGAAAAGTAGACATGAAGATTGGGTTCAGTCAACCCAACCATGAGAAGTATTTGAAGAGGTGTCACTCCAGGTCATCCACTCTTTCTTAAGGCATAGAGAGGGGGCACTTAGGATGGACAGTGGATGAAGAAAAAAGCACAGTAGCAGCAAATGACTTACAGATCTACTGAGCGGGTCCTTAAAAGCCATTGGCAAGTTCTAATTGGCTGGATGAGGA
Organism: Macroglossus sobrinus; assembly: GCA_004027375.1. Taxonomy (NCBI): domain Eukaryota; kingdom Metazoa; phylum Chordata; class Mammalia; order Chiroptera; family Pteropodidae; genus Macroglossus; species Macroglossus sobrinus. The sequence continues at coordinate 1,234,308 of PVKZ01000165.1, read as the reverse complement.
CATCTGCTTCAAAATTTATCTTAGTGTCAGAAAAATTATTTCCATAATGCTGATGATCTCTCTTTGTTGCAATCTCACCTCTTAGTTACAATCTATACTTCTCTTTTGTGTTTCCTTACTTTGTATTATTAGTGACTTTGTATCTCATTAGAAAATTACTACATCTAAACCTCATGTTGAATCCATTTATTCTGACAGCTGAATTACAAATACCAAATATTACTATCTCCATAGAATTAGAGAAAAACTTCTATATCTTGGTATATCTCTTCTCTTTCCTCACCGGCAATTGAATAAGTGAGGAGCATTCTTCATTCTTTTTTGATCTAAGATCGACAGAACAAAAAATCTTAAAATGCATACTATAACTCTCTATATAGAGAGACATGAAAATTACTTCATTTTAAGACTTCTCTATTAACTGACTAGTTGAATTCCAAGATATCAATAGCATTTCCAGAAATGTCAACTATTGGACAAAATATCATGCAAATTATATTTCACTCTTAAATTCCTCAAATACTTACAGAAAAAGCAAACACATTAGTATTAATTACCTGCACAACTTGATGTACATTTGCTTATGTGCACCCAAGCTTTGCTGTGTAAGAATAGCACAACCCAGCAGCCTCAAACTGTACCCTTATGGCATCTGCTTCACAATGCACTTAAGTGATTGTTAGAATATGACAAGCTTTTCTCCATTTCTTCTGTCTTACCTCCCTGGAGCCATGTGAGAATGGAGTGGTGTACAAGGCAAAGGCTTATGCTTTAAGAACTCGGTAGACATAGAATATACCAGCACAGATGCGAAGAAGAAAGCAATTCATTATGTATCTTTTCTGCCCTATTTATTTTGACCTTGGAATTTCCCTAGGGAAATGTGCATTTTTCTTTAAACCCCAAACTGGCCATTCCTAGGAGTGGGCTGGTGATTGGATATGAAACATTATACTCAGAGCCAGAGAGTGAACTGCAGCACAGCTGTGTGGGGTGTGTGGGATGATTGTGAAATGGCAATTCTTGATTTTGTGCTTGCGTTTTGGAGTCATTGTGGTATCTATATATTTTAATGACTTTTGATGTTGTGATTTCCAGTAAGCCTTGTTTGCAGAAATAGAAAGAGAGCCCATTTGTAAACACAAAGGTCCCCAATGATGTTAATGCAATTCCAGTAAAGTTATGTAGGGAAAGCATTTCAGAACAATAGCCCCCAAATTTATTGTACAATACCAATTTTTTATCTTTCTGGGTACTCTTTCCCTAATAATTCAAGTTCAAAAATCTTATTTAATCTAAAATTATATAAATGTTCTTTGGAAATATGCTTTTTGCTGAGCCTTACTCTTTGTCATATTTTCAGGTTTATGCTTGATGCTAACATGCATTCGACCATATTTCCTGAAAACCTTTCTATATTTATTTTTATGCTGCTCCTTACCTTTTTACATATTTCTTACACTCACGTTGTTTTCTGCTCAGATTGCTCAAGAGTCTGTTGTGACAGCAGAGGAGAGCTCAGAGCTTCACATATTTAAGGTCACCACCACTTAAATTCTGCATTACCAAGCTAGGTCTGTCATTACTAGGGGAAAAATATTTTGCCTCAACCTGCCTCCAGCCCAGCACAGATTCTGAAAAATCTTTCTAATCATGTAGGCTGTCAGAAGCTGTGCTTTGAACAAACCCAACAGCAATGACGACAATAACAGAAGTCTTCAGGGCCTGTCTGAATATGTTGCCTTCTTTACTAAAAATAAGACTGAGTCCCTTTGGATAATTTCTGAACTACCAGGGCCTTGCATTGTTCATAAAGTTCACCTTTTTGAAAGACGACCTTTTTGCTCTCTGGCCACACAGAAAAAAGTTAATATTTCCTAACCTTGCTCAGAGCACAGCTTTGAGTCAAGAAAGGGAAGTCACACGGGGGCAACTAAGCACACAATCCTGGGAGTGGGAGGCAGAGTTCTCTAGAGAGGAGTATGCACACCTCAGTGTAAGGAAGTTCATTGGGGCATAGCATGAAAACATCAGAATGTTCTACGTCTATTTTTTATGTTATCCTTTGGACATTATTTATGTATATGTTCTATGATGTACAGAAAATGTCAGTATAATGTACCTGTATATCATGTATAAATAAGCATATATAAAGTTGAATATGTGTTCAAATTTGTTTTGGGGCACATAACCTAGAAAATTTGGAGGCCACTGGTCCAGAGCACACAGTTTAAAAACTATAGATGGTTCTCTATCCCACAAGAAATAAAAATTCTTGCTCAAGAATTTTCTCTTGCTTTTGTCTAGACAAATTTATTGATCTAGCTCAAAAGAGAAAGGAGGGGGAAGTCTTGTTATTACTTCCAGAAACACACATCAGGGTAGGCATCACAATAATCTATTTTTGCTGTAGAAGAGCAGAGGACAAGACTTTAATTCTGCCTTGAGAAGGCAGATTGGAAAGATTTTATTAAAGGGGCTTCTCAAAAGAAGTTTGTCATTGAAATAGTGATAGGATCTTGATAAGAAAAGATGGGTAAAGAACCTTTTGAGAAGGAACCAATAGCACAAACAGAGGTAAAAAGGGGAGAAATAAGATTTGTTTAGTGAGCAGTGTAAGGTTCCATATGGCTAAAAGGTGTAGTACAATGAGCGGAAAAGAATAAGACTGGCATCATGGTTGAGGCCAGTTCATGGATGTCTTGAATGCCTTGCTAAGAAGTTTAACATCATTCTGAAATCAGAAAAAAAAACTAAAGTCATTTCGGCTTGGGTGGTTTTAAAGGCTTACTAGAAACTCACTTATTCCAAGATTTACATTAGGAAGCTTAACTTGGCAGCACTGCGTATCACTGTGACTGGGAAGAGAACAGTTAGGGAACTGATGTCATTGTCCAGATGGAAAATATAATGACCTGAATTACAGCAATGATGGTGGTGAGAATGTAGGGAGCACATTTAGGGGACATAGAGATATATTTGGAAGGACTATCAGCCAGTTGGATGGGAGAGTTTTGCTTCTGAGATTATAAAATTATGGGACAGGAAGAATGATGGTATAATTAACTGAAAGAGAGCTGCAGGAAAGAGTGGGTCTTGGGTTAGCTCTGAGGTGGGGGTGACTTAGGTCAGGTTTTCCAAGATGATCAAGATTTGCATGGAGGAAGTATATTAGGAAGTTCTGTGATTTACTAAGAGAAATGACAGGACTCAGCATACAGTTGTACTCACGAACATAATGCATTACAACAAGAGAATATTTTAAAAATCAGCAAGGGGAAAATGGTGCAAGGGACAAGGTCTGGAGGAAACTGGGTTCAAACTCCAAGAGTCCTCTCCCAGTGGAGTCATACAGGACTTGTGTGGCAAAACATGTGAAATGCTCACGAGAGACTCAGTGTCCAGGGTTTTTGCTGGAGGCTGGCTATACAGGTATTCTTGGTCTACCACATACCAAAATTCCAGACTACCAGAAGGAAAGCAAGTGTTTAGCATAAATCACATTGTTTTTACAAGCAGTTTAGGCACTGTGAGCTGCTCTTAACAGCTTTGGAAATGGTATAAACCTGACTGAAACTTAAGTTCCCAGACACCAGCCAAAGGCCAGACTTATAAGCAAGTGTTTGGAAGGACAGCAGTCTCAGGCTGCACTGCTGTTTTCTGCATAGGTGGATCATCACCTATGTAGAAGGAAAGAAAGAAGAACTGGATGAAGGGAAAAGTTGAACCATGAAACAGTTGTAACAAAGGCCTCAGCCAATATCACAGAGAGCTCCAGAGCTGGATGCCCTTCAAAGATGTCCTCCCCTCACACTGAACAGGCATTCAGCTGAGAGTAATTCCTAGGAAAGGAAGCAATTGAGCCCTCCCCAGGCAACTCCAAGAAAGCTGGATCAATGAGTATTTCAGTCCTGTGATCAGCACATACCAGCATACACCTCAGAGGGCATGATGCATTGAGCACTGCTGGTTGTATAAATGGCACCATTGCTTCTTTGCTAATGGGATCAAACCACCTGGAATATGTTAGAACTCTAACAGCAGAAATTCAGTTCCAGGGGGTCTAAACTCAAGCAATAATGGTCTACAGGCATATAAGACAAGATATAAGGGTATGTAGGATATATAGGACAGAATATTTCTAAAGCATCTTGGCCCTTAAGGGCCCTCAGAACAGCCCTGACTTTTCTCCATAAGACCATATGCGGAACTTTACTGATAAGCTACTGACCCCGCCTAAATCCTATTACCAACCCCACAGCTATTTAGAGGAATTCTGCATTGGACTGCTTGGCCCAGGACCAAGGAATCTGCCCCAGTGGCAGACAGTAAAAACATCCTATCTATTAAATGAGAAAGTGCCCAGTTTCCAAAGAATTACACTCAATGATTTTTCAGACTTTATTTTGTTTGACATCTTTCAGATCTCTTAACAGATCTTAGGACTTCTGATCTCATGTAACTTCAGCATGCTACATTACTGTTCTTATAATTGAGGTAAGTGAGGCTTCAGGATTATAGGATGAGCCCAGAGTTCCACTGCCAGGAACAGACGCAGGCCTGAGATCTCATGAGTCTGATCTCCAGCATCTTTCCACTACCCCACACATGTCTCCTCTGCATCATTGTCAAATCTCTCTCCTGGAAGACAGAACTAGAGCCCTGAATGTGCTTCATGGAGACCGGAAATTTTGTTTTAATGTTAAAAAAATTAACATTAAAAAAATTCTATTTTGTTTTATTTGAGACAAAAGTGCCAGAATCATTAGCAAATGAGAGACTAACAGACACAAACTTAATGAACAAGGAGATTGTGGAGGTCTGCAAAGATCAATTCCTGCTCTGAGAATTTAAATATTCTACTGTTTAAGAGAGATTCTCTTGGTTTTGGAAATATTGTGAATCATTTTCTGAGAAGATCAAAATAATGGAAGCTTTTCACCCCAAGTTTCCAAGAAGTTTTGTCTAAAGGCAGAAGACACTAGGGAACACGGGTCATGTGTAGAGGCCTTTGTTGTGCCCTGGTCAGGATCCGACCCTTCCTCTTAAACACTGGCCATGCATTTGAGAATCACCTACTCAAGGGTAGAAGCTTCTTCCTCCCAAGGGGACATGTGGTTAAGATTTGTTTCTCTTTGGTCTGACAGGTTACATTGGTCAGGAATGCATCACTTTGATAGTCAATGAACTCGTCAGAGCCTAGAAACACAATTTGCAAAATAGTAGTAAGGGTCTTTTTACCAGGGAATTTCCAGTGAAGTCAGCACATCTGTTGTCTCCCTCACTGACAACCCCACAAGAAACTCAGAGGTGCAAGATTCGTGTTTGCGTCTGTGAGATTTAAGTAAAGTAGATGCTTGTCAGCACCAGTAAAGTCAGAAAGCCGTAAGCATTTCCATTCTCAGCCTCTCATGTTCCCTCTCAGTCCTTAGCCCTTTGTAAGTCAACCATAAAAACTCACCACAAGCTGAAACTTGAGGTCATTTTTTTTTTAAGCTGGGAATGTTTTTCTCAAATGATAGAATTGAGGTCAATGTGACCTTTCCTTATGAGGAGCAGGGAAGGAGTGTGGCTGTGAGACATGCAACACAATAAAGGGTTTGGGCTCCAAGACTAAAATTGGGTAGGGATTGTGTCCCTCAAGGATCATCTTTTTGAGTTTCACCCAGAAGATATAGAAAATTATGGAGATTCTGTAGATCCTAGAACACTTTTCTCCAGAAATCTTGGAGCTATATTGAAGCAGGTAGCAGTCGACAAAGACAATCTTCAATTTAGTTGTCAAAGAATCTCCAATTTCTGTCACATTGCTTTTGCTGATGATCAAAATTAATCTTCTCATTTTTATTTGAATTATCTATATTTGTATTTATATGCTATCTTCTTTGTGGGGAGAAGGCAAGAGTTCAAGCTGTAATGATTACATTTTGCAGTGAATCCTTTTAAACAAGTTTCTTAGACACTGTTGGAATCTTAGTTGCTTTTTTGAACAAAAGAATAGCAGGTGCAATAAAGACTCATGTGGCAAGAAGTAATGCCCTACACAAAGTCATTTGTTCAAAGGTAAAAATGTACTCAAGTGCTCAGATGTGCTCTGTTTACCTAACCCATGTCCAGATGTGTCTTTTTATATTGGTAGTTGTTACCTGCGTCTCACACTCCAGGCAGATGTCTAAGGAGAGGGTGTATGGGACTGGTGGAAGCTTCTCAAGATTTCTACAAACATCAAAGATGTCTTTAGTGGCTGATAGGGCTTTTCAGAGCCTTCTAGCCAAGCTGTTTGCCTATATCCTTAAAGCGAGGTATACCATATATTTATTACAGGAACACATATATGAGCTTGATCAGTTGCTTGTAAAGCAATGACTGGACCTATATGTTTTCATTGCACTAGGTTATGGGGTGTTAGAGTCACAAATAAACACTCTGTCCACACATCACAAAACTGAAATGCTGAATTGGGTACTCTTACAAAAATCACAAGCTTTGATCATAGCACCCTGGCAGCATGTTTGTGAAAGCTGAGTGAAATAGCAACTTTTAATTAGGCAACCAGCTTTAGTATAATGATGCTAAAGCATTTTACAAACTCATTCATTTCAAGAAAAGCCAGGTAATTAATAGAATTATAGATGCTTAGTGTTGTAAGGAATTTACTGAGCCTCAAGTGTGGGGACGTTCTTTGAACTCGAATGACCTTCACCACCTGTTCATTTCAGTCAGCACTCCTAGGGTGAGCCCATGTATCTCCTCATCATCTGGAAGTACTTGCCATCAGAATCTTAGATTCCAAAATCTAATCTCAGAAAACAACCTCAAACGTTTCCACTGTCTCCAGAGCTCCTTTATTTGTTTTTATTTTCATTTTTTACCATTCGGCTCATGGCCTTCCATGGTACCTGCAGCCTCACTGGCACTCTTTGCCTTGCCCTTTGCATTCCATGTTAACACGCTTGTAGTCTCTCCACTCCTGTCCCTCCAAAGCTGTGTGCCTTGACTAGGTGACTTTGCTCATGCTGTCATTCAAGCACTCAACAAATATTTATTGGATTACCCCTCTGTAAGTATCACTTTGCTGGCTCCTCTGTCTAGAATGTCAGCCTTTTCTCTGCCACCCCCATGGTGTTCCCTCCTTCTTGTAACTCCAAGACACAGTCTTGGAGACAGTGTCCTCTAAGGAGTGTCTCCTGACCATCCCCTCCATTCCACTCTCCTTCCGTTATGCCAAGTCATGTGCCCCGTAACAATTTGTGTATATCCGCTTCAATGAATCATTCTATAATTGTTTCAACCTCCCCCACTAGACTAGTGTTCTCTACCTACTGTACTCACCTTTGGAGTGAGTACAAGGTAGTGGTTGGGGTTAGACGACCCTTCATTACACCCTATCTCTACTGCTTATTAGCTGTTAAGACCTTAGGCAACTTATTTAACTTCTAAGCCTCAGTTTCTTCATCTATAAAACTGGTTATTATTATGGGTTGGTTGTATGTTAAGCACTTAGCACAATGTTTTATACGCAGTAAATGCAAAATAAACACATGTCAAATACATAAATGTCACAAGAACACCTTTAGAAGACTCCCTAAATGGAAAATATTTATCCTTTAAACACTTAATAGTGAAAAAGAGCTCACTCTATTGTTGCATAACTCAAACGATATAGCTTGACTCTCACTAGTTTTACTAACATAAATTAGCCCCCCAACCCCAGTGTCCCCTGCTACGATTGAGAATCTTGAGACTCTCCCTGGTCTTCTGTCACATGTATCAGCAACCAGGCCCTCAAGTGCCCTATTTTGGCCACTACTTCTGATGTAATTGGCTGTTGTGAGATGGTCACTCTTGGGCAAAGTTCTTCTCACTGGTGCCCAAGGCTGGCTGTTGCCACCAGCACCATGCCTTCAGGACGGCAATCACAACCTCCCTCTTTACTGTTTTACTCCAAGTGTGGTGAGGACTTGTCCCTATAATTCCCCTCAGGACATCAGCAGGCAAAATATGAAAGACATCGATCAAATCTTGATGAAGCTTCAGGGACAATTAATGCGAAAGAGAACACAGAATGAGTCCAGGCCCAAGCATAAGCCTCTTCGGTAGGAAGTCTGCCATTCCTGGCAGCCCACGGGGGTGCCTCAAGACCTCAGGGAGCACCCTTCCGGGGGTAAGTCTAATTCCAGGGCCCAGAGTTCCGATTTCCTGCCCGGCCACTGACCTCCTCTGAAGACAGAGGCAGAGAGCAATTCCAGTTTCCTTCAGGGGAAACCCCACCCGCATAATCACACAGTGACTCATCTCCAGTGCATTTCTCCAAAGCAGTATCATTGGGTCTTGCCTGTTGCCACTTTGTTGTTAATGAAAATAGTCGTTACCGCATCTGGTTTATCAAACACTCCTAGTTCACAGGAGGGTCAAACACGAAATGATTTTATTTTTCTACACTCACTGCCTACAACTTTGCAGTGTCCACAATCTCCTGATTGTGTCCCTGACAACATCTTGGGCCGATCTCTAGAGTTCCCATCACTTTGGGGGATACAAAGCCTAATTTAGTCTAGTCCATTTTAAAACTTCAGTCTCACTTCCCCACTCTGGCTGGTCCCCGCAGGGGAGAGACTTGGAACGTATAGGGACTTACCTGCTCCTGGGAAACCCTCCTCTACTGCCTCCTCTCTTCCTGTGTGAATGCAGAGAAGACAGACGGGAGAAACAGACAAGTGTTTCTTACATGACTGGCGTGTCAAAGGCCCCTCTGGCCAGTGCTGGCTGGCTGTTGGCTCTGTCTCTATGGCACACATCAAATCAGGCTCCCTCACTCGTGCTTATGTGAATATCCAGAGGCCCCAAAGGGAGCCTCCCACATCACCATTTCTACCATCTGCTCCTACCCTTGGCAATTCACCCCAGTGTTTCTTGTTACCAGGGTCCACTGTCCCGGCATCTTGAGTGGGGTACTTGAGTGGTGAGACAATCTCAAGCTTAGCTGTCTGCCACAGTGTCCCTTTGCTTGTGTGTGTGTGTGTGTGTGTGTGTGTGTGTGTGCGCGTGTGTGTGTGTGTATGTGTATCTGATCTTATTTATTTCTCTTTGAAAATCTCCTTTTTGACTAGACTCAGACTTAGAGGTAGAAGCTCTCAGAGAGGACAGCCTACGTTTCTTAGCAATCTGTTCCTGGTGTTTTTCTTTGGCCTCCTTCATTCTCTTGGCCAAAAGTTTAGCATATTCTGTGGCTTCTTCCTTATTTTTCTTAGTATACTGTTTCGTCACAGCAATACTCTGACATTTGTGTTGCAGGACGCGTGAAGCAACAAGATGCTGGATCTTGGGCTCTTTACTCCTAGGTTTGTTACCTTCTTTGTTTAGGGGCTTTCTCACAACATATTGGCAGACATCGTTTTCCTTAGGGAGATTGAAAAGTTTGTGGATTCAGCTAGCTCTTTTGGGCCCCAGGCGACAAGGCACAGTAGTTATCAGTGAGACCAGGAATGTCCTTCCCCCATTTTTTACAATGACTGAGTTGAGGACTCTCAGATTAGCATCCACAATGCAACCGAAACAGATTTGAGCTTTCTTTCTCCAGTCCTCCTTACTCAGTAGCAGGCAGACAAGCCCATGGGTCAAGACACCCTGCTTCCTGGGGATACCTTGTTTGTCATTCCCACCACTGATTCAAGCCACATAACCCTTCCACTCTTCACCTGGAGCGTCAGCAGCAGCTTCTGTGGCCATATGCTTCTCATAAAAGGTAGAAAGTTTGCATTCACAGTCCACTTCAATGAGTTTCTGGCAGCCAGTGGCTGGAAAAGAGATATTTGGCTTCATCCTGAAGCAACCGACCGCCTCCGAGGCATCACGATAGAAAGGGCTCACAGTGTCCCTTTGACTCACCTTAAATCACATATCCATCACCAAAAGTTAAACGTTGGGCTTGGAAGCTGCTCTACTCTACCCCTTCTCTCTGCTCTGTCTTCACCTTCCAGTTCTCCTCCACTTATCAGATTGGACAGAGGTAGATTAGCCCATCTGTGGTATAAAAAACATTCAACTAGTGAATGAAGAGGGAGCAGGAAAAGCATCTCATCACACTGCAGCACCCCAAGGATGCAGATGACTTCCTGGAATTCTTTTCTCTTGGCTTTCATCTGCTTACAGAGCCTGGAAGCAGATGGCAGAAATGAAGGTTGGGGAAGCAGAGCCAGTTCAAGGCACTTTTTGATAAGCCCTGAAAGAAATGTCTGATCCTTGTTCATTTATTATTTATTGTATAGTCCTTGACACTTTGCCCTGAGCTTTGGATTCCAGGAAAACTTTGCATGAACATTGTGTTGTCACTTTCGAGGCTCACATGAAAATATATATAAAGGCCATAATACATAGGAAACCATCAACAAAAGGAAAAGATAACTTACTGCATGAGATAAGATATTTGCAAATGATATATTCGATACAGGGTTAATATTCAAAATATATGAAGAACTTATACAACTCAGCACCAAAAAAGCAAACAATATGATTTCAAAATGGGTGAAACGACCTGAGTAGACATTTCTCCAAAGAAGACATACAGATAGCAAAAGACATATGGAAAGATGCTCAACAACACTAATTATCAGGGAAATGAAAATAAAAACCACAATGAGTTATCACCTCACACCTGTCAGAATGGCTATTATCAAAAAGTCAAGAAATAATAAATATCAGTGAGGATGTAGGGAAAAGAGAACCTTTGGGCACTGTTGGTGAGATCGTTAATTGGTGCAGCCACTATTGAAAACAATATGAAGATTTCTCAAAACAATTTAAAAAAAGAACCACCATATGACCCAGTAATTCCACTTCTGGGTATTTACCCAAAGAAAACTAGAGCACTAATTTGAAAAAATGTATGCACCCCTATGTTCACTGCAGCATTATTTACAATAGCCAAGATATGAAACAACCTAGATGTCCATCAATAGATGAATAAAGAAGTAGTGTGTGTGTGTGTGTGTGTGTGTGTGTAATGAAATATTATTTGGCAATAAAAAAAAAGCCTGAAATTCTGCCATTTGTGACAGCACAGATGGACCCAGAGGGTATTATGCTAAGTGAAATAAGTCAGACAGAGAAAGACAAATACCATATTATTTTACTTATACGTGGAATCTAAAAAAAAAAAAACAAAACAAATGAACAAACAAAACAAAACAGAAACAGTTTCATAGATATAAAGAACAAGCTAATGGTTGATGAAGGAGAGGGAAGTCGGGGGATGGATGAAAAGGGTGAAGGAGAATAAGAGGTAAAAACTTCTGGTTATAAAATAAATAAACCAAAAGGATGTAGTGTACAGCACAGAGAATATAGTCAATAATATCATAATAACTTTGTGTTCAGTGACAGATGGATACCAGACTTATCATACTGGTCACATCAAAAGGTTATAAATGTCTAATCACTATGTTGTGCATCTGAAACTAATAGAATATGGTATGTCAACTATATTTTAATAAAAAATTTTAATTAAAGTAAAAGAACTACTGCTTTAGGTGAAGCATAGCTTTCTAGCTTTGCCTACCTGCAGATATGTTGCACTGATAATGGTTATTAATTCTGCAAGCTTGTCTGCTCTCACAAATCACCACAGTGGAACTCGAGCATTTTTTCTTCCAGCCCCCTCTTCAACTGCTTACCAATTTCCAGTTGGAGAGAGAGCCTAGATCTGCACTAATTTTCAGGACATTAGTGACTGGCTTACTCTGAATCCATGGAATAATCAAGTTCTTCCTAAAGTTCACCAGCTTTGTTCACTCTCTCAGATACTTTGGTGATCCTTTCAGGCAACTTTTAACCCCTGCTTCTGTCTCTCTGGAAAAGTCTCTCTGAATGTCCTCATTAGTAATAAGACTAACATCTAATAACCAGAAAAGCCAATTTGCAATATTCACTACCTCCATACTTCTACTTACAATCATTCTAGACAGTACTAATCAATCAGGCACCATATTCTCCTGAGCCAAGACAAGGCCTTAGCATTCTCCTCAAGGCAGTGCTCCAAGTGGCCACTCTTAACCAATTAGAATTGGCATTGAAAATGAAATCTGTTAGTCTTAAACTCACAATAATGCTATCCATTAAGGGAAGAGGTAGAGCATCATCCTCACTAGCTCAGATCTTATTTTTACGTCATCCTTGTAAGGGGGCCCTCTAAACAGATGGATAACATGCCCTCAATAACTTGAGTTTAGATGTGTTGCCACTAGTGACTGTTCCCCACCACCCAGGTCATTCACTAACCTTCAATAACACTGGCCTTCATTTTACTCGATTGAACTTTTTGGACTACATTTGTAACATAATGATGGAGTTTTACTCTGTGTTAAGCTGTGGTTTGCCTGTTGTTTAGGGGTGAATATGCCCACTTCATCTGCTGAATCTCTAACTCCCAAGTGATGGTGTTTGGAGATGGGACCTTTGAGTGTAATTAGGTTTAGATGAGGTTATGAGGATAGGGCCCTATGATGAGATTAGTGGCCTTCAAAGAAGAGGAAGACAGAGAGCCCTCTCTCCACGTGCATGCAGCAAGGGAAGGCCATGTGAGCACACTGCGAGCGGTAGCAGTTTGCAACTCTGCGAGAGGGCTCTCACCAGACATATATTCTGCTGGCATCTTGATTTGGACTTCCAGTCTCTAGAACTGTGGGAAATAAATGTTCGTTGCTTAAGTCACCTAGTCTATGGTATTTCGTGATTACTGCCTAAACTAAGATATTTATGCCCACTTACACAATATTTGAGAATGAGATAACACCTTCAGAAAGAATAGAATTGAACAAATTTAGGGCTGAGGGGAGCTTTTATCCATCCTTTTAATTCATTTCTATACATCTTTTTCTGGTCTTTCTTTAACAGAAGAGTTGAGATTAAATTCTAAATTCTTATATATTAAGAGGTGAAAAAGGGGACATTCTGTATTCATAATATTCATAATATAGTCAGCTTTTAAAAATATGCATAAGAAAAAATATAAAATTTAAAGGTCATACCAACATGCAAGCAGTTGCCTTCTTAGGCTGGTGGGTTTAGAATTGATTTTATCTCTAGTTTCTACATTTAAAAAATATAATGTAAGTATATTATTTTATAGTGAAAAATTTGATAATTCATGATTTGAAATGTCAGAAGATTAAATTAATAAAATTGGTATTATCTTTTAAAATGAGACAGATTACATTGATAAAAGAAAACAAATTACTTTTTATAGCTGTGCTATCTTTGAAGGGTTTTTATAAAATACTCTCTGGGTGACATTGGGACACAGGAATACTGAATTTCAACTTATAAGGAATTATTAGGTTAGTTGGCTAGGGTTTCATTATAAGAATCCTTTAGACTCTGCTGAAGAGCTTAAAAAATAAGTAAATAAAAAGGTTTTCTCTTAAAATAACATAAGTATAAACGTTGAAGAAACAACTGTTTCTCCTATGATTTTTTATTGGCTTTTCAATAAGTCAGGATCAGTTTGAATCCTTGCTTAGCCTCTATATTAAACTTAGCACTGATATAAAACCCTTTTAGCACATACCATGCAGACTTGTATGCTGTTCTTTCACACCAAATATTTAAGACATCAGAATTGTATTGACACATTTCTCCAAGAAATGTACAGTAATTTAGGTTGCAAAAACAGGTCACTGAAGGAAATAGCATTTACACATGAAGTAGTTGGTGAAAATATTTCTTCTGAGAACCCTACCTTCAGTGTAATTAAATTTTCAGTATAGGAAAGATTATATCCTCTATAGCACCAGATGAAACAAGCCAGGAGGCTCTTCTCCATTCTGGGCCACTCCAAAGTGCCCTGGGGATCTTCTTGCCCATCTCTTGCCAAGTGTTAGCAACTCCTGCCCAGGCTCTCAGCAGCCCCAGCATTCCCTTTGCTCACGATTTCTCATAGTTCTTATGTTCATTTCTCTCTGGTTGATATTATTATTCCAAAAATATCTTATAATATAGTTGGAACCAGATGACTTCTGAGTTGATTTTCATCTCTAAGACTTGCTAATTCTAAAACACAAATTTTAAAAAAAGTTAACTTGAGAAAAGTGTGATTGATTGAAATAGCTGGAGAAATGGACAGGTCTCATCTAAACTGGATTATAAAGTCCTTGAGAATATGTCTTTCCAAATACACTTCTTGTCACTTTCTGTATTTTTGAAATGAATAGTATTAAATTTAAAGCAAATAAATGTAAATGAAAATATCTATTTTGCTACAGTGCAAAAATTGTACTCTTATGGAAAGCTCACATTATCAAAAAAATTATTATAAACATAATTGTTTCTATGGGAGATGGGAGATCTCATACACAATTCTTTTCACCTTTATTGTTATTACAAACAAAAAGCAAAACTGACTAATTAGAGACCATGTTTTGCATAACACAGATTTCTCTTAATTATAACAATTTCAATGAACTAGTACCAAAATAAGAAAAATGAAAATGCTATATGGCTCACACAGGCTAGTTATACATCACTGCTTTGCTTTGTGTGGCTGGCTGCTCATTCAATTTTGCTTTCTTTTATTTAGCTCAGATCAATTTTGATAGAGGTGTGGTCCACCTAACTTCAGATCTTAATAAGGGAACCAGCCTATCCTCCGAAGCCCTTCTGAATCCCTGATTTTGACTCTTGCCTTTTGTTCCATACTTTCGTCCTCTGTCTCCTCACCAGATTGGCATCTTAATTTCAGATTTAGCATCTCAGAAAACACGTCAGGACAGAGTTCTCAAATACTACTGCCTGGCCTCAACCATCCCAAGCATAGATAAGTGATGCGCTGTCTCAGAGCACTGGCCACAGCATGTGAGATTTGCCAGTCTTTGCCCACTTCTCACCTCTTAGGGGAGGGATACTGTATAGGTGTGACTAGTACGTAAGTAACACCCACAAGAACTTTCAATTCTTTTTCAGCCTAATCTGTGGATACTCATTGACATGGATGATCAAAGCAAGACAGATTCTTGTCCCTCTGGGAAGTTTGATCCAACCTAGTTTTGGGGGGAAAAAAAAGTTTGCAACAGACTAGGATTTCTTCCCATCTGGTGATTCCATATCCTGTTCTTATCAGTGCTTCAACTATAGAACAAAGTTATTTTGGGCAAGAGTTTGTAGTTTATAGCTCAATTCCTTCAGTGTGAAAAAGCACTACTATTTATAGCTATCTTGTTTTATTACTTTATGTATTTGAAAGAATCTGCTCTAATTGTGAGTGATTACCAGGAGGGAAATGTGCTCTCATGCACCTCAAAGAATTTGTTTGTGGGCTTATGATTTTAAATAGTCCATCTATTCCCCAATGGGCAGGAAATCAATTTTATGGATCTCCAAACATATGTAACCATCATAAATAATAAGGTTAAGAATTAAGTGGTAGTTACCTCTTCTCCAGAGCTTACTGCATATTTTACATTTGTTTTAATAGTTTTTCTTTTCTATCTATAAACAGCTACCTGTGTTTCTACTATATACTTCCAAGAGTATTTCTACTGTAACATAATACAAAGAGGGACTTTGACAGTCTCTATGGATTACTAGGGGTAATCAAGAGCGGTTAATGGCATTGATGGTGAGACACAGGTGTTAAGCAACAGACATAAGACATAAGAAATGGTAAGGCTGAATTTCTGCTAGCTGCAAATGGATTTTAAAAGCATGATATATCCAAGCAAAGCTCACAAATTCTCTCAAGTATTTGATATGTATCTTTCTAATCCAGCCACCTTCTCATTGACATAGTTATATTTCTTAACTGAAAGTTAAAGGAGAATATTCTTTTCGAAAACTAGAAATGCATTTTCATTGCTAATATAATAAAGTTAGAAATTCCTAACTGGATTCTTTACCCACGCTGTTACCTTACCAATGCCATATTTTCTAACATTCTAAGCCTTTATATGTTATTTCATCTGACCCTAATACCATTAACCACATAACAAAACCTTACATTGAAGAAAACTTTTCTGATCAAAATCAACCTTCCTCAGTTAAAATTGACAACTCTCCACCCTACTTGCAACCTATTTGAGTAGTTATTTAATTGTGTATATTGTGAATTATTGCTAATGTACTTTTATTAGCCATTAGTGTCTACATTCCTGGAATTCAGATTATCTCATTTATCTGTGTATATCCCACAAAGTCCAAAGTATCTTTGCATATAAGTTGTGAAGGACAAGTTATGCAATACCATATGACCATAACACTGAGAGGTGGGAGAAACTAGAATCCCCCTCTCATTGCCCCAGTTCTGTCTGTCAAGGGGACACTTGGGATCTAAAGAATCTGATGGAAGCCTGAACCACCCCTTTTGGACAGCTGGTATGATGGCTCAAGTCTTCAAGCCAATTTCAATAAAGAAACAAGTGTTTTTTTGACATAAAAAAAAAGATACTTTTTTTTTTTGAAAAGGATAAGAAAAAAGCCATGCTAACAGGGGAACTTCTTTTTTTTTTTTTGATAAAAATTTTGATTGTGTTGTCTTCGACAAAAAGTAATGCTTGCATTGGTGGGGTGGGATTACTTGCTAGGTAACTAGTAGGAAAATCTATTTTAGTTTTCATGGTTAGGAGACTGAACTCGGATCAGAGCAGTCACTTTCACCCTCATTTAGGAGTCTGGAACCTGTCCCTTTTCTCCAGAGCTGACTGCATCAGCATCAGTGCTCCATCCCCCCTCAAACAAACAAACAAACAAACAAAACACCTTTTCAAAGCCTGAGGACCTCAAGTTTTCAAGATCCAAAAAGTTTTCTCTGGACAGAGCTTCCTCCTCTTTCTCCTGTGGAAAGAATTTCCCCAGAGAGAGGATGAACCCTTTAAAGGTGGGTAGGGGAAGATGGAAGGATAAAAGGACAGAAGGAGGATCTACAGAAGACATTTTCCCTTTAAAGGACATGCTAGGAAGGGCCTTTCCTTGGATCAGACAAAAAGAAAGGCTTGGATGGAGCCTCTCACACTATCCTACTGTCCTTTGGTACTCCCAAGGGGGAAAAAAACACAACCACAATTTACATACTTTGACTAGGTTCTGTTTGTTTAGTCAGGTAGACACTGGCAGACCAAGGGTTCAGGCAGAGACAGCTGCAGTGGACTTTGCCCCCAGGTGGATTACAAGGAGTGGTCACATCTAGTTAATGGCAGTGATGAGACTTGCTGTCCACAGAAGCAAGTCTGTCTTCTGTAAGAGGCACAGAGGCACAGAGGCATAGAGATGGTCACACTGAATTGCTGGATGATTGTGTCCATATGATAGCAGAGAACATCCTAACACTGAACAGGAGTGGCCTCATTATTCTCTGGTGAGGAGCGATAGGGACTCTAATAAGGGAAATTTTCCTTTGGAATCTCATTGTTGGGGCTTAAGGTGGGTGAGTAGAGATTTAGGGTAGCATAGGTGGACTCTTTGCTGAAAGAAGTCATTTGCATAGGGAAAGGACACAAAAAATATGTATATGGAGGCCATATAGAAGAGAGCATTAAAGGCTATCTGATCTGGCTTTTCCAGCTGGTGAATGGTAGGGTGTTGCTCTCCAGCTGAGTCATATTTGTCAAAGGATATCATTGGCTGTACCGTGTTGAGCTGGATCCCAGGGGCACCTTTGGGGAAGCTCAATCCAAAGCCAAGCAGGTGTCCAAACTCACTATCAATCAGAGGGAGCAACGAGAAATCTGGTGATGGGGTGTAGGATGGGAGGTCTGAAGTGCTGAACAGGAGGGGCCTCTGAGCCAAAGCGTGTACTCTACTTTTCTAGTGAGCCAGGGGGGCCGAGCTGGATAGGGAGAAAACTCTTTATGGTACTGACTTGGCCTGAAAAAATGCTTGCCTAGGGAATTCAATTTTTATTTTATTAGCAATGGAGAGTCATGGAAATTGTTTACTGTGTTATGTTTGCTTTTCTTAAGTAGGGCAAGGAATGAGAAGAGCACTATTGAGGGGAATTACCCTGGAAACAATATACAGAATGAATTGGAAGATAGGAAGAATAAAAGTTGAAATTACATGAGCGAAGGGACTGAACTAAAGGGTGACTAGGTAGAAATGGATTATGTGTGAGAAGATACAAATGAAGAATCAACAGGACTTGGTATTGGTATCTGACTGAAAAATAGAGAAGTTTCAAAGATGACTCAGGTTTCAAATCTAAGTGAAGAGGAAAATGTTGGCACCAATCAGGAGTAGAAGTAGATGACCATGTAATTGTCTTCCCTTCAAGTTTTCCCTGAGCATACATTGGTGGAAACAGCACATTTTATGGAAGTTGATAAGCTAAAAATACTTGCATCAGGTAATTTGAGCAGGGTAAGAGAAAGAAACTTTTTCCTAATTGTAAAATTCTTCCAACTAGATAGGAAGATAATATAAGCTCTGTTGAAAAAGCCTGTTACCCACATGGGGCAGATCAGGTAAGGATCCTCAAACTCCTGAGTCCAAGGGGCCCCCTTCTGCTGAATGGACCGTGATATTTTGTGCTAGCTGCTATCAGTGGAAGGGTATCTACAGGTAGCAAAGCTTTTGCAACAAAACACAGGTAATTGCAGATCCGTGGCACGAATGACCAGGATAAGTATGTGCTCACTCTGGTGGTGACCCATGGTCTTCAGGCCTGGCTGGGCTCTCCCATGTGGCTCTCAGCCCTAGTGAAAAGGGTACTCACAGTCTCTCTATGCCAACTCTGCCTCCATCCAAGGTCCTGGTCACTTATCCCAGAATCCACTGACCTTACCTCCTTTCTCTCTGGGGAAGGATAGTTACAATCACAGACTTCTTCCAGCCTCTTCAGTGTATTATTTTTAAGACACGAATTCTATGCCCTGCTTTCTTCAAAACCATTCTCTTTAATTTTTCCAATCCTTTTTTTTCTCTTAAAAACCTACCTCATTCAAATAAAAAGCTTTGGCTTCTATGCATGTCTGAGGGCAGGGAATACAGAGGAAATCTCTGTGCCATCTCCTCATTTTGGATCTGAACCTTAAACCTGGCAATGCTAAATTTTTTCAAAGTGTAAAAAAACCTTTTAATATTCTAAGGATTGGCTATATCTGTTGTATTTGTCTCATTATACAAGTTGTCTTATTGTCTTCTCAGTAAAAATTAGAAAGATGTAGTCTAATTTGAGAGCTGATGCGTGATAAAGACATTCACTCAATCAATATATGAGCATGTTCTTTCTGATGAGTCAACTGGCTGGATTCAGAAAGGAAAAGGATGACCTAGTCCATTTGATAGAAACATCCTTACATTATGTTGTCAGGGACTTAAGGGTGGAAAGTGTGTACAGCTGACCCTTAAACATGGGGGTTAGGAGTGCTGACCCTATCCCACAGTCAAAAATCCACATACAACTTTTGACTCCTCAAAAACTTAACTACCTATGGCTTGTTGACCAGAAGTCTTGCTGGTAACATAAAGTTGATTAACACCTATTTTGTGTTACATATATACTGCATTCTTACAATAAAGCTAAAGAAAATGTTAAGCAAATCACAATGAAAATACATTTACAACATATATAGAAACAAAATCTGCATATAAGTGGACCCATGTAGTTCAAACTTGTGTTGTTCAAGAGTCAACTTTACTCGTTTTGGAAACAAGTAAAACCGTGACATCTGGCAGGGCTACAGTATGAGAATATGGTACTGAAGAAACCAGTCTTCTGGGAAGGATAATAAATAGCAGGGCATGGGGCTAGACCACAGATGTTTGGTTTAACAGTTCACAGTTGGGGATGGAAGGTAGTCTCAGAAAATGATAAAACGCCCTGCTGAGCCAGTTACCGGTAAGGTTCCACCTACGTATGCACTACTTAAATATCTTCCTACATACTCGAGCCTAAGTGACCTGTCAGCAGAGGGTGTCTGTGACAGTTATAAGAGAATGGCCTTACTTGCTTAGGATTGTGTGTAGGTGTTGAACATGGCACTTCAACATAAATTTATGAGGCGCAAACTTTTAATGCTAAGATGACTCATAAGGTTTCAGTATGTGTAAATATGAAGCACAATCTAACTTATACTGTCACTGGTGCTCACAGTGAAACTAATCTGGGTTGGTTACCAGATTGTTTGGACTGTTAGGAAATTCACAAAATTTATGACTCCTAATAAGTCGATGAGAAAAATTCTTGGGTTGATGTTAACATTTGTGTAGCACTACGTTCTTGAAGCAGTGTTATATGTACGTAACCTGCATTTTGCAGCATTATGTTTGACGGCAGCATTCAATTAACTTTCTCTGAGTCTGAAGAATTCTTTAGAGAACATGGAAGAACTTAGATGGCAATTGTATAATGAAGTAAAAAAATTAAAGAGGCACTTTCTCACTTGAAGTGTCGTTAATCAGGCAATAAAACAAAAAAAGATCATAATTAAACATTTCATATGGGTGTAGAAATAAAAGTATTTTATGATTCATTTCCAATTTTCCTTGAGAGTTTTATCCAATTGCTACAAAAATGTCACAAAAATTTCCTTTAATTGAAGATGAACTGGTAAAGATAAGACCTTTAACATCATGAAAGTGACACTTTGGGAGTAGATCATTTAGCTGTTTGAGAAATAACCTTGGCAATTGTGACCAAATAGAAAGACACAACCAGAAGACCCAGGATTCAACAGGATATTGTTTTAATACTTAAAAATTTTATGGCTCTTAAAAGACAAGAAGAATATGAAAGAATAAAGGAGCTCAATTAACCAGTTTTATAAATGGAACCAATCATTATTCATAGTTCCCTTAAAAGTGGTTGTTAAAATTTGCTAAACTTATATAGATAAGAATATCCGACTAGCTTTTTCTGAATAAAAATTAAAACACCTTTGAGATTAAAAAAAAAAAACTTTTCATAGGTAAATAGAAACAGAAGCCAAAGAAGAGGTTTTAAAGCTTTAACTGTTCCATTGTCAAAAAGATTAAAAAAAAAAAGAAGAAGAAAAGAAGAAAATTCTAATCCTACCACTTAGCTTTTGACCACTTCTTTGTAAAATAAGAATCATCTTACAGGGTGCTATGGTTAACAGTAAGGTTTGTGAGATTAAACATATTGACAATAAAAATAAATTTCTGGACACGTCATCATTCTTTTAACTTTGGAGGCCCCCTTGAAAATTTCAATTATGAGGACACCCACAGGTAATAATACATAAACTTGGCCTCCCTGAAACCCCACCCATGCACACAGCTGGACTATAAGGTGGGTTTTAGTTAAATAACAGCGGCCATATTTGGTCTTATGCTTCAAACTGTTAAAAACACGTTTGCTCAATTCTAACTTCAGCTATTTACTAACTGAATGAATTCATTATCTTCTACAAGACAGACCTAATTTCATTAAAGATTAAAACCTTGGTTCATTTTCTTCTGAAGAGTCAGTGCAGTATTGAGTGAGGTCAGGCAAAATGGAAATTGTGTCAATACTACTTAAACATTTGAGAAGCCAACTGAGCAGACAATATATCTGGAAATTTTGTGCTTGCTTATTTAGATTTTAAGTCTTAAATACCATATACTATGGTTGTAGAAGCTAGTAGCCTCATAATCACCAAATTCTAAACCTCTTACCCAAGTGGTTTTACTAATTAAGGACATGAAAAAGCACATTTTCCCCCTGCCTTTTGACAGGGTCAGCAGGACTGTCAAAAATTATTATCCTGATAAGCAGATCTACCTGGTATTCAGCTTTAAAATAAAACTGTAATTTTTTTTTTTTAAGTTACCTTGAAGTGAAATGGTCTACCACTATGGCTGTATATCACATCTTACTGTTTTCTATTAACTATTCCACTCCTGGCTAATCCGTCACTCACTCAATGTGCTTTCTTTCACCTATAAGGTGCCTCCTACCATAATGCCTACTGAACACAGAATGCACTTAAATATCAGCTTATTCATCACATGTCTGTAACACACAAAAATCTGCATTTTTATCTGAGTGGTATTAGGTTCCCAAAAGACAAGGATCTTGTATTTCCTATATTTACATCTTACATTTCCTCTGTGGCCTCTAGCCTCACCATAGCTCTTTATTAATCTACCAAGCTTATCAATTAAGACTTCACTGCAAATCTTTTCCTAATATTCTATCACAGGTTGGCTCAATTTTATATAATTAGCCTGCAATACTGAAGCCAAATCACATTAACACTTAAAAAATCAGTATATTATATGTTAAATCCTAATGATCCTTTTATTTTTTTTTTAAATATTGAATTGGTTAGGTACGATGGTGTTTTTTAAATGTCTTTGTAAACCTCTCCTAAACAGTATAAAACAAACTCTCTCTCTGATAGACTAGAATCAACCCCTTTGCCAAATCACTTTCTAGAAATAAAGGTAGCTGACAATGACATTTAGTCTCAACTAAAGAGAGAAGCCCCTGGTTCCTAATTCCTAAGCCCAACCAAAAAGTCAGAGAAGGGGGGCAGAGTAGCTAATATTACCTCCTGTAGAAAGCACTATGCAGAAAGTTCTACAAACATAAATGTGTGAGGCACAGAAAATCTTTATTGCCACAGGAAGCAAGTGCACTCATCCCACCTCACCAACAGCTTTGAGAGTCACAGAAACGCAGACTTTACATAATAAAGCACAACACAGACTGAGGGAAAAATGGTCCCTTGGATTATATTGGTTGTAATACTGAGGTAACCAATCAACTTTGTTCAGTGAAAATACCTCTAACACAATGAAAAAATCAACTACTTATAACATCCAATTCATATATACAATTCAAATAAAAATATATATTATTTGTTTCAATGTATAGCAAGTTTAATACATTAGTGTTTACAAAATAAAAACTGTATTCTACTGAAATTTTTCTTGTGCTTCCCCCTTATCTTTAAGCTTGAAAGACCAAAAAAGTACGATACTTAAGGAAACATGTTTATGGATTTAAAGATGCAGTTTTGGGGCCATGAAAGATGGATATATATTAATTGGAAGATTACTGCATCTTTAAAAATTGTTGCTTATTAAAATCTACAAACTTGAACTGTAAGACACAATTTAAAAAAAACCCACAAAATTTCTCAAAATAGATTAGAATACAGAAAACGTTTCATGAAACTACTGAGATACTAACCAGTTCTATGGCTAATATTAAAAACAACAATCTATTTAAATCGTACTCATACTATTTCTACACACAGTGAACAGTACAACCACAATAATCAACCTCAAGCTAGCAACAGAATCGCAAGGCCCATAAAAAGCTTCTTTAATGGGCAAACACTACGGTACAATTAAAACATTTAGGAAGGGGAAAAAAGCCTTTTAATAGTATAAAAGTTGTTTACTGGTGTTTATACTGTAAAGCTACTCTACAAATCAAAATGAAAAAGTAATTATATATGTTACAGTGATCAGAGACTACAGTACAAACATTTCATCTAATGTCTGGCTGATGAATTTTAGTATAACAGATTATTACTTAATATTTTTTACAGTTATGACCTAGAGCAGAACTGAAAACAAAAAACCCCACATATCCAAGTCAATACGCTCTTCTCAGCAATATCTGGAGGAAGTAGGTAAAGCTGTCAAATATATTCTCTTAAACTAACAGAAGAAATATAAATTGGTGTACTAGTATCTTTTTTTTTTTTACTATGGATTCCAATGTAAAATTCTCGTAAGTACACAAGTACATTATTAACATTTAAGCACTCTCACATATATGGATAGAGCCCATTAATTAAATAGGGGGAATTAAAATATATTTTCAAGTGAAAATGAAGTTTAAGAAAAAACTGCATTCACAAATCTGAAACATGTACAAAAATGAAATTATAAAATAAATAATTAATATAAGTGTCAACTAAACTTCCATAGAAATACCCCTGCAAATGTGAATGCAGTGATTTTCCACACTTATGAAGGTTTGGGTGGAAAAACATCCCTCCAGCAGAACCATCTAATTTCTCTGCCTCCAGCGCATAGAGAATTTCTAG
Organism: Macroglossus sobrinus; assembly: GCA_004027375.1. Taxonomy (NCBI): domain Eukaryota; kingdom Metazoa; phylum Chordata; class Mammalia; order Chiroptera; family Pteropodidae; genus Macroglossus; species Macroglossus sobrinus. The sequence continues at coordinate 1,210,315 of PVKZ01000165.1, read as the reverse complement.
ATGTAAAACAGTGTTTATTTATTATATTACAACCTTTAAGAGTCACCATCCTCATCACATTTAGGGTTAACTTACTATGTCTTAATCTATTTAACACATTCTGAAATAGCAATGTTTAAGTCAAAGCTTTTACACGCCAGTTGACTTGTTTCAAGTTCTTTGCCCAAGTAATAGCGTCCTAGTTTTTTTATATCTTAAGTAGATATCATATAATACAATCTGGATCAATTAGGTAAGAAAGATTTTCTACTGTTTCTCATCTTTTTAACTTTACTCTAGTACTTATTAGTTGTTTACACATGCCTGATTAAGCCAGTGAAATGATATTTTACTACTAGAAACAAAATCAGTATCATCAAATATTAAAATCCACAATATTTTCCTGTTTAAACTATTTGCTTTCCATTTTTCTCAAGTCATCACAACCTTGGCAATAACCATACCACTTAAGCTTTCGTTGTTTATGACTGCAAAGGTTCTAAACTCTAACATAATATTTGTGCTAAATACACTTAAAGTAGACAATGAAATTTCAAGTAAAATAAACTTTATCCACATCTATTGGACCGAACAGGTCCCAACATCTAAATTTTACTTCTATAAGTTACACAAATACGTTGTACATTCTTAAATAATCAAAGCTTACAATATTAATTTGTAAGCCTTTCCACATAAAACAACTTACACAGGAATGTGAATGGATCAATATTTTTGTTACAACATTCTCTCAAATTTTTTCTTTTGTGGCTGTTTCATCTAGAAAGGTTTCCACAGACTACTGTATTAGTCCTTATGCTTTGGCTATGAAATATGTTTGAGCTGAATGAGGCAACATTGGTTATTAAGGCTTATTTCTATGATGGAGCATTATCCTTAAAACTGATGCCATTTCCAGAGAACAGTGGGAGAATCACAGCTATCTTGAATCTTCAGGCTCTGTTTTGATGACTTTCTTTTCTAAAGTGAAAGCTGAGTGAGGGTAGTCTTTTAAAATCCCAAGGCTCTCTGTATATGGAAAATGGAAACCAAGAGTTTAAATCAGTGGATCAAAAAAAAAAAAAACCTTTAAATTAATGGATCACAAAAAATCAAACTCAAACAAACTTATAAAACAAACTCCCAAAACCCATGGCAAATATTATCAACTATACATGATTTTACAATTCCACAGAAAAACTTTATAGAGCTGTGGTTAAGGATTCGGTATTTAAATTCCATCTCCACCAATTACTAGGTATATATCTCTGGGCAAATCACACACCTCTCTAAGCCTTAGGGTTTTTTTCTATAAAATCAACATGGGGTAGCATGAGAGTTAAATCATGAAATGTACGTAAAATAGTTTGCATGCAGAACATACCAGTTTTCCATTTAATACTTGGTCCAATGTGATAAACAAAATATGTCAAATAACATTGGTCACTCATATACAACAAAATTACTAGTTAAAATGTTTATTATTGAATAAAGAAAATGAGACAGAAAAACATCTTCCATGTTTAAACATGGAACTTTTTTTTTTTCTTAAAGTTTCTCTAGCCATGAAATATTAAGGTGGGTGACAGAGGAATAAAAGAATGAAAACCCTACTTTAAGGAATCAGTCCTTGGAGTTATGTGTGCATAGCTATTTCAACCTCAAACACTACAGAATGGCAATAAAATGTAATGCTTAGGTGAAGTACTAATACTGGGGGATACAAATACACACATACATGCACACATACATGAAAAGGACTCTAGGAAGGTAACTGATACTAACAGCTTATCTGAAATTAGGCAGTTCAATTTATGAATTTACCCTCCCTACACAAAAGTGGATTTTAAATTCAGTAAAGAAGAGTAATAAAAATGGTAGCTACCATTTACTGAATTCCTATCAGCTAATTCATATATGCTGTTTTGTTTAATCCTTATAACTACTCTGTGAGGTTGAAATTATTTCTATTTTAGAGATGAAACAACTGACTTCGAGTGACTCCTAATGTTACCTTGACTCAAAGACCGAATGGTACCAGTTTCTTTCAAATGGTGTTGGCCTTTATCACTTTAACCTGGTCTAACTCACCTTACTTGGGTAAAAATATGTAAACACCTAACTATAATAAGGAACAGCTTATCCTTTTATGGAGTTCAATTTACTTCTGAAATATAAATATCATCTCCAAAATGCATCTCTGGTACACAAGGTCTTCTCAGCCTGACAGCAAACATGTAATCCATCAATTTCATACTATGAAAGGCCAGAAAAAGGCAATTACATAACTCGAGCCAGCCATTTATTATTTGGTTTAAAAATTTATATAAAAGTCACCATTGCTGCAGTAGCTAATCAAAATAATCTCAACCTTCCTGAGTTCTCTGTCAACTCTCTGGAATACCATGTTCTCACAGACTGCCTATTATTGTGGCAATCTACTATTTCCAAGGGGAGAAAAACTAATCAGTGAACCCTATTAATAATGACCTTTACCTGGGAGAAAGGGGTCAGTGAAAGGTAGGAGGATAGAATTTAAAGATGCTTTATTCAAGTGGTGCTCTCTTAATCATATCCACATTCTCACCTGATGAGTGGGATTTTGTCTCACTGGAATAAAGTCTACTCAGCTCCCCATCCATTACAAAATGATGGGGTTGTCTGTTCTGCAAATTAGATATTCGGAGATTCAAAGGTCTTTCTCCTAATTGAAAAAAAAAGCAGTTTGAAAAAAATAAGTTTTCACAAATAGCCTCAACATTCCTTAGGAAAGGAATAAGGAAAGTCAACAGGCACTGAAAATTTTAAATAACAATTGGAGAAATATTTCATAATTTAGGAAGGAAATGCCAATTCATACTAGTCTCAAGGTTTGCAATTCGTGCTAGTCCCAAGGTTTACAATTCTGCCAGGACATGAACTAAATAAAAGACAGATTTCTAGTAAGTAACTGTGGCACATAATACATCCCCTCTGTAAGGCATTTTCTTTCTAGTGCAACCACTTTGCCAAGGCATGTCATTAACCACATAATAACAAATAAGAGATGGCTTCAAGCCAATTGCCTATTACTAAAATCAGTTAACAGCAACAAAACCTATGGCAAATCCACGAACAAACAAAATTAGCACAGATGTGGTAAAAATGCTTTATATGCCAAAGCATATTTTCTGTCATAAACCTAAAATCCATCACACTTAACAAACTGCCACCCCACGATAAATTATCCTGGTATCACAAATTAGTCACCAAATTTTTCATTAATGCCGTAACTTCTTAACTCTTTAAGTCTTGACTGTCAAGGATGACTGAAGAAGTTAAACAAGAACTCAATTAAAAAGTTTGTTAACATTTAGAAAAGGAAGAACGTTCTCCAGTACTCTGATCTGCTGACATATATAATATTTTACTCTCTATAAAAGTATAACAATAATATATTTAAAAAGTGCCACAAAACTGTTTTTCTTCACTTATTGCTATTTCAAAGTAGAAGATGTATTTCTATACTTCTATACAGTATACATCTCCCTCCACTAGAGTGTGAGGTCCAAGTGAGCCTCAGGGACTATCTTGTTCACCGCTGCATCTTCAATGTCAAGAAGTGTGCCTGGCATGTAGAAGACATTAAAAAAACATTTGTTGAATGAGTGAATGATGATGACTTGAGATTTTCTTTAAGTGTGAATAAGAAAAAAATGAAATAATTTTATAAATGGTAAAAATACTCATGAATCACAGCTTTCTAAACTTTAGAGTTTAAGAGAACAATTTCCAAAGTAAACATTGCACAAAATGTTTTCATAGCAACTGTAGACCAATGTGAAGACTGAAAGTAGGTAAAATTTCTTTGAGTATCTCTACTCTTATACTTCTCTTCAAATCTCTGTGCTCTGTCATTAATACTTTAGAAGCCATTACCATGTTCTCTTAGGAACCAAATATAAATTTCACAGACAAATCTGTTATTGAAGATGAAAAAATAGGAAGTTTTGATTTTTTAAAAAATGATAAACATCTCCATAGAATCTATTTCTTTGAGAAAAATGATCTGTATGATCAGCCTGCAATATCTGAGTTCCACATCTTCAGATTCAACCAACTACAGTTAAAAAGTATTTGAGAAAGAAGTTACAATGTTGCTGACATGTACTATGTACTTAGGCCTATGATGGTTGCATCTATGCTGAACATGCATCGACCTTTTTTCTTGTCGTTATTCCCTAAAGAATAAACAACTATTTATATAGTGTTTATATTATATTTGGTATTATAAGCAATCTAGAGGTGATGTGAAGTATACAGGATGACAATGTGTAGGTTATATGCAAACACTATGCCATTTTATACAAGGGACTTAAGCATCCAGTTTTGTTATCTGTGGGGGGGACAGGGGATGGGCAGGAACCAATTCCCACAGATACCAAGTAACAATTTACATTTATACTATTTACATCTCCCATTCCTACCCACCCTTTATAAAATACATGTCAACTATATGTGCTAGCTGTTGTTTAGGGATAATAAAGTTAAAAGGAAAACTTTAAGTCTGCAGGATAAATTATTTCCTTTTTTGAAAAAGGGACAATTTGAAAATTAATTCTGATAACCTACAAAATAGTCTCTGAAATATATCAAATTTAAAACTCAGCAAATTTTTTATTCTCTTTGAAGTGTATGTAGTAGCTGGCTCTAAAGGTATAGGTCCTTCTAAGAGATGTACCTTGTCCATCAGAGTTATCAGAAGTCAAGCCATTAGGGCTGTGCTCTTCTGAGCTTTGCCTGTAAAGTCCTGCAGACAGTCTTCTTTCAGCATGCTGCAGTCTCTCATAGCCAGCTTGGGTGCAAAGGAACTCCATCTGCTTTGCCATCACCTTTTCAGGCTGTTAGTAAGTAAAGCAAAAATAAAATCAGTAACTAAAACATTCTAGAGTTTTTAATGGTTTAAAGATGCCAATTTCAGACTACAGCAAATATATTTAGTATTCATTAAAATTAGTTCACACTTCACGTGGTATACACATTCCATAAATATGCTTAGATGTCTATATTATCACGTTAAACCATGAAATGTTGGATTTTGTGCAAAAGAAAAAAAATCTTTCTGCTCAATCTTAAAGAGAGAATTCCATTTCAACTCAAGAGCAAAATCACCTTAGCTTTGTTTTCCAAAGCACTGAGTCCTTTCAAAGATTTTTTTTTTAAAGGAACCTCAGAGCAACAGCAACATCTGCTATAAACTGCTTCCAACACATAGGGTGAAATCTTGGCATTTTTATTTTAGGATTTGGCACAATACAGTCTCTGACATGATGACAGTATGTTTGGGGGAGAAAAGGTGTAAAATGGCTGTCTAGAAGAAGAAGACAAATACACCTCCTACTAAAATTAAACAATGCAAATTATGCAGAAAAACATCAGTGCCAACAGGGATCTTCACCTTCAACATGGAAAGAAATGGCACTATTTCCAAACCAATCATAAAAAGACAAAGACATGTTTTAAAATACACAATTAGTTGGGTAAAATACAAATTTATCTCTCTGTGTGTTTATAAGTTTTTTTCTATGTGCTGCCCTAAATTACTTAAGTGTGACATTTAAAGCAGTGTACTGGTGAATATTTTAACAAAGAATAATAGTCAAAATGCAGTCATGAATCACTACAGTGCTGAATAGAAGAGTAATTCAAGGAAGTTGCTATATAAAATTAGTTATAAACAGTCCCGATTCACAATAGTAAAAATCAATAGGTGAAATATATTAATTCACAGAACTAGATAAAAGCTTATAAGATTTTTCTGAATGTAATAAACCAGATCTTCAATTCATTTGAACTTGTTACCAATTTGATAAAATTTCAGTAAGCCTTTTGAGGGGGAAGTATATTTTTCATCCACTTAACATAAAAAAAAACCCCAAAACTTAGCACTATTAATTTGACCAAAGCAGCCAGTATGGAGAAGATCAATGGGAATAAAACTTACAGTGCTTTTTAACAGGTGATTTTTGCAGAAATGACTCTTTTAAATGTTACTTCAGTGTACACGATTAAATACTTTAATAGCAAAAGTACCTAAAGCTACATATTAATGGTTTTTCATTATATATGAATTGAAATGATTTAACAAAAGCTACAACGTTGACAATTAATATTTTATTGAAAATTAGTACCATTTTATCTCAGAGTTGTATTACACACAGCCATAGTAAACATGGCTGTTTTTCAGGTATCAAATTGCTTCTTTTGAGTTTTCTTACACAAACAATCTGTTTTAACTTCCTACAAAATTACAAAGAATAAGTATCACTATATCAAATTCTGCTTAGAAGATTCTGCTCATAAACAGAATCAAATCAAGTTGTTTTTACTATCCTGTTGATACAGCTGTGGATCAGATGAGATTTTAAGAACAACCAGAAATAAATTCAGTCCTTGGACGCTTAAAACTGAAGCTGATTGAAGCAGCCATTTGTTTTTCAACCTACAAGTATTATTATGAACTATTAACTGGTAGTTTATATTACCTGTGAAGTAAGAGCAGCGAGTTCTTCACTCTTAGCTTTAGCCTGCTGAAAGAGTGTGTGCATAGAGTCCTGAAAATCTGGAAACCCATCCTGTGGATCAAAGAATAAATCCCTTTTACTTTAGATTTGTAAATAAGACAAACACATTACCAAAAACTCAGATATTAAAGAAAACCACCTTAATCCTACTACCATAATTATGACTTTAATGTACAATATTTCAATTTAGTCTTTTACGATAAAATTACCCTATTCTACAGTTGTAGCCTTGGTAAAAGATTTATGCACCCACATTGTTTTACGCTGGACTGCAGACTTCAGGATCATTGATAATAATGATTACAGAACATTTCATATGAGATGTCAACTATGGTTCAACTATTTAATCACTATCCTCATATAGGACATTTAGATTTTTCCCCCTTATTTTTGCCTTGAAAAACACTGCAAAAAATATTTCCATGGAAATAGCATTTCACATAGTTTAGGCAATATAACAGATTCCCAGAGCAGAATTATTGCACAGACATGAACATTTTTATGTCATTCATACTTTCACCAAGGGCCTTTACTGGTTTGTCATACAATAAGATATACATGACAGTTTTCTAAGCCAGCACTGGGTGTTGGTGTTTCTTTCATTTCTGCCAGTTTATATTTTTGTTTAGATATTACAAACATTTTTTATTTTAAATACTGTAGTTCTATATAATTTTGTGATTTATTTAATTGCTATGAAGTTTAGAAAAGCATTCTGCTTTAGGGATCTGACAAGTATTCAAATCTACCCTCTAGTTTTTCTAAGCTTTTATTTATTTATTTTAAATTTAACTCTAACCCATCTGTAATTTATTTTGTCATGTGTGGTAAAGATTCAAAGTAAATTTTTCTTGTAAGATGCTACCCAATAATCAAACTTGAATTTCTGAAAAATTCTTCCATGTTGACTTGTGATTTCTACTTTACCATTTCATTTGACAGGCAATGGGGCGCTGGAATTAGAAAGATCTGCACTCATGTTCCAATTCCATCACTTACTAACTACCTGACACAGGATGAGTAACTTAACCTTTCTGAATTTTAGTTTTCTCATGAAAAATAAGAATAAAATAATTTATCTATTAGGGTTGTTGTGAAGAACAAATGAGATAAAGTAAATGAGACAATGCTTTTAGTATGCAGTAACTGCTAAGTAAATATATCAATACATATTAAATTCTTATATTAAATAGAGCCTATTTTGGGCACTCTACTCAAGGACACCATTTCAACTTGAATTATTTCCGTTTTATATTTTATATGTATTGGTGCCAATCTATCTACTGCTTTTTTCAAGTTTTTTTTGACCATTTATTATGCCACGTGAAATTTATAACTACAAATCATCGTAGCATGGTTTCAGTAACTTTACTAAATACTACTAAAGCATTCCTCACAGAAATTGTCATTAAGCTCCAAAATATTTCTTCCCTTGTGTGATAAGGTATATATTTGTAGCAAAGAGTGGATCATTAAAAACCGAAGTTCTTACAATAACAGAAAAAAATGTAATAACAAAACATTTTACCTTTGAAATATAATACTGGTTCAAAAATTTTTCCACATCAGGGTCTCTTCAAAAAATTATTTCTCTACTGCAGATCTCATGTTTTCAAATATTGCATCTACCAAAATTTATTTCCTAAGTAATAATTAATTTGCTGTTTTTTAAATTCAAAGCCATGAAATGAAATAGAAACAAGAGCAAATAAATTTGACATCTTGAGACAGTCATATGTAGTAGCTTTAATGGTTGGTTAATATACAATCAGCATTTTTAAAATTTTTAATATTTTTAAAAATTTTATTTTTTTTTAACATTTTATCTTTTTAAATTTTCCCCCTTTACCCTCCCCCTTTGGTAACCACTAATCCATTGTTCATGTCCATGAGTCTCTGTTTGTTTGCCCTGTTCATTTGTTGCTTTTAGGTTTACATCCCACATATAAGTGATATCATGTGATTTTCAACCTTTTCTGTCTGGCTTATTTTGCTTTAGTATGATTATTTCAAGGTCCATCCATGCTGTTGCAAATGACAGTATTTCATCTTTTCTTATGGCTAAGTAGTAGTCCATTGTACTACAGCTTCTTTAGCCAATCACAATCAGCATTTTCAAAGACTGAAAATAGCCACCTTTCTAGGTGGCTACATGTTATCAAGTTCATTTGGCTTAGAAGGATGTACAGAATATAATCATTAACTGAGCTAGAATGAACTTTATACTAATGTATATGGTCTAAATCTAAATGAAAAATGTACTTTTTCTTATTCAAATTTTCTCCTAAGAACTTATTTAGACCTAAAAACCCAACTATCTCTTTAGCAAACTCTCCTTTAAGTTTTAAAGTTTAATGAGGTAAGCTATTGTTAGAAAACAATAAAAGCATCAGGTGCCTACGTGGTACCAGTTCCTGACTCTGTTCTGTACATTTCACACACACACACACACACACACACACACACACACACACACACACACACGTACGTACGTACGTACATACATACATACGTACTGTCTTATTCAAGCCCCACCACAAACAACACTGGGTTTCCCTCGTTTTACAGTTAGACATGGGCTTCAAAGCCTATGCTCAAATCATAAATTCCTAGTTACCACCGTTTATGAAACACAATAGTAAATAGAGGCATTTCTCTTACAGCTGTTTTTTATAAGTTCAACTGGTTTAACTCTATGATTTACACTGAATTTAAAATACAGTTCTACCACTTATTTGCTGTGATACTAAGATTATTTCAATTGTGTCTGTCTCTCCAACTTTAAAAATGGGATAACACCAGTGCTTAGCTTTAGAACCACTTTAAGGAAACAAAAAATTCATGAAAAACACTTAGCACAATGCTTTGGCATGTAGAAATTACCCAATAAATGTTTACTATTAATATTTATTAAGTCCCCCCCCCACAAAAAAAAGAAACCTCACCAGATATAGTCAGAGTAAAAGAGATAGCATGCTATAAGTGACTTATGTATCTCTATGATACTGGTGGAATAAATTTTAGGGATATTTACATATAGACATCTTAAGGAATGAGCATTTAACACCAAAACCAGCAAGAGGATATTGACTATATTGGTGGGAAACTGTTTTAATGGAAAAAAAAAAAAAGGAAAACTAGAAACATCTATTTATTCATTCAACAAAAATACCTTGTTTACCTAACAAGCTCTACATTCTGTACTCTAGGCTGGGCATACACTGACTCCTGCCTTGCTGGAATTCTAGAGAGAAATGGACACAGAGATCCAGGGCACAGTAGAGGACACTGTGTCACGGAAGGCTAGAAGGCGCAACCTCTAGGCTAAGACTTGAAAGAAGAGAGTTCTCCAGGGTATGAGAGCAGCTTATACAGAGGCCTGGAGGCAAAAAGAACAGGATACACTTGAGAAGCTGGAAATTAATGCAGGTAACACAGGGAATACACTGAGAAAGAGGAAGTGGTGAGAGAGTCTGTGAGGCCTTATAAGCTATGTTAAGTATTTGAGTTTATCTTAAATTCAAAGTGAAGACACTGAAGGTCTCCAGGAAGCACCTAATCAGATCTATTTTACAAAGCCCAATCTGAATGCAATGGGGACAATGGCCTGGGGTGCAGGGAGGTCTCAAGGATAGTGGTGGGGAATTGGTCAGAGGTTTGTGATGAAGACATAGTGGCCTAGCTCCGGGCAGTGACAGATGCAACAGAGAAACAGATGAATTCCAGAGCTATGGCTTTGGCAACCAGCAGTCTGGTGGTAGCATTCATTCATTACAGTAAGGAACTCAGGCCCAGGAAGGAGGCTTGGGGAGGGAGCACAAAGGGGATGAATTCGGCGAGGGACATGGATCTGCTGGTGAGACCCTGGAGATAAACTCAGTAGGCAGGTGCACTGAGTTGTGAGCCTGGGGCACGATAAGGGAGAGTTCCAGCTCATCAACAGGCCCTGAGTGGAGTGTGCCCAAGCCAGAACAGACATTATCTCAGTACCATTTTTAAAAGAGCTTATAAAAGGAGAAGGGAACCAGATGTGTGATCTCAGGCAAAAGAGTTAACCTCATTATTTCCAGTGTTTCCAATTTTTAATGGAGATTAAACCATCTGCTTTATGTGCCTGATGGAAATTTGTGGGGATTAAATGAAGTAATGCAAATAGTAAATCTTGGAAAAGTACACATTGCTATACAAATATATGGTGGCACCACTGTCAGCATTATTCGACAATGAGGATATGGAAAATCTGTAAGGGGGAATTTCAAACTTTATATGTGAAGGTTTTTGGAAAATGGACAATGCTCCCTCATTAATAAAGAGAAATAAAGGCACACGATAAGCAATAAATACCAGTATCCAGGTAATTAGTGATCTTTGCAACTGAGCACATTAGTCATTTAATTTTCTACAGACTTAACAGTTCCTTGTAGATTAGAAAACTACAGATTGAGTAGCTATCACTTTATTACATTTAAAGTAGGTTTTAGATACCCAAAATATATGACTTAGAAATAAAAGTGAGAACAGTCCCAAGAAACCCGTCTCTTTTCACATTGTTTTGTGCAGGACTTTCGTTATGTCTCAAGCTTTTTTCCCAGGAACCAGCTGTACCACGCTATGAGCAATTTATCTTCATGTCATATTCTTGGCTGCTGCCATTAATCACAGTGTTCCCTTACTGGTGAGACTGAGCACTGAGAAAATAAAAGATACAGAGGGGGATGCTGTTCACAACCTAATTATTCTCATCTCATTGCTCTCTACCCCCACTCCTCCTCAACCTTCCCACCAAATACTATCAAGTTGCTTTAAAGCCATTGCTTAGCTGTCTTTAAAATGACTTGTTCCAACAGATGTTCTCAGCCTCACATGTGCATTTTCCTTTTTTCTACTCACACTTTCTGTATGAATAGCAGATTGTAATGCTTCTGTTTTTCTGATCCAGAGGGGAAGAGTCTACATCAAATTAGACCAGCTTTCTTTTCAACAAGCTTAGAAACAGCGTAGGTGGATATTCTGACCCTCTTCCCTCCCCCTTCCTCACTCTCCCACCCCCATCTCCCTGGAACTGCTAGCAGATGTTTCCTCTAAGCCCTTCTTCTTCGAGCCCCAATTCTCTGACTCTCTGGTCTCTATTAACAAACTTCATTTCTTTCATCCACTTATCTCTGATTGCTTTGCACTCCCAGCCCACACAGGATCAAGAATGCTGTCACCTCCTATATCTTTGCCTAGTCTCCAGCAAATCAGTAAACAAAGAAAACTTATAGATGGGATCCGAACAGTAAAAGCCTATTTGGTCAGCTACCATTGCCAGTCCTGAGACTGGTTGTTTTACATGTTCTTCTTCTCCTTCTAAGATATTACTTGTAACACTGGAGGTAAGGACAGGGTCTGTCCATGGAACACAGTATGTTCTTAATGAAAAAGGCTATCAACTGAATATACTTTTAACTAATGTTTCAAAAAAATGAGGGGAAGACAAGAGTGCCAGGGCCACTGGCTCTCGATTTTTCATATCTTTTAATGAGTTGTCAAGCTGTCTTAAATACTTCCTGTCATAGGTACAACATAAACTATTTTTTCTTGATTTGTTTATTTTTCCAACATGCTTTTTTCCCTCATTCAAAACAATTAGTATGCCAAATAATAATGTCTTACATTTAAATACATTTTTAAATTTATATTGTTTTCTATTCAAAACTTTTTTTGGATAGCTTCCTTGGATTAGAAAATGGTAACTGCCACTCTTTTCCCCTTCTTCAAAGAGTATCAGTCCTGTGAACACCTTGCCCTTCATACCACACCAATGAGAGAAAATGTATAATCCCAATAGTGTTTTTCATCTCTAAGGTGCTTTGTGAATGTCCGCTGGCACCCAGAAAGTTGGTATTGCTTTGAAGTTTAGAAGCCATATCTGGATTTGAAGCCCTGCCTCCGCCATTAGATAGTGATGTGGCAACTGGGGCAAGTCACTGAGCATTTCTGGGTCTCTACTTGGCTATAAAATGGGAATCATAAGCCCTCCATACAGGTAGACAAGAAGGCTTGTGATAATTTCAAATGCCTAGCAGGAAGAGGCACGTAACAGATTCACTAAAAAGTAGTTATTTTTGCAATGGCTCTAGAGCTAGATTTGAGGTCTCTGATGAAAACAAAAAGAATAAATAAAATACATGTTCACTTTAGCTATAAGCAGATTCACACACAGGTTTGTAATCCCAAGTGGATGAGCTATTCATCTTCTCCTGGGCAGGAGAAGTATTCCCAAACTTTGATTACTAACACAGAGGGCTGAAGACGTGCTTTCACTAGAGGCTTCATTCCAAGTGATGGGTTCCCTAACGCCTCTCCAAGCTAGCAGGCTTTTTCTTCTGTACCCACCTCATACATTCTAGGAATTATAGAGATAAAGTTCAATATCTCTATGTTTTTAAATTCAGTAGGAAAGAGCAGTATTTCGGGACAGGTTATTATAATATGTATACTAATATCAAACAACACCAACAAAAACAAAAACAATCAAATAAATAGCTAATTAACCTTAAGAGGTAATAATTTACTACATAAGAATAATCAGAAGAGGATTTTAAAACTGCATTCCACCCAACCCTTCATAAAAAGAACAGAAAAATACAGCATTTAGCAACAAGAAAAGATCTTACGGAGTTTGAACAAAGCACGAGTTTTATCAGTGTATCATAATGTACCGATAATGGCATGCAAGAAAATGTTTTTCTTTCCCTTACATGTCTATTTTGATGTCATGTCTATTTCACCTACTGGACATTACAATTATTTTTGTTAACTGAAAAAGTATCTTTTCAAGAGAAAAAGAAGTCAGCAACTTGGTATGTATGCTCATTTGTCATTGTCAATGATTTTGGAAAATTAAGGATGGAAAGGAAAAGAAAAAATTGTGTTATTAATTTGGGCTTAGTAATTAGGAATCTGTTATACTCTACAACAGGCTAAGCTTATCCTTTTACTACTTTTAATAGAGAATTAGTTAGCTAAGAATGACAATAAAATATTCAGATGAAATAGGAGAAACAAGTATGTGCAGAGAATTCTAAACTCCTTCTGGTTTTACTTATGAAGTCCTTTGTCAGTCACATATTCTGGACAAACTGGTCTCATTGTTCTCTAAACACATATAGTATTTTCTTATGTCTGTGTCTTTCTTTGTCCATGCTAGTTTATCTTTACAATGCCCTTTCACTCTCCATTCCATACCCCTACCTTCTGAAATCCTACCTTTCTTTTAAAACCCAGGTCAAATGATATCTCCTCAATAGAGCCTCCCCTAATCAATTCTCATGCCAGAAATTCTCACTCCTGCCACCAGTAGCCACATAGAAGGTAGACATAAGCAAAGTACTAATACCTGATGAAAAGTCTTAAGGGAGTAGCAGTAATCCTATAGTCAATACTAACTACTTCATTATCAGCTTCCAGAACCAAATGAATAGCTCTAGCATCTCAAATTCGACTTAAGAGTTCACCACAAGAGAATGTAGACAAGGATTTATACCAATATTGTATATTTTGCAAAGAATTGTACCATATACATGTGTAGATATACTGTCCTAAATTCAAAGTAAAGTCCCTCTTTATTTGTAGGAAATGAAAATCAAGAGTTTACTGTGTATATAAGAGCTTTTAAAGAAGCTTGGGGTTGATTAGTCACTTGTTTTATTTAGGAAGGTTTAGAATTGTTATTCACAAAAAAGGAAATACCAATTGCCCTGATTCTAAATTTGAAACTGCTCAAATGGCTTTGTAAACTCCAGTACAGCAAAGAACTAACCATATTCAATCATCTCTAGTATATTTAAAGGAATATTTTTAAAGAAATAGAAGGGCCACATCTAATGCTATAACTCAACACTGAAACCACTAAAAAGAAACCAGAACACTGTAATTGGATAGAAGAAGCAATGTGCTTAAATTTCAGAATCAGGACCACTGAGAGAGCCAGAAAGACACGAATACAGCCTAAGAAGAAAAACCACAGCTCAGAGTCCATGAGATCCAAAATCTCAAACTTTAGTGTTCATTAGTGATCTCCGAAGCTAGACAAAAAGGAAAGCGGGGCATAAATGTGAGAGCAACCCGAATCATGATCACATGGAAGGCCAAGGGCGAAAAAGAGAGGTGAATATAATTTCTAGCCTAGCAGCTGACTACTTTTCCTGCCCACTGGGTAGATTCTGTATCTTCTTTGCTCTAAATCTTCCAATGGCACATGCCTTCTCAGCAGTTTCTGTGTTTACTTGGCCTTCCCTTTCAGTGGCAGAGTCACTTACTTGGGTTCCTTTCTTACTTGTTATCTTGGGATACAATAGGATAAAACTATTTCACAGGTTAGATCATCTTTCAGTGGCCTTTTAGATAACTTCAACACATTTTTTGAGTGTATCTGAGGCTAACCCATCTTAAACATTATTCAAAGCTAAGTGACGTAGATTATAAATATAAGCAAAATCTTAAAAATGTGCCCATTTTTCAATAAAATTCTTTTCTTTGAGAACTGCTTTAGGCTAAAGGTTTTAAAAGTCAAAGATGCTTATCCATGGCCATTCATTATTTCATCTAACAGATTTTATTACGTACCTATTAAGTGCAAGGCACTGTAAAACTCAGTATAAAGTAGTAAATAGGCAGATAAGAGCTCTATTACTGTTTAATGGGGCAGACTGATAATAAATTAAAAACAATATACAATAGCTTCAGATACTGGTAAATGCTAGGGAAACAAACCAAACAAATAAGAGAAAAAACCTACATGTGATTTGGGGGTATGGGGGATACTTTGCTTTAGAAAGGGAGGCAGGGAAGTCAGAGGAATCTCTCGGCTATGAACTGAAGCCATGTGATGATCTAGAGATCTAGGTAGGGGGAACCGTGAGTAGTGAGGCACAAATGAGTCTGGCACGTTCCCGGAACAGAAAGTTGGTCTGTGTAGCTGGGAAACAGTAAGAATGGGGAAGTGTGGCATGAGGTTAAAGATGCACAGCAGAGTTAGATCACGTAGGGTCGTAGGTACCTTAGAAAAAAGTGTAAATTTTATTCTAGGTACAGTAGAAGGCCATTGGAAAGATTTAAGCAAGAAAGGGATTTATGTTTTTAAAAGATAACTGTGACTTTGGTAAAAAATGAAAGGCTATTCCGTACAAACAAATTCTTCATAAAAATAATTTCATGCTGGAAATTTAGGGTAGTCAAACATAGCTTATTTGCTTTAACTTGAAATTACAAAACAGAAGGCTAAGAGAGTACTGACTCCTAGCTATCCAAAGACAAAAAAAGAAGGCGCCACCTGACTTCAAACTTCTACTCTGCTGCAGTCTGGCCTCAGAAAAAGCACAGTAGTCTCCCCCATATTGATGGGGAATACGCTCCAAGACCCCTAGCAGATGTCTGAGATTGCAGATAGTAATAAACCCTATATATACTGTTTTTTCCTATACATACATACCCATGATAATGTTTAATTTGTAAATTAGGCACAGTAAAAGATTAACAATAACTAATAATAAAATAGAACCATAGCAATGTACTGTTATGTGACTGTGGTCAGTCTGTCGGTTGGTCTCTCTCTCTCCAGTAATTTTTATATTTTTCTGCCCAAACCCATTCTTCGATCTGTGTAACCATCCCTTACTTGCAGTAAATGGCTTGGTGTCATTCATTCCAGGAGATCCCTTGCTGAAGTCTTCATATAGGCTCAATGCTTTCTGGTGTAACACACTGCTGTCAATTGAAATACGTTTTCTGTTCATGTCTTCCGCCCACAAATTTAATGCTTTTTCCATCTTAAGTACTTATCACACACTATGGTCATAACTTTCGTAATTTAAGGCATGACAGCAAAATTAGCACAAACTTCTTCTTCCTTCCTCATAATTTCATGGATAAGAAGATTGCTTCTTAATCTAGTTCTTACAACCTCGGCGTAAATTTTTCTTTCTTTATAAAGTTGAGAACTTTAGCCTTTTCATTTAAAGAAAGCACTTTACAGCTTCTCTTGGTCATAAATTAAGTGCCAGCATCACTACCCTTGGGCTTTGGGGACATTATTAAGTAAAATGAGAGCTATTATTAAGTAAAATGAGGGTTACCATGAACACAAGCACTGCAACAATGTAACAATCTGATAACCGAGATGGCTACTAAAGGTAGTGTACACAGTATGGATATACTGGATAAACGAATGTTTCATATCCTGGGTGGAAAAGAGTGGGACCATGCAAAGTTTCATCACACTACTCAGAATGGCGCACAATTAATATTTACGAATTGTTTATTTCCAGAATTTTCCATTTCATACTTTTTTTTTTACTGCAGTTGACCATGGGTAACTGAGACTGTAGGTAACTGAAACTGTGGAAAGTGAAACCACAGATAAGAGGGGACTGCTGTATCCAATCCAAATTAAGAACCAGTAGTTCTGAAACCACTCTATAGTTCTCAAAGCCCTAAGAAACGCACATTTTTCTTGCTCAATTCCTACCTCACCACTGGTAGGTCTAAAATCGAAAGGACAGACTTAATTGTAACTCTCAAAAGAAAGGCTTTCATGATAGTAAAGTCTCCATAATTTGCACCTACTAAATTGTAATTTCTCTCAGGTAGCTCATATAAAGAAATTAAGCCCTAGCTCCTCTAAATTTAATAAGATGACAAATGATGTAAATAAGATTATAAAAGGTATAATTTTAACCAGTGAAGTTTTAAATATGTAAAAAACATCTATTTATAAACCTACCTTTGATAAATTGACTGGATATAAATCTCATCATTGCTGTTTCCTTCTAAAGACTTCCTTAGAATCCTAATTCAAATTACTATAGGTATATCAAAGCAACAAAATTCTATATTGTTTTTAAGATTCTATAATTCATATTTTTCACTAGTTCATGGGACTATCTCTTTTTGTTGTTTGAAATACTAAAGCAAACATCATTAGCATAAGAAAATATAATACATAATCATACCTCTACTTTAATTCTCTTTGGGGATAATTCATCTCTTTCTCCACATTTTGACCTGAGGAGAATGGGAGACAGAAAAACTTGAGAAGGTAACAAATTTTATTTGAAAGACATCTCAACCTATACTTCCACCAAAACGTATAACCCTGAAACTCTGATATCAAAAAGAAGATATTCATAACAAACACTGCAATAATGATATAAACTTTTCATCATTTCTAAATTAACATTAGAAAACTACGCAGACACAATTACATTATACATTCTAAAAGACTATCTAGAACTCCCCGCCTAGGAAGTACCCACTAACATGTAACAATCATCACGTAATAAAAAAAGGGAAAAAAATCAAGGAAGATTATATTCCATGATATCCCTTTATGAGTCAGTAAAAACATTTTGGGACAAAATGCCAAAAATGGCCATTTAAGATGAATGCTTGAAGCTACATGAAATTAAAATGCATTTTATCTCTCCACTGAAACTACAGATGCATTTTCCCTTAATCTTCATATCCCTCTGCTGGGAATCCATCTCACAGAGGTACCTACAAATATATACTACTGGCCAAATAAACTATGACAAGCCATCAACTGAAAGTTATACTTTCATTTAAAAGATGTTAAAATGTGGGAAAAAAGGAACATCTAAGAATCAACAAACTAACATATGTATGTTGTTATTTATTATTGTATGATTTATGAAAAACGACTAAAAACAACTCAAGTACCCGTTGATAGCGGGCTGGTTAAATGAATCATGGTACATCAGTGCAACACCATGAACTTGTAAAAAATAATGAAGAAGATGTATATGTACTAATACAGAGAGATCACTAAGACATGTTAAAATAAAAACAAAATATAGAATGATGTAGGCACATGCAATCTATTGTTTTTTGAAAAAACGGGTGAAAAAGAGAAATTATGTTTATATTTCTTTGCATGCACATAAACAAATGCTACAAAGATAAAAAAGTAATAAAGCTACCTACATTGAAGAGAGGAACAGGGTAAACCAAGACAGGAATGAAAGCACAGCTTCATATTACATATTTACATAGTTCTAAATTGTGTGAAATTGATATGTATTTTGAAACATATTTAACTTAAAAAAGAAATGTAAATACTACAAGAAACACCTAAAATTTGTTGAAAGTAGTTGCTTCTAGGGCATGGTATTAAAAAGAGGGAAGGAAGCAGAGTAGGAGAACTGCTGAATTTCATTATAAGCCTTTGTACTATATGACTTCTTAAATCATGGACATATATTACTTTGATGAAAGAAAATTAAATAATGCTCTTGAAAGAAAACTTTTGTATGATACTGTGAAGAAAATGAAAAATCATTAAATCAGCTCTTGATTAGCCAACTCTTAAAAAAAATCTTGTAAATAATCTGTGTAATTTTACTTGTCAGTTTGTAAATATATGAGCTTTTGGGGTAGGGTAGGAAATGAAGCTGCTATGAGTTAGGAAAATAATGGTGATGACAGCAAATGCCTAAAAGGGTTGCTTTCAAACTTGAATGTACACAAGAATCAACTGGAATGCTTGGGAAAGTGTGAATTCCAAGGCTCTATCCCCAGAGACTGTGATTTATTTGAGCTGTGGAGGATGCTCAGGGTGTGGCTTTTCAGCACATACTCAGTTATTCGAATGCAAGTGATCACCTGCATCTACTCAGACAAGCAGCAGCATGCACAAATGATGGTGCACTGGAAATCAAGGTCCATGTGGGACCAAGGGAACAAAATCAAAATGGTCCTATACTTATAGGCAAAACTTAGGGTTCAAGTGAGGAGAAAATGAATAATAATATGTTGTTTATATTAAATTGTAAACCATATTTTTCAACATTTTTAAAATTTCAAACACATGTTCCATTCCACTTGTTGGTAATAAAAGTGTCTTCCATATTTCTTTAAATACTGATCACTGGAGTCTTTTTATCTATTCATTAGATTGCAAACACCTTGCAAAAGGAACCAATTTGTTTTCTCAGAGTTCAAGTTCATGTAGTTAATGGTGTACAAATAAAACTATAAATACTGAGTAACTAAACCTATTATCACACTCAAAACCAAAGCATATGCATGAGAGAATGTCTAAAACCACTGCCAGAACAATGTTTTAGTGCTAGGACGATCTTTCAAAAAACACACAAAAGAAAATTAACAAAACAGCAAAAAACCACCTTAGAAATCATGTTTTGATTTGGTTTCACTGCTTTATTTTACTGAACTATAATTACACTTCTTCTTTTTCAGAAATGCTTATTATATACTATCAATGGATAGTATTTCAAGTTCTATTTCTATCAAGCAATGCAAAAATACTGCTAATTAAACACTTACTTGGTGGTTCTGTAAGTATATTTATAGGTGACTTCTCGTGAAATCTGCCTAGCCAGAGCAAAAAGTTCATCTCTTCTTGTCAGCAGGGCATTATCCTTCACACAGAGCTGAGCAGCTGCTTCGTTGACAGTGAGCTGCGTATCCAAAAGAAAGTTTTAAAAATTATAAACATTTTAATTTCATCTACATATATATATAAAACATTTCACTTAAGAATAGAAAAATGTTACATCATTAATGAAATCATAATTTATAAAAATCAGGATGGTCTTTATTCTTAATTAGTCCTACCTAATGACTAATTTCAAAAGAAAAATAAGTCATCTACCATCTCTCAGAACTCAAACTAATCAAAATAGTCATCTTAGTTTTATTTATCTATATCATTTATTTTTGTTTAGGTATGAGTTTATGGAAAATAAGTGGAATTAAAATAAAAGTAAAAAATGTTTGATAAAAATATTTATCACCATATACATATGACATGGTGATATTTCCCTAACTAAAAGTGAGTATACATGGTCTGACAGATATTTTTTTCAATATGAATTGACATGAAATTCTTGAAGAAATAAAAAATAATTTTAGTTAAATATTTATCAAATCACTTAGTAAAAACGGTTATCATAAACTAGGGCTATAAAGAAAAATCACGTCTTGGAGTCACTGAATCTCTTAAGAGTCATCTAATTTTACTCTTTAGAGTGTCAAATACTGCAAATATTTAAATACTGCTAGTTGACCAACACCATGTATGAAACCTGTAATTGTTCAATAGGCTAGAAAAAACTTTTTTCACATAATTTTTCACAAATTTTTTTCACATAATTTTGTCAATTTAGATGTAGGGAATTGCCAAGAAGTATATTCAACTTTTGAAAAAGTGAGAAACATACTCATTCAAGGCATGATCAATGGCAAAAAGAGAATGGGTTGTTAAGACAGACACACCTGAACTGAGTCTTTCTCCATCATTATCAGCTATGTGTCTTTGGAGATGTAAACACTCAAGAGCCTCAGTTTTCTCAGGGCCAAAATGGGATAATATCACTACCTCAAAAGGCATTAACAAGAAGTAAATGAAGTTGTTGTTACTTCAAAGTTGTTAATGTCAATTTTGTTTTCCTTTCATAAGAAATCAGGCATTTACTCTTTCTCCCTACTTAGGCATCCCACTTTATTCACAATAATTTTTGTTATTTAAAAATTTTAAAAATATAGAGAAGCAAAAAAAGACAATAAATGCAGCATGGAATCCTTCCATCCAGAATAACTATTAATATTTTAGTGTCTATTATTCTAATATCTTTGTATATATAAACATATATACATGTGAATACATATCTGCAATCTCCTTTTGTTCATTTATGTATGCTGTACTCTTTACTTTTATCATGTATTAAGGCAGAGACTTGGCTTGTTTACATCAGCATCTGGCATGGATTAGATGCTAAATACATGTAAGAAAAACTAAGTGTAGTTTAATGTCCAGAATGAGGTTAATTAAAATACTAACTGACAACATTTCACAAGTACCAGCTTATGCACAATCACGGAAAATAACTTTTCAACATAAACTGAAAATAATGTTCTAGTATTCCTACCACCATCCTACCAGAAATCAAGAACAACATAACACATTCTTTGTTACTGAATTCAGGATGCAACAGACCAAGAAAGTAGACTCAACTCTTCAAGCCTTCAGGAAGCCTCTGGTAGAAAAACTGAGGTGGAGAAATAACTATAGCTCACCCCCAAGTTGTAATAAGTAGCCAACTCATCGAATTTCCTCATCAAAAATGTATTTTCTGATAGTGTTTTCTAGATTTCATGTTACTAGTCACTAATAATTAAATCAAAAGCTATTGTGATATATTTTTTACATGGTACAAACATTCTAAAACAGTATTCAATCACTGCATACTAGCTTTTAAAAAAAATTCCAAGTTTCTAATTTTGTTAAAAGTATAAAAAAAGATATTTTCCCTAATTGGTTGATTTCCTCCACTTCCTTTTTTTCATGGCTAAAAATACCAAAATTCCATTCAGAGCTTCATGCAAAAGATTTCTTGAAGTTAGCTTTCCATCATCATAATTAGACTTAAAAACTTTCTGTATTAGTAGTGAAAATTATAATCTTTAACAATCAAATGATTACTTTCAGTTAAATGTTGTTAGCATAAAAATACTATATGAATGCTATCATAAAGAGGCTCGAAAAGCAATCAACTTTTCATTTCCAGCACAGAGAGGGCTAGGTACCATGACTGGCCCCTCTCACAGATAACTAAAAATTTTGGATAAAATAGAGAGGAAAGACATTATCTTAAATACATCAATGAGCTAGCAGAACAGTAAGTACTCAGGCCAAACTGAATGAGGACAGTATCTCAAAGGAATAAGTTAAAGACAGCTGCAAAACCAAATGAACTTGAATTTCAATCTTCACAGCCTCATGGTGCTGGTGAGTGTGGAAGGAGAATGGTGAAAGGAATAGTGTGTTTGGAGGAAAAATGGTGAGAGTGGTGAAAAGAAACACCCAGGATCCACCAAAAGTGAGGAGTCTAAGATCTCTCCTTGATAAAGCTGAAACCCTAAAGCATTACATGCCCAATGTGAGGCTGACTTAGAAAAACACCTGTACTCCGCAGGGAAATGCAAGGGAAATTACCTTCCCTATCTTGAACCTTGTTAATGGGTAGGAGAGAGCAGAAGAAACTCTCTTGAGGTTTCATAACCCCAAATCAGTCCTCATATAGATTTTCAGCCCTATTTAAAATTAAGTGGGCTGAGATTTTATTTTCATGAGATCCTAGAGTTGTAGTGTACTGAGTATAGGTGCCCAGTAGAAGCAAAAGCAAATAACCTCTAGGAGAATCTATTTTCTTTCTAGGCCTCAAAACAGTTCCACAGTTGCAAAAAATGAGTTACATAGACAGAAATCATAAAACATCCAAAGAAACAAAGCATCAGAAGTAACAACCAGCGGAAATAACAAACAGCTAAAATCAGACTCTCAAAGACTTCAACAAAAGAAATAAAAGTTGAAAATATGACTAAAGAGAAACAGTGTAAAAAGAAAAAAAAAACAGGACAGATTTGAGAAATCAAGAGAGAAGAAATTAGAGCAGAGGCAAACAGATTTCAAAAGCAGACAATAATCAGGTAACTATTGTCTTCTAAATACAACAGTGATAGCCAAAAGCCAAGGAAATGACACCTTTAATTACTATAAGACAATGGCTGACAATATAAATTTTTATACTCAGAATAAATAGAAAAAAGAATCAGGGCAAAATAAATATATTTTCTAGTAGGGTGAGGAAAGATAGTTTGTCATCAGTAGACTTTCATTAAGAAAATTCTACATGATGCAAGTCTGCCTAAAGTAAACTAACTCCAGACGGTCAACTTGAAGATATAAAGAGTTGGGAAGGGGAAGAAATACAAAATAAAATAAGAGAAATAAATTTAAAATATTAGTCATTATAATAAATGCAAATGGACCAAATGTTCCAGTTAAAATACAAAGATATAAGAATGGATTTTTGAAAATCCAATTGTTGGTATTTATAAGAGATCGATCTAAAACATGGATTAGCAAAGATTGAAAGTAAAAGGATGGAAGAAAGATCTAACAAGCAATTACTAACAAAAAGAAAGAACATTTATCTATATTAATATCAAAGAAAACAGGTTTATAAAACAAAATGTATTATAAGGATACTGCATAGTACAAAGAGAAATAGACAACTCCACATCAGAGTAGGTGATTTTAACACACAACTCTCAATGACAGAGCAAGCAAATAAAAAAAAGTAAGACTAGAGAGTTTGAATAACAGAGTTAATAAGCTTGTTGAAGCAGACACATACTGAACACTCTAACAAAACAGCAGAAACACATAAAAAACACTGACCACCACATAGTGGGCAATAATGAAAATCTTAAACTTTAAAGGGTTGGCAGCATGCAAACCATGTTCTTCTGACCACAATGCAATTCAGTTAGAAATCACTAGGAAAAATAATTAAGGGAAAAACTCTCACATTTGAAAAGTGGAAAAAAACACTTTTAAATAACTCATGGGTCAGAAAATAAATTATAAACAAAAAGAAATAATCAGAATTGAAAAATAAGAAGCTAACCTCACATCAAAACTTGAGGAATAATGCTAATTCAATACATAGTGAGAATTTATAGTCTTAATTGCTTATAGTAGAAAAGAAGAACAGCTGGACATCAAAAGTTGCTTTTTCAAAAAGATTAGGAGTTGTAAAGCTTTATCTATAAAAGGTCAGATGGTAAATCTTTAGGTTTTACAGGCCAAATAGTCTATGTTACAACTTCTGAACTCTGATATCAAAGCTCAAAAGCAGTCACAAACATAAACAAGCTTATCTGCACAATCAGGAGGCGGTCAGATTTGGTCCACAAGCTCTAGTTCACAGATCCTTAAAAGATTAATAAAATTGACAAACCTCTGGCAAGACTGATCAGAGGAAAAATGATTTACATGTATAAATAAGGTCTTAAAAACTATAAAAAAAACTTTATGCCAGTAAGTTTGAAAACTTAGATGAAATGGACATATTCTTAGAAAAATGTGACTTACCAAAAGTGACCCAAGAAACAGATTACCCTAATAGTCAAATAATCCATTTTTTTAAATGAGCAAAAGGAAACGGCCAACATTTGTTTTCAAGATGCTGAAATCTATCCATTCTAAGCTGAGAATTCAGCATAAAGCATAATAACTTACTAATAAATGTGTTCAGGTCTGTGGGGTTCCCAGAGTCAACATTCTTCCTCTCTCAAAAGACTGTTGAACTCCTCTGAAACACTCAGCCTCAATGTCTCAACACTAAAAGGAAACTGACCTAAACTTGGCACCATCATTCTTATCTTGATAATGTGCTTATTATTAGCATTCTGATTCCTGTAGAAGTTCCACAGATCTACAACTTACCCATTAACTCTACATCCTCACTTCTCTTTCCTATCTTTGTGTTCAACAGCTCTTTGCTGGACATTAATATCTGCTGAGAAATATTCGATAATGCCGAATTGTCTACTTGCTTCTGAGTATTAAAAATGCCTACATTCTCTACTGCCTTGCTATTCTCAACTTTTACTTTATCTCTCTTCATCCATTCATGGATCTGTGTGTGACACACACATACTCTGCTAATACACCTTTGGCTAGAAGAAACATTCTGCTTGGCTGGACTTCTTTCTTATACTGCTTCTGGGTTTGTTCCTTAGCACTTACCCCATATCACCAACCAGTTTGGTTCTAGGCCTTAGCTACTCACCTTCGTGGTTTGACTCCGATGATCAAGCCATATACAGCCAGGTCCTAAGACCATCACTATTTATCTCATAAAAAAAGTACTTTTTTATGAGATAAATAGTGATCATACCAATGATTCATTCCATAATTCTTTACTGTACAATGTACACCACAATTGGAAACAAATATAAGAATGTAGACAGAAAAGATAATTTTATGTACTTGTGAGAGTTGAAAAATTTTTTTCAGGTGTAGATAACTTCCTTATTTTCACCAGTGACCTATATACATCTCTCTCTTGAAAGATTAAAAGAACAGTGTCTGCAGGGTTTATAGGAAAAAAGCTCTCAAAAATACTACCAAACAGTGAATTCATAAGTCATGTATTTCCTTATTTAAAAATTGAGGACAAATTTGTAACAATCTTTAATCTCAGAAATTTAGAAAACCTCAAAAATCTTCTTTTAAATAGTCAAAGGAAAAAATGTGAAATTATCTTAATACCTAAAAGGTACACTCAATAGTATTGTACTTCTTTTAATTCCTACAGGATTTCGTAACTTCCAAGTTTTTGAATGGTTACTATTTGAAGAAAACATCCTGATTTATAAACTTCTATCCTGAACTACATTATTGGACCAGGTACACATTCTTGAGTTACAAATAACAAGTGGTCTAAATTAAGTTTCAAACACACAAGCTACATTTTCCAAAGTCCCCACTCCCACATCTCGGCCTACTAGCATTCACTTTGAGTGTTCCCTTATTTTGGGAAAACCATGATGGTTTCATTACTTAAATACCAACTGTACCTATTTACCCAAAGGAGCAAAGAGCCACTTAGAAAAGCCAAGTGTGAAATAATTCATTTTGGATTTTTTAAAAGTAGGTTAGGATTAAAAACAAAAACAGTAAGGTTAACAGGGTATATTACAACTCTTTAACATGCTTTTGCTTTGAGAAAAAAGGTATTTTGACTTAGCTGTGTTTCACCCAGTACATTTTAAAAACTGTATAAAACTGGATCAAAGTATGAAACTAAAATTGCCAATATGTTTTGCCCTTTGTTTTCTATTACTGACAACCATAATAACCTTTTAACAGATTCTTCTATTGGTTCACAGGCAGTGAAATTGTCAAAGTATAACTGAATTATAACACTAAGTGTATTTTCTAGCTGTACTCACAAGTTCTCCTGAGTCAGTTATTGTATGGCAACAATAACACATAACAATTGCAAAAGAATATGCCTATTTTATTTCTTAATTAAAAAATAAACTGCTTTGTAATGCAAAAACTTAACGTTTTCACTGTTTAAACTATAATTTTTCTAAGTCATCTTACACTATACTCTAAAGCTCATAATGTCTGAGTTCAACATAAAAATACCCTAACACAATAAATATGACCTACTTTAATAAAAGAGTTACATTTTGCCCTAAATGTTTTTACTGCTTTGAAGGAGTGTATCTCCTCTATTACAAACTATTACCAATGAAATGCCACATACATACAGAGAAAAACGAGGGCTTTTTACCTCATGAAGTGTGAGATGTTTCCCATCCTTTCTCTTTGAGTCAAACCTGCCATATATTGCACTATACTTTCGAATTTCCTCCTCTTTGTGTGGATCATCATCGCTCATCTCAAAGATGTGACCAATCATTTTGGCCAATTTCTTGTTGGTTTTTAGCAGCTCTTTCACTTCGTTCAAGTCACTTTTCGGCAGCGTGGGGGCCATTCGCTCTACACACTCGGCTACAGAGAGCGCAGCTGCAGCATCCAGCACCTCACTGCTTTCCTTTGGAGAAGCTGGAGAGCCAAGGTCTGCTGGGGAGAGGCTGTGCTCGCTCTCAGTGGCATGGTGGCCTTGCCAGAGTCTGGACTCACCAATACCCTGCAGTGCTAAGCTCCCCACCACATCTGATTTACCCTGTCCCAAGCTCTGCACACAGGTGATGGCAGCACATTTGGGGATTTTTACATGAGGTTCCCGGGCATTGCTATTCCTTTCATAATTATTGCAGGATATTCCCAGCCATGTTGGTGATCCCTCTGGTAATTTATAGATGGGTATGCTACTCACAGGCAGGGAAGTCAGCGGCTGATTGAAAAGGCCAGGGTTTGTAACCCAGTCTCTCAAAGCCTTCTGTAGCCTTCTTACATGAAGGGGCTTGCTAGCCATGCCCACGAGGGCCATGATTTCCAAGAATTCCTCTTCTCCAGCTTCACAGAGCTGCTGAACATCATCACCACCTTGCTGGATAAAGGCATCAAAATATGAAAGCAGATTGGCTTTTTGTAATATTCTATATAGCTGCAACTCCCCCAGGGTCCTGGGCAGGGCTGTGGCCATTACTGTGGATGGGCTTAACCTGCAACAAAAGAGGAAATACTCATTACGCTTGTCCCAAACTTTTTAAACCTAAAATTTGTTAGACACGAGGGGATTTAACAATGCAGTATGGGAAGAACAAAAACAAGAAGTATTTGCATAGCAATTGATTGTTAAGGAAGTATTCTCTCTATATGTGTAAGTTATCTCATTTCATTCTCCTAACAATCCTAATGGTCAGTATAATTTTTTCCACTTTAAAGAAAAATATAGAGGCTCAAAGATAGTAAATAATTTGCCTGAGACCTCACAATCAGTTAAGCAAAAGTCTAGGAACTCAAACTAAGGTTCAAAGGCATTTATACTAATTTTGACTATTCACTTTGCTGCTTCCCTGGTATAGACAAAGAGATGATGTGAGGAATAATCAAATTCAGAATGAGATAAGAAGTATACTGTGCTACCATTTGCTGAACACTTATTTTGCACCAGACATCATGATAAACATTTTATATTATGTGATGTCTAATGTAAACCCTGTGAGATAGGTATAGTTATTCCCATTTTACAAAGAGAAATTAGCAAAAATGGTCTGGTAGGCAGAGGAAGAGAGCTTTCAGTATGGAAGTGACAAGATAGAAATTGTTATATTAGGAACCAAGAAAAAAAAGAAAAGTCTCAAACAAAAAGACCTGGTGATCATTGAGGTGTCAGTGATGAAAGAGAGGAAACGGTTACTATTGTTGACACACTTTCTGTAGTTCCAGGAAGAGACGAGTAATAGATATTATGGGATTAAATATGTGAGAGTCTAGAACTGCAACAGGCACTAAGGACACAGAAAAATCAGGATGAGGGGATTCCCTTTCAAACATGTGGCACTTAGACATGGCACAGGACTGAAGCCTAAGTGTGTACAGGATAAAAGCAGGGAGGGTAAGAGAGCCTTCCAAAGCAGCAGCAGAGCAAGGCTAAGATAGAGCCATGAGAGAAACATAACTTTTAGAGCCCAAGCAAGACAAAGAAGCCTGCCTTTAAAGAGACAGAACAAGATCCAACAAAGTACTTCTTGACCTCTTAGCAGCCTTTAAAAGTTATTCACAGTTGCTTGGAGACCTCCCACATACAAAGGGGAGTTGGCCAAGAACTTCCATTTAAGAGAAACAACCTTGTAATCAATGCATGCTTAGGATTAAAAGGACCCTGCAGCCTTCTATGGAGAAAATTACAGAAGGCCAAAAGAATACATACAGCAGAGGAAAATGGAAGTTGTACTCTCAACTCAAAATAGTATGGAGCAGTCTAGGGAGCAATCATTAACTGGGAGATAAGGCAAGCAAAAAAATATTAGGAACATCCCCGAAGGCCAGGAGGACACCAAATCTGGGACTTTTGCCAGCAACCAGAATGCTACACAAAATTCTAGTCTCAGTCATCTCACCCAAGGAGAACACATCTCCCTATTACCTTCAGGACTGACTCCTGGGATGCCTGACCTCCTGGAACCTGTGTCATCCATAAGCTACTCTGGTCAACTAGTGACTACCTCAAATTTTATGGCTTTTTATTTTACAAGGTCACTGCCAGGTGAACTGATGACTTTCTAAGAGATTTAAAAAAAAAAAAAAAAAGACTGAATTGGGGCCCAGTAGCTTCTACAAACACTCAGGAAGTTACCTGGTGTGCTTTTGAAAAATACAATTTTCCAGGTCCCTGAGTTGCATCCCAGGAGACTCCCATGATTTGTCAAATTTGGCAAATTACCCTAGACGATACCTATTTAGTATAGTATACCCTCTGGGCACCACAAACTCCTGTATGTTCTGTGATCATCCACGTCCCTTAAGTCTTCCTTCACATTCATGCCACATCAGTCCTCTAGACAAAAACATTTTTGTATCTTCTAAATCACCCACGGTATGGATGATTTGCTAGTCCTCCCAATGCTAGGAAGAAACTCCAGGAGAGAGTCTACCATCTAGTGAGACATTAACCCACAAAAACACTGCTCTTAGGAGTTACAAACAAGTTAAAAGTCTGTATTGAACCACATTATACCAAAATAGAAAAGCTCTTATAAAGTACATCTGAGTTATAAGAAAGGAAACTTACTTTCCCATCATACATCTAATGCAACAGTTGCACAGGCTTTCGACTCAAGAGCATATAAAAAGACACATACGTGCACACACACACATGCACATGAGCACATGCACACACAAAATCTTTTTCATAAAAGAACTTTAACTTTGCAAGGTTTATGGTATCATCAATTATCTCATCATATGTACTCTCCCATATTATGAAAGATTACATGAGGAAATCTAGAATAGTTTTTTAATCTTTTTATGAGCAATAAGAAAAAAAAATATGTTAAACAAATATAAAAGAAAACTTAAGAACTAAAGACCCAAACTTAGGCTTTCTTCTTCTCAGATAAGGCAATGATTTTAGAAAACATTAATTTTCAACTTTTATTCTATCTTACCTTTACCCAGAAAGAAAGAAAACTCCCCTAGTTCCTAAGAGAAAGCCCTTATGTACTGGTAAGAAAAAAGTAGTTGTGATTATAATATCTCTGTAAGGACTGATAGGACCAAGTCTACATTTCCAAAGTCAAGATAACCAGATGAAAGATAAATAGGTGAACTATTAGAGTCCCAGGAGGCTTTCCAAAGGCCCATACCTCCTGCTGGGAAAGTTTTCTCCCTAAGCTGTTGCTTTAGAAGAATGTTCCAATTTCCTACAAAAGTGTGTTGTGATCGTTTAAACGCCCACTACTTCACATATGAACTTGATTTAATTTAAAAGAAAATTTTTATGAGATTTTGTTTTTACAAACTCTGTATTCATGCTTCAAATGAAGGTCAAATAAATCAAGAGAAAGAGCTTCTATCTGCATCTATCCAATCTGAAGAAAATATAAAAGAACACTAACACAACACTATAAACAGGTAGCTAGTAGTACAGTATATCTACTCAGCTGAAAACTACTGTTATTTGGCCTTTTCAAGATATGCTAGAACCATGCTGAGTCAGACCTTTTTATGAATTCCACAGTTCAAAGCAACCAGTTATTCATGTTTGCTGTACATTCAAAAGCTAAACCAAAGGCCTTCTGCCTGTGTACAGCAAAGCTCCACCAGCACCAGCTTAAATGCTCCTTAGCTTGGTCAGTTCAAGAGGAAGAAGAATTAAAAAGCAATAAATTCGTTTAAGGCCATTTGCTCTTGTTTATTATTCACTGCTCTATTTTAAATGGTAATAATTTGTTCCAGAACCTTAAAAAAAACAAACACCTCACTTTGGCTCCTTATGGGGTATTATAGCTGCCAGATTCAAACTATGCTGAGTGAAATAAATAAGGAGCTAGTTTGATCCGGAAAACTTTACTTGTCAACTCCTGCATAGTCCTTGAACCCCAAGGAAGCACTTAATACGGTTACAGGAAACAAAACTTTCCTTACTTTCTCCAAGCTGGGATGTAGGGATTCAGAGTAGGACAGAGGCCTTTAATGGAAGGTCACTAGGGAAGAGAACTATTCCTTCAATACTGCCTCAACCTGTTCCAAGAAGCTTCAGCCAATCTATGGCCCCACAATACTATCAAAACTCTCGAATGACTACTGACATCACTGGCCCCTCTCTTTAACCTCTTTGAAGCTTGACATCACTCTTTGAAATGCTCTTCACCTAGACTTTGGTAATTTTGTACTATGCTGTCTTCCCTACCAACCCTTACTATACGCTAAGGGCAAGAATTCTCCAAAGTTTTATATTAGATTTCTTTTCTGCTGTCTTCCTTTATTCTTCATCGATGGTCTCATCCACTCCCAGGCTTCAATTATCACCTCTAGCAGACTAACCTCCACATCGGTATCTGTAGCTTGGACTAGTGGTTTATGGGCCAGGGACCATGAGTTACTACAAAGTGTTCTTAACTCCAAATACACACCAAACACTGGCTAGGGAGTAAAAAAGATGGCTCTCACACACATCTACTTTGCAAATAAAAGTAAACACTTTGTGATTTAACAAAATATAAACTCATTCAAAAGTGTAATCAAATTCAGAGTAGTAGTTGCCATTCATTATACATATTTGCAATCTACAAACACTAAAAGTAATCGATGAATAATTGCAATTTTTTAATTTAAAAAGTGGTCTTCATACCTGAAAAACTCATGAACCATTAGCCCAAATCGTTTTTTTTTTCCCGATATTTCAGCATTTCAACTACCACCCAGGGATTAATAAAATCTCAAAATTGATAACTCCAAAAGCAAGTATGTTTATCTCATTTTCCTTTCTTCTTCCATATTCCCAAATTCATTCTTCCTTACTCTTATTCCTTTTAGTTGCACCAGTGTTCTGGTTTCCTGAATTAATAAAAGCAGGGATTCCATCCTGTGTTTTCCACTTCCTTCCTCCTATCTACATGGCTTTATGCGACATCACAACCCTTTTTCTTTCTCTGCGTCAAAAGCACCTAATCTTAGTTTTTATCGCTTCTTGCCCCAACTTTGAAAACAACTTCCTCATCTTCAATACATCCCTCACTGCAATGCCAACTTTAATTTCCTAAAGTACAGGTGCAGCTCTTTACTCACCTGCATAAATTTCCCCACTGCACAGAGAAAGAAATCCAAACTACTTATATATTCATACCAGACCAATATCCACCTTTTCAGCTTTCTCTCTGGTCCCTAACATGCCCCTATGCGCCTACCAAAATGATATACTGGGCATTTCTCAAATGTGCCTACTGTATCCCTGACCGTGTTCCAGACATCCTCCTTCCCACACACCTCCACGGTTGTGAGTGTCCTTCCTTCTCTGAACTCCATAATATGTTCTCAGACTCTCATTTTTTCCTTATTCAAATATGCCAGTTACTGAGCCAGTCGTAGGGATAAGATGGGGAAAGTGGTCCTTCATGGAGAATCAGTTAAGAGGGAAGAGACAATGAAACAGACACTTAAATACATGTGATAAATGCCATGCTAAGTGTGAGGAGTCACAAAAGAGAGAAGCAGCTTTACCTGGCCCTGCAGGATAGCTTAGCGTTATGTTATAAGCTTTCTGAGGGTAGGAATTAGGTCTCATTCACCTTTTAACCCCTCTATTCCTAGCATAGTATTCAGTGCAGTGTAACATTTTTATAAAGGCTGTTATATGAAACCAAATGTTTGAGTCAGAATCTGGTCAGCAGGCTCCTTTCATATTCCAAAAAGGATGTCATCTCTATAAATTGTGTCCCAGTCAATTACCAATCTAATAACAGCACATCCTACTATTTTATCTACAATCTTTTTCATTCTCTCATCTTCAATACTACTTCTTTCTTATAAGGCTATATGATGGAATCTCATAACATGGATATTTTTTCCAAGAAATCAAGGATGTTCTCTCAAATATGGAACTACAAGTGATTAGTGGTATAATATGTTAGTCAATTTTAGTCATGAAACATCCAAGGTCTATTTCCTCTTGGTTCCTATAAATTAAAATGCAGTGTAAGTTTTCCCTAAATAACAAATATCAATCTTCTAAATGACTGTTATATTCAAAGGGATTCATAATCACCACTCTTAAATTCTCCTCTTCATGACATATATATCCAGACCTCTCTCTCCCCTCCGTGCCTCCTTCTCTCTTTCTCTCTCACATACACACACACAACGTGAACATACACACTTTTATGGAGTCTGTGGCTTTCCAAAGAAGAGAGACTCTTCCAGCAGAGAGAAAACAAAGGCAATATTCCCAGTAAGATCTGATTTATTTATGCAGAGGACTTAAATTCCTTACTACCAACATGGCCAGAAATTTTTAATTTAAAATTTTCTATGTTAACAGCAACCTCTTACAGACATAAAAAATGTGGGGAAAAAAAAAAAAAACTTGGGAAGAGTTAGTTCATGAGTCATTTTCAGATAAAGGTGAATTGGTTCCACGAGACTGTTTTCCTCTTCATATCTAGATGAGATCCGGTGAATACTAAGGGAACGAAAGACAGGGATGGGAAATGGCAAAGAAGGAAATAGGAAATCTGAGGGCAGAGAGACTACATTTAAAAACCTATGAAGTACCACCAAGTTTGGAACCATATAGCTGGAAGGCAGGGAAGAAGGGTACAATGTGTATAGGCTGAAACTGAAAAAGTTTATGAAAAGAAAGAATGTGGTTTAGGGAAGGATGAGCCTTAAGCCGAGGAAATAAAGTTTTCTCACTTTTGCCCTAAACCTAGAACTCAAGCTAATTAAACATAGTTCAGTTACATCATGGGTTACTTTAGATTGTGGGGTTGGCCTAGGCATTAAAATCCTGTTATGTTTCAAGTAGCAAACGATTTATCCAGGAACATTTATTAGTAAGCATCCTGTGTTATACTTTTTAAAGATATTTTTGGATCTTATTACTGTCATAGCTATGAATTAAACATTAGTTTTTAATGAATTAATCGTAATTTGGAAAACTTAAAATGTTCTCTGTTGATTCTTTTCTGAATTCTGAATAAACTGGAAAAGAAATTTCTTACAGTCTAAATTTATTTATCAAAATTAGAAAACATTAAAAGATTTATTTTACAATTAAATAACTGTACATTAACTATAACACCAGCAGGTAAATAGTAGTATTTCATATAATATGGCTGGATATTCTTCAATCAACAGTCAATTTATTCAACAACATTAAGTGCCCTCTGATCATGTAGTTATGTATGCAGTATAAATTTTTTTTCAGAAATTTATCTTTAAAAGTTATTAAATTAACATACTATGTTAATTAATGCACAATCTCCTAAATATAACTCACTGAGAAATGACAAATAATTTGAAAGCATGATGATATGTTTTAGCCATGAGAATTGAGATGAAGATTATTATTTTTTCCAAACATCAACTTCTCTAATATTCCACTTGTTCTATTAAGTTTAAGAGAGCATATTCTACTATTGTACTAGTTACTAAACAAATCAGATCAGAAAGGAAATTTGTATTTAATATACTGTACTGTTCTCAGTCTACTACTAAAAAGAATTTAAAAAGCAGGTAAAACTAAATCCAAAGCAACGGGGCTACCAACATAATCCTTGAGTATTATTTATTCCTTAATATATTTAGTAAACACAACAAAATATGCATACACAAGTTGATTATACATTAGCAAGATCTTAAACCATTCAAAACATAATATAAAATGGTCGTTTCCACAAATAACAAAATATATCATGGTTCTGCGGTATCCAGAATACAACTTCACATTTAAAAGTAAATTTTACCGAGCTTTCATTTCCAATAATGCACATGAATAGCACAAACAGAAACAATTAAACTTATAATAATGGTATCGATGAGGCCCAAGTTTAAGACAGAGTCTAAGTCAACAGACAAAATCCTGACATACTTGTTTCCATCAAAGCATCTTTGCTTTAAATATTTAAAGTTAATGCAATAAATTCTTCAAAAGTCTTCACCACTTTGTAATATATACAATTTCTTCCTTCAAAGCATCCACAGAGCAAACTCCCCACAAATCCTTGAAAATACACCAATACAATCTTAAAGTAGAATTAAAAGAAAATATCTAATGCTTTAAATGATTCTCTAAACAAGGAGAATGAAAATCTATTAACTTTCCTATAGGATAATAGTGTTCTTTACTAATCATAAAAAGGACAATTTTAAATTAATTTAGATGAGATTATTCAATTAATAATTCTGAAATAAAAATATGCATTAAATATAGCATATTATTTATCAAATATGTAAGCTCACTAAATTTATTTATATCAGCTATACTACGAAAAATTTTTGTCATTTTAATCAGTAGGCAGAATGAAATAAAAATCTACAATGCCTCAATGTTTTTATTATCCTCATTATTATTATTGATACATTCACATATAGCAGGAAACCACCAGGGCACTGAGATGTCATATTAACTTTTGCGCTAGATGCTAAAGATAATAAAATTAAAACAACAAACCTTCCAATGGTTCCTTTAAATGATTTTCTTTCAAGACCTAATTTTCTAATATCTAATACCCAACCAGGAATGAAGAAGGCTGACCTTGCCAGACATCTACAAATTCTCAAGAGAACCCTTATATGCATGTTAATATCCGCAAGGACAATGTAATTTTTCAAACTTAATGAAAGAACTTAAATATCTTAAATAATACTGGAAAATGGAGGAAAAAAGGATACCCTTGACTCTAAGAGTCACTTTTACTGGTACTTAGATTAGAAGCAGCCCTGTTAAGTCTTCAGGAAGACATCAGCCTCTACCCAAAATAAATAAATCCTATGCATCCTCTCTTCCAACACTTCTTAAAACCCACACATAAATTATGACATGTCATATTTTGGTATGTTTTACAAGAAATTTTCAAAAAAGTAAAATCTAAGAAGGTAATTCACTGCGTGCATACTTTTCTAACAAAACAGCCTAGCATTTCCTAAATGACTAATCTATTTTAAATTCCGTTCTTGTTCCTATGCAATCTAGTATTACCTATTAAGACTGCCAAAATATTTTTAAATAAGATCTGAGAATTTCCCTCTCAGCTTCTGATCTTTGCACTTCTTAAGTTTGCAGACACGTCACTGGCAAACCAACTGGTAGTGACAGGTTAATTCTTTCGGATGAAATTTTAAATTGACATCTACCTCAAAATTTTCCGTGCTTCCCAAATCTTATGGAATGAGATAAATCTATGCAAGTCAAAGATTCCTCCAGATCACCTGCTGCAAAAAACTTGGTCTGTGGAAGCTATAAATGCATATCCCTACTCAATTAATTATCCTTTTCCCCAAGACCTGACATCACTCAGGCTTAGTGCAAGTGTCTGAGGTTGCAGACCATAAACATTTGATAGCACTTGCAAATGTTTCTCCATGAATAAGGTCACGCACCTCTGCATCCAAGGCTTCTATATCCCACGTGTGTTTGCAAATGCCACACTTGGCCTTAACAAGCACAAAATGAGTCCCTCGCTTCCCTGCATCTCGGTGCCAAGTTTGTTAAGCCACTTCCAAGCAAAACTCTCCTTTCGCTTTTAAAAAGAAAACTACATGCCAGGAAGAGGATACCGAGGATGAAAATTAAGAATGTAAGTTCAACTCTTTTATGAACTAAACAAACCAACAGAAAGGATTCTGACTCAGGCGAAGGTAGGCGCGCGCACCTACCACGCAACCCAACCATCTCTCCACGCGACGACCCCAGCCCGGGCAGAAGGAACTCGGACCGGACCCCTCGGCTTTCTGGGAGAAGAACCGCACAAGTCAGGCTCAGTGCCTTGCTCGCCCTCTTCTCGCTGCACCGAATTTCTCCGGGAATCGCCCACAAGAGCTCGATGCCGCCCTCTCCTTCCGGCGGCGGCAGCGCGGGGCCCGCTCCCCTGGACGCCCGCCCCCCCAAGTGCCCCCGCGGCAACTCCGCCGCCCCAAGTTCGTCCGCGGCCGCACGAGCGTGAACGCGTCCCGCACTTGGCGGACAGCGAGTTGGTACGTACTCGGCCAGCGGCTGCAGCGTTCTTGGCGCGCTCTCCTCCAAGGACTGCTCAGCCCCAACTCTGAAGCGACGGCCCCCGGCTCTCCCTCCTCTGGCGGCTGCGGCGGCCGGGACGCCCCCGCTCCCATCGAGGGGGGAAGGGAAGGTGGTGGGCGCGCTCTCCCTGTTCCCCCCGCGGCTCCGACCCGCTGCTGCGTCCCGCCCGCCAGCCCCGACGGCGCTCGCTCGGCCGCGGTGGCGGCGGCTCCCCCGGGCTGCTGCGGGCGGGCGGGCGGGCGGCGGCGGCGGCACCTCCCCCGCCGCGCCCTCCCTCTACCTCCCCACTCGGCCCTCCCCGCGCACGCTGCACCCTCCCCCTCCCCCGCCCGCCTCCGCCGCCTCCACCCCCCGCGCGCTGTCACATTGGGAGATTCCGCTCTTGCTACATGCGCCGCTCCGGCTCCCGCCCACGCGCGGCCGAGTGACGCAGATCCCGGCGTGGGCCGCCGCAGGGCGGGGGCGGCGGCCGCCGGGCCCGGGCCCGGCCTCTTCCCGCCGCCCCCCTCACGGAATCCGGAGGGCGGCCCATTCACACGGCAGCTGGGAGGAACCAAGTGGGCGCCCAGGAGGGGGCGGCTCCTGAGAGTGCGGCTCCTGGCGAGGGGCGGGGGTGGGAAGGAGGAAGGCGGGGGTGGTGGGAGGGAAGGGACGCCGCCTCGGGCCTGTTCTCCAGTTGCCGAGTGAACCGGGAAGGTTTGCAATTAAGAAAAAAAAAATTTTTAATGTGTGAGGTTCCCAATATAGTATTTCAAAGAGCACACCCCGGCGAATCCAACATCCCCCCCCCCCGGGGGAGGCAGATTTCAAGAAAATAGCGTGTTCGGCCCCTTAATCTGGGCGCCGGGTTCTCCCCCATAGTCGACCCCGCGGGCTGGAGGCTGGCGAGCCAGGTGTGCCCTTTGCCCAGCCGGCCGAGGCGTCCCGCGGGAAGTTGGCCGGCAGCGCACGGAGGGGGCGGGGGGCGGCAGGTGCGCGGCGCTAGATGAAAAACTGGTTGTTCAAAGAGAATCTCTGCCTCGCCCATCTTGCCCCCTCCCCACCACCGCCCTAGCTTTGGAGTGAGGGAGGAAGGGTGGAATGGGAACCGACAAGCCCGAAGTACAGCTTTGACAACTGTCTTGCTTGCTGAGTAACTTAATTCTTACCTTCTCAACCCTACTGAAACCTGCCTTTTATTTTACTGGTTAATGTTTTCTATCTCTATGGTGTCGAAACCCGACGGCGCTGAACGATCCTGCGGTGTTCCCAAGGCACGCTATAGAATTTTTGAGTTCGGCTTGCATACACTTTTCTAAACAAAGAAGTATTAAAACACCTCAAAAATGTACTTAAACAATTCACAAAAATTTGGAAATTTATTTTTGAATACATTTGTTTCCTTTGTACATATACAAAAAAAAATGGGAAAATAAAAGAGTTCCCCAAATATTAGCATTGTGTTCTTGAAGGGTAGAGAGCATTTAATAAATATAAAACTAGTTCAAATACAGGTAGAATCCCGTTTTAACATACGTATAAAATCCAGTTTTATAGGAGGCCATTCCCATATTTGGCTGGCCTCCTGGAGTGTGCCTACTTTCATTAAGGGGATACAAAAGGCATTCTCTGAGATGGGAAGTTCTTCATACCACATCTTTATGTTGGAGCAATGGATGGGATGATAACATTGAAAGAAAAAGACATTAAAGTACTGAATTTTTTTCTTTTTGCAAAAACATTGTAGGAATGAGTAATGCCACAATGACATATTTATATCAATATAATTAAACCTTTCTCCAGTGTTAGTGAAAGGTTTTGTCTGCAGTAGTTGTATTGATACTTCAAATGAATAAGCATGCTTACTTCCTCGAATTCTTCAGCTGAAGTAATCACTGCTTTTTGTCCTAGCCTAGTTGCCACCGTTTTGCAGCTTTAGACCCTGCACTGCAAAGAGAAAGTTAACTTAGGTTGTTATGAAATGAAGACGATTTCTTGGAAAGATAGAAATTAACAAATGTTCAGCAATGAAATCTGCAAAATTCTCTCCAATTTCTTTCTGGGATCCTGATGTTCTGAACAGCTAGGGAACAATAACTTTCTTCCGTAAAGATGTGCAGTCAGTTACCTGGACTAATTGAGCCTTCCAGTAGAATTGTTTCCAGAGTTGGAAGAATGCCATTAAATCATCTTCCTAGGCTTGTATATGTCTGTCCAGTACTAAACATGAGGCTGAAAAGGAAATATATCTGGGCAGATACTTTTCTGCCTTGTAACTGGTTATTTCCATATAGTTAAACACTGAAATCTCTCTCTATTTGTTTTGTAGGCACATTTAGATAGCATATTTTTTCCCACACTAAGGATGGCATTTTTGGTCCACTTTGCATGCCTCAAACACCCTTTGGTGTTGCGGGAAGTGGTGGGAGGAAGGAAAATGAATGAAAGATAAAATTTTAAGCTTTTAGGCATCCAATTCAGTATGTTTATCTGACAACACTGTAGTCAATATGGCTGCTCAAAAAGAAACTGAGGCATTCACCTCTTTTTGAGACAACTCAAATAAGCATTGATTCCTATTTACCTCCTTACCACTTTGATCACCCATCCATCCCTAAACACTACTTCTCCTCTTTCCAACACACACAGTCTTCTCCCACTCCCAGGGCCCTGGTGGTTTACAAAGGGAAAGTATTCTATTTTATAAGAACAATTATGTGTCTGATTATTTCATATTTCATTCTATCTTGTAATTATATCTTATAGCTCTC
This sequence comes from Macroglossus sobrinus, assembly GCA_004027375.1. Classification (NCBI taxonomy): domain Eukaryota; kingdom Metazoa; phylum Chordata; class Mammalia; order Chiroptera; family Pteropodidae; genus Macroglossus; species Macroglossus sobrinus. The sequence goes on along the minus strand of PVKZ01000165.1, from coordinate 1,170,493 downwards.
TTGAATTCAATAAATATGTTTAATAGGATTTTTAAAATTATTAAATATGCCAATTATTAGTGCATTTGCAAAAATAAAGAATTCTTTGGACAAAAAAAAATCCGTATTTTGGAACTAAAAAAATTTTTAGGACAAAAAAACAATATAGAAAATTGATGGTGGTTCTGACATCTGAGTGAAAATTTCACTGAAAGAGTATTAATTTATTACTTTCAGACAGATGTCTTACTTTAAAATGTTCCGGTGATTCAAAACAAAAGAACTCATAAAAGATTTAAAATGTTCTTGGAAGATAGAAAGAAAAACATTATGGTTTATGACCTACAAGATTTAAGATACAATACTCTTCTCCTCTTCTGTTGTTGCCTCAGAACAATTCTGTACTTAACAAATTTTCCACTCTATGTGGTGGTGGCCCTACAATTAACTGAGTCATGTGCAATATTCATATTGCCAGAAATATAATTAAAATTTCACTTATTTTCAATATGAAATTTAAAGCTTTGAATGTGTGTTGTAGATTAAATTTGTTTTTAAATGTATGAAGTTTTGAATATTTTAAAATATATAGGAATTATAAACAAGTTTTTTAAAGGTGAGCTAAAGAAAATATATATAACTGATTATTTAAAAAGCCATGACACTTAAAATACTTGCTCTTTTAAGAAATAAAATCTTTATACATTGCTTTTTGTTACAAGATACTATAGAATTTTAAGATATAAGGGATTATGAAGTTAACCTAGTTAAAACTCCTTTATGTATTCAAAGTATAATTCAAAAACTTCACAGAAATTCATCATACAACTACTTAGTTTCCAATAGTTTATTTATTTATAAGTTGGTTATTTTGAACTTGTAATGCAATCCTTGTTGAAAAAATAAATGAGATAGTTAGATTCCAAGAATGCACTACAAGTGCTTATAAAATGCAGGTGAAAACACAGAATCATAGACCTTAGAAAGACTGGATAGGATCTGAGAAGCCATCTAATCCAATTGACTTCTACAGATAAGGAAATTTGTACTACATATTGCTAATATAAAGAATAGAAAAATACTAATATATTAGGCAGTAAATACAATCAAAACATTTAATTGAATGAAGAGCAATGTAGATTTTATTTGAAAAGTTTGTGTCTAAGACAGGAGAGAATGTAAATGGAAACTTTTGAAAAGACTTTCTAAAGATAATTTTCAGACATTTTTTAAGTATTAGAGCCTTCTTTTTCTTCCTCCTCTATCTTTTTTCTCTGACAGCAGTGGTTACAACTAAGCTACTCTTCTCTTCCCACCTTTTCCCTTTTCTCTGGCATCCACTGTGCAGAACTTGTATAATTAACTTTTCTATAACATTGTTTCAGGTCTTAACAATGACTACTGTCCACTCACTCCTGGCTGTTATGGACTGAATGTTGTGTTCTCCCAAAATTCATATGTGGAAATCCCTATGTCTTTGGGAAGTGATTAATTCATAAGGATGAAGTCCTCATAAAATGGATTAGTGCCCTTATAAAAGTGACCCAAGAGCTCACTTGCCCCTTTCAACATGGGAGGACACAGTGAGAGAGAGCCATCTGTGAACCAGGAAGCAGCTCCTCACTAGACACCAGATCATATCCCGGCTGGAGCCTTGACCTTGGATTTCCCCAGGCTCCAGACTGTGAGAAATAAATGTTTGTTGTTTAAGCCACCCAGTCTATGGTATTTTGTTATAGCGGCCTAAATGGACTAAAACATTGGCCATTAATAATTATCAGCTAACTACACAGGCAGATTGGAGAGTGGGTGAAAAATACTGTGCTCACAATCTCTGGAATTTATCCAAACCATTTTCATTTGCACACTTCATTCCTGGCTTTCTTGTTTCTCATGATCCCGTGTTTAGCTTTTGCTCTCCTCCACCCAATTTCCTGAGATAGATAGCACGTTTGTGTTCACCCTTCCAGCTCATCTCTGAGCTTATCTCTTTCTCCATTCAGATCTACATTTTGCAGACAAAGGACCCACAAACTCGAGTATCCCTCTTGAGCATTTCATGTGAGAGTGGATAGATTTTGTTGGTTTCCTTGAAAAAAGTTTGTGATTTGTCAGTAAAGATGTGAGGCTTTTTCTGGCTCATAAAAAGGAGCAAGGAAATAGGAAGACAACATGTAAGAAGTGAGCCTTTTCTTGAAGTAAATGGATAAGAGTTGGAAGAAAGTGGGGAGAGGGCAAAGGATGAAGAGAAGTATACTTGTGAGAAGCTGACTAAAGTGGACATAACTATAATGAGAAAAGTGAAAAACCAAAGAAAAAGTACCCAAGTACGTGACTCTCCTGAAGAGGAAAAAAAATGAGACAGAAGAAAGAGATCCTCTTAACATAATTCCTCTAAGATAACCACAGAAGTATGTTCTTGACCTGGGATGGGTGGCAAAGTTGGGACAGATCTGCAGGAGCAATGGGCAGAGAAACAGAAGTCGACATGCTCTCTATTTAAAGAGAGTCTATATATATCTTTTAGTTTGATTGGAAGAAATGGTGCATGTATCAGGTACAGGTATATATCAGGAAAACGAAAGAAAAGCAGAATGGGTTCAAAATCCACTACATCAAGTGCTTTCACCCTGCTGGTTCAGATAGAAAGAAATCAAGTATGTTAATAATGAGCTGAGCTAATTGTTAAAACAAATTATTCAATATTGACTGCCTTCTAGGAGCAGACACTTTGAAAGAAATGCTTGTATTGTGCAATAGGAGATTTAAAACTATTGAAATAAGGTAAATGAAACATGGTTTGGTTCACTTATAATTGCCAAGTAACATCTTTACAGTTTAAATTATATTTTGCTTACCCAGATTCAGACATTGTGACTCATCAGTTGGCCCAGGATTGGCAATAGTATATGGTAGTCAAAATTTTTAAGGACCTTGATATTTTCATTTTCTATCTTTTGCTATATATATATTTTATTTCTTACTATAAAAACAATCCTTAATAGTGACAGAGTGAGAATTTTTTCCAACTATAAAATATGTTCCTTAAATAAAATTTCCCAAATCATCCTGTTGTTTAGGTCAGAGGCTATACTGCAAATTCCTGGTGAAAAAGTAACCCTCAGAATGGCAATCTGACAAATTGAACCAAGAGTTTCAAAGTGTTTATATGATTTGATCCAAAATAGTCACTTTTAGGATATTATCCTAAGTTTATAAACATTTAAGAAGAGGATCTTTATCACAACTTTAGCTACAAAATTGAAAAACCAAAACATCTAAAATAATGATTTGGTTAAGTTATATCTATATGGTGGAATATATTCAGTTAAATTTAATAATATTGGGAAATGCTCATGATATAATATTATTGGTCAAAATAGAGCAGAACAATCTATAATCTACCTACCTGAATAAATATGGCAGGAGATTTACCAAATGTTAGTAGTAGTTATCTCTGGGTGATGGTACTATAGATTATTTGTATTTTCTTTATGCTTTTTTAATTTTCAAAAATTTCAACAAACATGTATTTCTTTGAAAATTGGGAAATTTTTAAATGTTGTTTTTGTCAAAAATCCTGTTTCAAAAGCAGTTTACAATGAAATTAAAACAAAATTGTACTATATTTACCTACTTGTTTTAAGAGGACAACAAAAATCAGGACTTTTCCCAACAAATATGTATTGAACCCTTTGTATATAACCATGTCTTGAGATTATACCATGTGTCAGATAAAGATAAAGCTTGCTTGAACTGCTTTATTTCGATGTTACATATTTAGTCATCTCTCTTTTATTTTTTTGATTAATCATTCAAGCATGCATCCACTTGTACCTCTTTCTTGAGAATGCCCCTACTCCAGGGACTTTATGCAAGTCTCCAGGCTTTTGTAATTAAGAGCAGCATTCATTCTTTGGACTTCCACATCAAAATGGTGGCATAACTGGTGTCTGGGAAGCCTCTGATATCATCATTTCTCACTGCCCCTGTTTTGCTACTGAAAACTGGGCCCACCTGGTCCAGTGCTACTGGAGATCCTTTTGCAGGCTTCTGTGGTTCTTTAGGGGATGGTGGAGGAGCCTACTGTCTCTAAGACTACAGCTTGCAGGGTTCTGCTATTTTTTCTTTTCACAAGCACAACCATCTCCCAAGAGTGTCCACTCCATGCTTTCCTTGATAACCCCCAGACTCAAAGCCGCCCCTACCTTGATGGCTCTTTTTCAGAATACTTTTTTGATAGATTTTAATTTTGTTTTACAGTATCTATTCTGGATTATATAAATTTTGAGTCATTCTTCTCATTTTTGTTGTTCCTATCTCAATGTGCCTAACAGTCGAGGTTTATTTGTGCAAGGACTATTTACATTGCTGCAAAGGTCCTCGTGGCAGGCTGCCCAGATGCTTATGATCCAGATCCTCTGAGCACCAAGGCAGTTACACAAGGCCCTTCTGTGTCTCGTTGCCCTGCACTCCTACTCACACATACTATGGATGGGTAGGAGTCTTGAAGAACTAATGCTCCACCTTCCTTGTATGCAAAGGTCAAGAAATAGGTTACTTATAAGACATTTCTGAAGCAAGAATTGATGCTCAGAAGCAGATGGACAGACTGGGAATAGAGGCAGGAAAAGATGTAAAGAAGTCAGAACAGTCTAAGCTTCTCACACAGCACAGTGATCTGACAACTAGCGATCCTGAGAAGGAAAGAAGGATTCAGGGGAGGCAGGTACCCCAGTGCTGCTTGGAGCAGTCTGATTGCTCCTTTCTCTGCAGGGTCCACAGAGATCTGGGCAATGTCACTCTGGCTCCCCACCTCCCCATTTGTGTTTCATCCCACTTCTTGCTTTCACCTCCCTCTTAGGCACCCAGAGTTCTCCTAATGTCTGAGTTTGTTTTCTGACGAAGAACATGATCTGATCCACATATACCTGGAGGTGTTAATGTTGCAGTGTGCTACTTTTCAAATATGTGCATACTTGGAGATTATTTGTTCAACAATTAAGCATCTACTAAGGGTCACAAACTAAGCCTACATATTCAAGATAATTTAAAAAAAAAATCTCTGCCCCGGTTCCTGATCTAGAAAGGGGAATAGACATGTAAATAATAGTTGTTACATCTTATAAGTTATTCTTAGTCACACAGTGGAAAGAATTATGGCTCTACCTTTAGATGGCGTACCTGGGTAAAAGTCATGAAACTTACAAGAAAGTGACAATTGGACAAGTCTTGAAGAATGAATTTAATAGAAAGACTCAGGAATAAGGGCACTCCCAACCTGTACAGAAGCAGCAAAACAGTATAAAGCATGAGCATTGAATTAGGGCAGTAATTGTAAAATGAAATAACTGGTTCCAAATGACTTGAGAATGAAATGTGAAGGAGAGGTTGCAAAGACCAAATTATGCAGCATCCTCATATGACACTCTAAGCAGTGTGGATTTTATCCTGTCACTGTGCTTCCATCTTCAATGAGTGAAATAATCAAGCTGGTGGTGTCAGACATCAGACTGACAGTTACAGTGCGAGAAGAGGGAGGTGATCGGAAAGGGCTTCTGAAGTGCTGACAAGGCTCTTTCTTGTGCTAGGCTGTGATTATATAGATGTTCACTGTGTATTAATTATTGTACTGCATATTTAAGTTTTCAGTACTTAACGTGTGTTATAATTTTCAATTGTAAAAAAGGAAGTTTGTTTTTTTTTTTAATTAAACTGAGTAATTTGTCAAAGACACAGACTCCAAGGCCTCACACTCAGTCATTCCGATTGAGTAAGCCTGAGCTAAAACTGCATTTTTAAAAACAATTACCTTAGAGGATCTGAAATTACAAGAGACCCTGGACCACACTTCGAGAACACTGTTAGGACTATTGGGGAGTTACCCAAAAGGTTTAAGCAAGTAATTAAGAACAAAAGATTTGCTTGTCTGTATGTGCCAGATTAGAAGAGGAAGAAGTTGAGGATGACCTACACCTTATACCTGATAACATTTACATGTCTTATTCCAGTTCCCTTTGTGTCTTTGAAAGAGGTGGGGAAAAATGTTGTTTTTTGAGAGGTGTGTGTGTGGTTTTTTTTTTTTTTTTTGGAGGTTTCTTAAATATAAAAGAATTTGGTCCCAGTACATTAATTTCTGTTCATTGAATTTAAGATATGGATCTAGAATTTTTTAAATGAGTGCATTCTCAACCTTTGAGTAATAGTTATTCAGCCACTGACCCACTATCATTATGGCATGTGCTTAATGATGACTAATTTGCATAGATGCAGCTAAATTCTTTTTCTTGTGTCCCTTTACAATCAAAGAGATATTTTTTGTGACATAAAGCAACCAATATAGTATTCTTCCAAATTGTAATTCCTATGGGGAAAAAATGACAAATTTTGTTGCAAAGTTGTTTTTCCATTGGTGTTCATAGAGTGGGAAAAAGAAAGAGGAAACTTTACTTGGCCTTAACAGAGAATGGGAAAGTCCAAAACTCTGTCACAAAATTAGCACAAGTTTTTTTCCTCATAATTGAAATACTGAGGAAATGCCATAAGGTTTTTAATTTCCACAGTTATTAACTTCTTTGTGACTAGAGTGCATCCATTCATCAGATCAGCAAAAACTTTAAAGTCTGACAACATGAAGTGTTGGCTAGGATTAAGAACATAAGGACTCATTTACTTCTGGTAAGAATATAAATCGGTGCCATCACTTTGGACAGCAATTTGGCGATATATAGTTAAGTTAAAGGTGTGCATACCCTTTGCACACCTAGGCATATCCTTGAAACAACTCTTTTACATAAGCTCAAAGACAGATGTACAAGAATGTTTATAGCATTGACTGCAATGGTAAAAAATCGGAAACAACCTACATTAGAGCACCAGACAAATTCATAAATAAATTGTGACATATTCATACAGTGGATATAGCCATGAAAATAAATAGGTCTATATGCCTTTTATGGAAGGATCTGACAAATAGGTTGAATAAAAAAGCATGTTTCAGACTAATGTGTACTATCTGATGCCATTTATATCTAGATTAAAACTTGTAAATACTGTCGTTGTGTGGAAAATTACCTTGCTGTAACAGAAGACCGTAAGTATAATAATAGACAAGCTATCCAAAACATCACACAACAGAAGGGCTTACAGACTAAAACAAGATGCTTAAATTACATGGTTTATTAAATCAATTGAAAACACACAGCAAGAAGCAAAGTAAAAGATGGGGTAGGTTAACACGTTTAAGATATAGTGTAGACAAGGTGGAAAGATGACACTGCCTGAATGCTCAGTCCCGTCTTTCTCTTCCTTGATATGGGTATGCTTGCAAGGACCAGAGCTGAGATTTGAGTGAAGTGGCCCAACATGTAGAAGGTGCCTAGGCTCAAAATACATTCACCCTATAGGCTTGGGAGCAAATTCATCTGGCTGGTAGCTATAGTTTAACCAATTAACCTGATGAGTAGCTAAGGATTTTATTTTGCATCCCTTGTGCAGAGGATGTGAGGAACCAAGGGTTGGCTGAATTGAGACTTCATAATTAGTGAATGCCCCATATGCCTCATATATTTTCAGTGTGTCATGAATATTTGATGATTCACGTCTTCATATATCTTTAGCGTATCACGACTACTAGGTGTCTATTGCTCTTTCTATACCTTTCAGGATTTGGCTCACAGTGGTGGGGAGGGAAAGATATGTGTTCAGGATGGAATTCACAGGGCTTTATATTGGTAATCATTTCTTAATATGGATGGTGAATGTATGGACACTTATCATATTATTCTTTATAAGTTTTCACATCTGAATTTCTTCCGATTAAATTTAAAGAAAGTTTAAAATCGTAAATGCCTGGTATGTTGCATGGAATAGGCACTTGATAATTATCATTTTGATTTTAATAAAGAATTTGACTGACCCAACTAAATTGATGTATTATTTTTCTGCTTGTGCATACATATATTTTTCAACAAATATTTGCTGAGTATGTACTATTTTCAAGGAAGGCATTGCACCAGTTGACATGGAGAATGAAAAGTTGAGTAAAACAAAATTTTAATTTTATGTAAGAGTTACTATCAAGCTTACAATTTAGTTGGGGAGTTAAGACGACTACTACAGACATATAAACAATACAAGGGCATAATATAAATGCCTTTCGAGAGGTACAGATTGTGGTCAGAGCAGGTAGAGCTTCCACCAGAGGATGAGTACAGAACTTCACCTTGAAGAGAGAAGTACATTTAGAGGTAGATTTCAACAGGCAAATATAGTGAGGAACGCATTCCAGGTAAAAGAAATAAAATGAACAGAGAAAATAGGGCTTGTTCAGAGAGCAGCGGCTTGTCCAAATTGTTATGTCAAGGGTAGCTATGGGAGAACAGTACAAGAGGGGTTTAGGGAGGTAAGTGAAGGCAAGAACAGTTTAGGGAGGTAAGTGAAGGCAAAAATCCCATACGACATTAGCGGTGGGCTATCTATGGTTGAGATAATGGGTAATTTCAACTTTTTTCTTTGTAATAGTCTTTGCTGTCAACATATTCTACAGTGACCACATATTAACAGTGACAGCAAAATTGGTCCCTGATGAAATAGTTGGATAATTTGAATATGGAGCTCTGACTATCTAGAAAGGCAAAGACAAATACTCTACCTTGCTCTTTTTGTGCTTTATCAGGGTATCTCATTATCAGAGTAGAATAATGAGGCCCTAAAATAAAATTATCTTTAGGAATGGGCAAATGTCAGTTGGTATCCTGACATCAACATAGGGGCCTAGACATTCTTGGAGGAAGCCAGCACACCGCTAAGCTGGAAGTGCCTTGGGACCTAGCCATGCTGGCCCAATCCTGTGCATAAGGGGAAAATGGTGACCATCACCCAGTATGTAAGGGACTCCAAGAAAGCTATGACTGCAGACTGCCAGGTCAGGGGCCTTCCCCACATCCCCAACCTGTGCTGGGCGATGCCAAAACCAGCAAGGGCATTAGCACAGCATGGATCGTGCACTTGTGAAAGGGTGGCCTTTCCCTTTAGACCAATTCCCTCTGGACCTGGCATTGGAAACAACTCATCCTTGTCTTCCTTTGGACTAAGCCCTGGAAACTTTAAATAATTTGAGGAGAGTCTATATTAGATTTTCTGCTGATTGGGCAAGTAAGGATCTGAGAAATTAATTATAAAAGTAGAAGTTAGGACTATAGCAGTAAAATGTTTTGTGAATTAGATCATACAATATGGTCTATATTACCCAAATATTCTGCAATAAATATGTTAATTTATATTCAGATAGAAGTTACTTTTGTAAGTTCTATTCTGGCTACCAAATGAATTTAAGAACACTACATATGATCTTTGATGCATAATCAATATAAAAGTAGTAAAAATATTTGTATCAAGATTTCTATGCATTAATCATATAAAATCACTAGATATTAAAACCAATCTCTGTCTCAGTAAGGTTTGTTTCCTTGACAGAAAGGATTTTGCTAAAACAACAAAAAGGACTTTGCTATACTCTCAACCTAGACAGCCTGGTTAAAGTTCAACATGATTATACCAAAGTTGGTAGAGTATCGTACGACGCATTCCACACAACCAACAGAAGGAAGTTAAATTGTGTGTAAATCATCTGGTTGGATATGTAAGCATCTTGGAAGACACCGTTACTTTCTCATGTAGAACTCTGCAACATCTATGCAACATCTTTGAAAGAATTTAAGTTAGTCGTACCTTTAAAATTCTTGAGATTTTTGTAGTTCATGATCTTACTTGGCCTCTTGAAATATTAAACAAATAAAATGTGGAAAGTAGTATAATCATTTTTGAATCAGTACTGAGGTTTTTACTGAGAGTGATATTAAAGAAGACTGAGTTCTTTCACCAGTGTACATCAGAAAAATATGGTACATTCTACTACAATTTCCCCACTAGACTAAAAGCTCCTAGGAGGTAGGGAATGTGTTCTTGATAACTTTCAAACCTTAAGCATTTGACCTGGAATAGAGCATATAGCAGCTGTCCAATAGATATTTGGTGAATTGATATTTTTTAGGCACAGCTATGAGAGACACTCTGCATCATTCTGTATCAAAAATATATGTTCCGCTACTTGTATATGTCAAATGATTACTTCTGGGTTCTTAACTGTAGTTCAGATTCTTGAGAATTTGGATCATTGGACTTGATAAAAGGGTTATGTGCTTTGGTATGAGAAAACTTGTGAAGTCAGTGTTTGAGAAAAGACCTTTCTTTCATTGCATATAAGGAAAGTGAACTTCAGGCCAAGGGTGGAGGCAGCCGGGTCTCCTGTGGAACTGAGAGCCAGAAAGCCTGTAGGAAGCCAGGAAGCATGCTCTCTTTGTCTTCTCTTTGTTTTTCTCACTGCATATTTATTTTTCTTTCTCTTTCTGCAGACGTTTTCACTGCCTCATGATGCGCAGCCCCAAACAATGCCGACCCACGGTTCCCCAGTGCACATCTTTTCTGTAGGAGAAACCAGGACCAACCGAGGTGAGCACTGCTGTCTCAGTTCCAAATTTTCATGATAGAGTCTCTGATCCACCCAACTCAGGCCAAGGGAATACCCTTCACACAATATGTTGTGTGATAACAGACGGGTAACAGGCAATACAGAAGTGACTTTCTATTTTCTAAAAAACAAACAAACAAACAAACAAAAAACTCCGTATATATGCTGCTAGTGAAAAGCATGTTGTACAGTTGGGCTGTATATTCTCAGAGGTCTCAGAGTTTTCCTTCCTTGAGGGGTGAAGAGTAAGAACAGACAGGCCTCCCCTATCAGGCCCACCCTCTGGGAGGAGACTGAACATGCCCAGAATTTCGCCTCTGAGTCTGCTGGTCCTAGTGTCTTCTCCAGGCCCTTCCAGTTGGTGAAGTGTGCAGAGTCTAAAATAGAGTAAATAATCAGCAAAAATTCAGTGGTGTCAAAGGAGCCAGTCCAAAGTCACACAGTGATGCTATGCTTTTTTAATGATACCCAGGAACAAGAGGGGGCACGACAGCCCCAGAGGCAAGTGTGCCTCTTGGGGAGCAGTTAATGGGGCTCCTGGTGGGGCTGCTGGTGCAGGGTTAGAGAAGCTTGAGGGCAGGTGGCAGTGGCCCTCCTCCCCGCAGTCTGTTTCGCTCTGCTTATTAGGTTGTCACGCAGATTGAAAAATGTTCGTCTATATCTATTTCTGGCTTTTAAATGTGTGAAGGAAGCACATAACTTTATTATTTTATTTTTGTCAAGTTAAAGACAGAGGCAGATGCCCCTAAAGCACATTCATTTTATAAGGAGTTTCTATTCTATGGTTGCACATCTTTGGAAGCAAAAATCAAAGACAAATAGGTCATCTCCTCTAAGTTTTCCAGAGGAATATTGGCAATAAAAAGAATAGAGTCAGCACTGGTAACTAATGGAGATGAGGGAAATCAAACCAGGGAAGATGTTCAAATTTTTTTTGAAAAAGAACTTTTAAAGGAAAAATAATGAAGTAAGTGCTGATATAACATGAATATGTTGTTAATTGTTAAATGCCAAAAGTACTGCAGATATAAATAATGTTTTAAAATAGAAACATGAACACTTGTAGAAATTCCCACCCCAGAGGTGTTTGGAAATCTTCAAAGCTTGATATCCTTTTATGAATGGTCAGTCAGAGTATATCAGGAATGAAAGAAATCTGGAAAAATAAAAACACATGACCAACACAACAGATTTATTCCTAAGAAGGATTGTTATAATACATTTAATTTCAACTACAGTGCCTCAAATAAAAATCAAAGAAAACCTTATAAAACAAAATTTATTTATTTATTTAAAAAATATTTTTAAGCACATACTATGTGTCAGACATTGTGCTAAGCATGGAGAACATACTGGTAAATAAGATGGATACTGTTCCCACACGCATGTCCTTGTCCAGGCTTTGAGTTGAATGGGAAAAATATAATCACCCAATCAAATAGCTTCAGTGAACCTAAGAAATTAGTTAGTCCAAACTTTTATTTTACAAATGAGGGAACTGTGTCTCAAAACATTGTATAAATGAAACTGGCTGTCCTCTTGGCCTGTTTGTGTGTGTGTGTGTGTGTCTGAAAGAAGCATTCTTGTCTAAAATTCTCAAATTGTATGCCATATAACAAATATAACCACTAATCCATTTCAAAAATACTCTTATAGACTTTCAATATTTCTATGCATTTCTGGAAATAAAAGGAAATCAAGTGAAAAAAAAATCCCGAGGTCTAATTTTCAATATCTAATCTAGTTTCTTTCAGGAACTGTTAGCATGTGATTCCTATTACCGTCACAAACAGTCATATTGTGTGATGCTGACCATCTGTTTAGGATATGGCAGACACACTTGGAGAATCCAGAATAATGGGAGTTTGAAACCACCATTGGTAAGAGAGGTTATTGGCCCAAGAAGATGCCGCTTTGGTCAGATGTGGATGAGACATTATTAGATGGACCATCTGGATTTCACGCCTACCTCTGCTCTAGATTTCATGTGATAACTGTGTGTCCATTGGTTGTCTGACCTGGGGTTGTACTGTACTGTTGGCACAATGCTTGCCACCCACGAGGATGTTGTGATAGCTGCTGAAGTAAATGCTATAAAGCATTCTGAACAATTCAAAAGAAGGGTGCTATATAACTACCCAAACTCATTACACTCCCACAGATACAGCTCTTTTGAAAAATATATTCTTAGTATGATAATACAAAAAGGCATTCCTCAGGGTACATTTGAATATCTCCGTGTGTTTCATTCCATTTGTTATTCATTCTGACTTTTAAATTGATTATTATTTTCAGGTTATTAACCTGACACTAAAGGGGACCTATCATCAATTTAATAATTTTATGTCACCATGTTTGAAAAGAGAAATATTTAGGTCTCTAGAGGTTTCCTGTTTGTTAATCTATAAATAAAATGAATTTGGTCATGATTTCCTATCAGTCTGGATCATTTGGCCGTGGACTCAGATATGTTGGAAGCACATGTTTGAGTGTCTATTTGCTTGGGTGACTTGTATTGAAGCCTCAAAATAACTTAAAAAAAGAAATAAGGAAAGAAAAAGCACAACTAAACACAAGCTAGTAAATGCAAATGCTTGACAGCATTGAGGGATGATGGTGACCTAAACCATCAGAGTTTTTATACGGCTCTTTATTTTCCTTCCTTCCTTCCTTCCTTCCTTCCTTCCTTCCTTCCTTCCTTCCTTCCTTCCTTCCTTCCTTCCTTCTCTTCTTCCTTCTTTTAATAACAGGTTTATTGATGTAATTCACATGCCAAAAAATTTACCTTTTCAAAGTTTGCAATTCAATGGCTTTAACACAGTCATATGGTTCTACCAACATCAGTAAAGATTCCATAATGTTTTCATCATCCCAGAAAGAAATCCCTTACCTATTAACAGTCATTCCCCATTCCTCTTCCCTGGAGCCCCTGGCAACTGCTAATCTACTTTCTGTCTCTATGGATTTGCCTATTCTGGAAATCTTATATAAATAAAATAATAAAATATGTGTCTTTTAGTGCCTTGCTTCTTTCACTCAGCATAATACTTTCAAGGTCCATTCATCTTCATTCCTTTTCATGGCCAAAAAACGTTCTATTGTAAAGATACACCATATTTTGTTTATCCATTTATCAGTTGATGGACATTTGGATTCTTTCTACTTTTTAGCTATTATGAATAATGTTATTATGAATATTAGTGTACAATTTTTTGTGTGTGGACACATGTGTTCAATTCTCTGGATAGATACTTATGACTATAATTTCTAGGTCATATGGTTCTCTACGTCCAACTTTTTTAGGAACTGAAACTGCCTTTCAAAGTGACTGCATCATTTTACATCCCCACTAACAAAGAATAAGGGTTCAAATTTCTTTATACTATTGCCCATTTATTATTGTCCGAATTTTCGTTGATAGCCATGATAGTGAATTGTGAAGTGGTATCTCAGTTTTGATTCGCATTTCCTGAATGACTAATGATGTTGAGCATTTTTTCATGTGATTATTGGTCATTTGTATATCATCTTTGAAGAAATATCTATTCGAGTCCTTTGCTTATTTTTAATTGGGTTATTTTGGTTTTATTATTGAATTTTAAAAATTCTTTGTATATTCTGGAATAAGTCCCTTATCAGATATGTGATTTACAAATGGTTTGTCTCATTTTATGGGTTGTTTTATTCAGTTTCTTGAGGTGAAGCACAAAAGTTTTTAATTTTGATGATGTCTAATTTATCTTCTTTTGTTGTCATTGTTTGTGTTTTTGGTGACATATCTAAGAAACCATCTTCTAATCCAAGGTCACAAAGATTTATTTCTATGTTTTCTTCTAAGAGTTTTATAGTTTTAACTTTTCCATTTAGGTCTTTGATTCATTCAGAGGTAGTTATTCTGTATGATGCAAGGTCAGGATCCAACTTCATCCCTTTGCATGTAGATATCTAATTGTCCCTTTTAATTGTATTGGCTGGCTCCCTTGTAGAAAATCAACTGCCTATAAATATGAAATTTTATTTCTGGACTTGTAATTCTAATACATTGATCTGTATGTCTAGTCTTATGCTGCTATGACACTGTATTGATTACTGTAGTTTTGTAGTAAGTTTTGAAATAGAGAAGTGTGAGACAATTTCTGCAAAAAAAAAAGCCAGCTGGAGTTTTGATATGTATTACATTGAATCTGTATGAATTTGAGGAGTACCACCACTTTAATAATATTAAGTCTCCAATCCATGAACCTGGGTGTCTTTCAATTTATTTAGACCTTCTTTAATTTTTTTCAAGGATGCCTTAGAGTTTTCAGTGTACAAATTTTCTTTTTATTTTGTTAAATTTATTCCTATTTTATTCTTTTTGATGCTACTTACTGTGAGTGAAATTGCTTTCTTAGCTTTGATTTCATATTGTTTATTACTAGTATGTAGAAATATATTGATATTTGTATATTGATCTTGTATTCTACAACTGACATTGTTTATTCTAATATTTTTAGTAGATTCCTTAGGATTTTCTACATACAAAAATCATCATCTACAAATAGAGATAGCTTTACTTTTTTCTTTCCGATCTGGATCTTTTTCTTTTTCTTGCCTAATTCCCCTGTCTAGAGCGTCCAATACAGTGTTGAACAGAAGTGGCAAGAGTGTCTTTTTCCTAATCTTAAGGGGAAAGCATCTAGTATTTCACCATCATGTATGATGTTGTGGGTTTCTTGTAGATGACTTTATCAGGTTAAGGAAGTTCCCTGCATAGCTCTCTTTAAATGTCATTGATGGGCAGGGTTGAATTATTAAAACTAATGAAATCTGTAAGTTCTTTTAGGATTTCATGTCCTTTTCAATATTGTAATAAGATGTGGAAACAATGTCCAGTAGAGACAAGGTAGGGCTGAATGTTGCAGGACCTTTTCCAAATCTCTTCCTATCCCCAAGCATTCTTCCTTATCTCTCACCACATGAAAACTTTAGTAGGTAAATATAATAGCTTTTTTTCCATACTATCTTTATGATTGTAGGATGTAGTACATTTGTGCACAAATTTCAATAGCACATATGCCATGAATGTCATATAAAATAAGCTGCAGGAAGTCAGTAAAGTTGTCAACTCTGGAAAACTATCTTAATAAACTTCTAAGAAAAAAAGACATTATCAAACCCAACTGAGAGCTTAGTACTCAGGGGATCTGGAAAATTAGGTCTTGGTCCACATCTTGGGGAAAAATGTTGCTGATTTGATGGTGATAGTGATGACGATGCAGCAGTATCAATTTACAGTATAAGAGCTGTCAGGTCGTACATGGTACCTTTAAGAAGTTGAGGCCCAAGAGCCAATGCAGGACTCACCAACCAGGTGAAAACCGTCCCAGCCAGAGAAAACACTGTTTGACAGAATTAAATAAATGGCTTTAATGACTATTCTCCAACTTCCTGTTGCCCTTTAGCTTGAAATTTTCCCCAGTGACCAGTATTCATTTCACACTCTCAACTTTTAGCACTTTGCCTTTAGCTTTGTTTAGTGTGTAGGGACCAAAAAGTACTGGCCTTGGCTGCCATATGAACCTCTCCCTTAGATGGCAGAATAGAAACACCACGTGTTTCCTGTTTTCTGGAACTGACCCTGCACATACAGCAGCTTTGAGTCTGTTCAGCCTTGCATTATTTATGTATGACAATTACAATCTGAAAAGCAAACCATAATGTTACAAAAATCTTTAAAGTCCACCTTATGTGCTTTCAGAGCCAAGTATCAAATGGTTTGCTATGTATCTTAATAGCAAGACTAATTCTGCTCTTTGAATAGAGAACCAGTTTTGCTACCTCTTTAGATTATCCTTTGCTTATTTTCATTCCACCAACCACCAATGTTTTAGGCAAGAATTATAGGAATAAAAAGAACTCTAAAAAAAAAAAAATCTTCCTCTGCTTTTAGGTGAAACTATAAAATAATCACAGAGAAAAAAGTTAAGTTATTGAGAATTATCTCTTTAGTGTAAAGATGGCATCATTTATCCCCATCTAATAATTTCTGCTTGGTGGAAGGGAGGGGGGATGGTAGAAGAAGGAAAGATTGGGATACATGAAAACTCACAACAGTACTATGCCTTTTTCTCATGTGGCCTCCCTAAGACTCCCAGGAGACTTCCATTTAGCTACTTGATAATAAAACTCAAGTCCTGATTTTCAGACATTTTAAAGAAAGGACAATAGCTCACGCCATAGTAAAATCCTAAAAACGGAAACAAGAAGCTGATCATGAAATTCTAACAACCATTTCAAGACTGAATCATAGACATGTTGGCTGAATACTTAATAGTGATAATCATGGTGATGAAGATAAAGAAGACTGTACTGCAACCAAAGAAATCATTCAATTCCCACATGGCTGTCCTAAGAAATGAGGCTCTGGACTAAAAGAAGTAGCAAAAGTTATTTTTGAAAATGTATAATCTTGTTATTTTCCAAGAATTTGTATTTGGAGGTTTATTCTGAGTAAATTTCCTCAGAGAAACATTATGTTCTCTTAGTCTGAGGCTGTTCCAAGGGCTAGTAGTGTCAGAGAAAGAAATGGAAATGACACTTAGAAACTAAATAGGGGTCAAATGGAAATTCTGTGCAAGTGAAATGTTTTTCAATCAGTGTATATTCCTAGCCTCTCTGATAGGGGTAATTCAGTTTGAGACTGGGGTGGAGTGAGATGCTGTAGAATGGGAGTGAAGTAAATTCTGGTATCCTTAAGACTGTAGGACTAGAAATGGAGCTCAAGAATATAAAATCCACCTTTTGTTCCTCCATCTGGATTGCCCAAAACCATTTCCAAATAGAGAATACTTTCTTAGGAATGATTCTCAGGAAAAAAATTGATGACTGAGTCTCTAAATAGAGCCTGACTTAAGATGACATAAAGGCCTTGGGTAGTGGACTTTAATTATATTCAAGAGGAGTAGGTTATCTAAAGGCTCAGATGTTTATAAATGTTCATACATCCAATTATTCGAATACTCTAAAAATTGTGTTTAGGAAAAGTCATAAAATGTAGCTTAATCTTAATAAGATTATTAGGGAGAAATTTTTATGAGAAATCTCAGGGTTTAGGATCAGGAATTCAGCACATAGTTTCTGTGTGTGTAGGATACAGGCTGCAGAAGGGATCCAGAAATTCAGTTTCCTTCAATCAAAAAGAGGATTCACTTCTATGAGTATTCCCTCTGATGTTTTGGGGTTGTGAGGAGATCTCCATGCTATATAAACCACAATTTGTGAAGCTCCATATTTATGTAAGAGTTTACTGTTCTAATCAAATACAACTTGAGATAAGATTTAATTTTAATACATTTAATTTTTAACACATTTTATTATATACTGAATTATTGCACTGCATAATAATTAGACATAAATATTAACTTTGTATTTTTTTCTTCTCATTTTCTTCAACATCTAAAACTAAAGTCAATGTTAATTGTGTCCCTAAATGCCAAGTACTACTTAACCATCATTCTTTTTCTTCTTAAATTTATCCTCATGTACATGCTTATTTGATTCAGTATCTGCCCCTCAGTACCTGAGCCCATGCTCTTGGCCTGGGGTTCTCTGTGCCTAAGTTCTCTGTGCAACATCCCTCTGCTAGTCCCTCATCCCATTTCCTATAGTGCAGAATTTGAGCAACTGTTTTCTGCTCCTATTTCTGCCCATTGTGTCTTGAAAGCCTTAAGGGTGGCAGGAACTCTGGGCCATGACATTAAATTGCAGTCTTCAACAGAAAGACAGCAATAATGTTACTGTGTTGTAGGTGGGGAAGAGAGAGACCAGGAGTGCCAAAATGGAGGGTGAAGAATGTAAGAGTGGACCTCGTGACCATAGGCCGGGGATTCCTGGAGACCTTAGATTACTTTCTAAATTATACAAAAGTGCCAATTGCATCCCAGCACCAGGAGAACAAAGCTAGCAAGAGAAGATCTCTTTTGGACTGTAGTAGACTATATAATATGTCACCCAGGTCCCCTTCCAGGAATGAAAGCCTTATTCCCCCAGGTACCAGAGTGCTGGTAGTCAGCATCTCTCAGCTGTCAACCTTCTGTAGAATTTTCTAGACTGAAGAGAGCTCCTTTGCCCTTAGTCACATCTCCTCAGAGCACACTGTATCCAGTGACTGGTCATATATAAACACTATTCCCTTAATCTCAGCAAAGAACATCTCTGAAGAACCATCTCAACTTCCGAGCTTCCAAGTTCACTGTGATGATCATTGAGGCTTTGCTTGAGACTTCATCACAACCCAGCTTCTCTCTCTGTCCATGCTTCTTCTCTTCCCTTCCAAGGTGGCGAAGCCAAGAACACTGCCTAATACAGTCTATGACTCAGTCTTTATCTTGTTCTATTCCCTGGGGAATACAACCTGTAGGACTGAGTATGCATATCTATAAAAACACAGGGCTTATAACACCAAAAGCAGAGGCAACAAAAGAAAAAATAAATGAATTGGATGTCATCAAAATTAAAAACTTGTGTGTATCAAAGACTATCAACAGAGTGAAAAGGCAACTAAGGAATGGAACAAAATATTTGCAAAACATGTATCTGATAAAGGATTAATAACAAAATATATAAAGAACTCCTATAACTCAACGATAACAACAAAATTAAAAATGGGCAAATGACTTAAATAGCCTTTTCTTTAAAGAGATTATATATATGCAACCAGTAAGTATGTAAAAAGATGCTCAACATCACTGGTCATTAGGGAAATGTAAATCAAAACCACAGTGAGGTACCACTTTACACCTACTGAAACGGCTATTATTACCCCCCCCCCAAAAAAAATAGAAAGTAACAGGTATTGGTGAGGATGTAGAGGAGTTAGAAGCCTCATACACTGCTGGTGATAATGTAAAATGGTTTAGCCACTGTGGAAAACAGCATGAAAGTTTCTTTAAAAATTAAAATAAAGTTACCATAGGATCTAGTAATTCCACTTTGGGGTATATACCAAAAGAATTGAAGACAGGGACTCCATCAGATATTTGATACCCATGTTCATAGCCGAATTAGTCACAATAGCCAAAAGGTGGAAACAGCCCAAAGTTCATCAAAATGTGGTACCACGGTATATACAGGCAGTAGAATAGTATTCAACCTTAAAAGGGAGGAAATTATGACTGCAACATGGACAAACCTAGAGGACATTATGCTAAGTGAAATAAGCCAGTTACAGAAGGACAGGTACTATAAGGTGCCACTTACCTGAGTAAGTGTGAAAGGAATAGAGACAGAAGGCAGAATGGTGGTTGCCAGAGGCTGCAGGGAGGGAGGAATGGGGAGTTAGTGTTTCATGGGTAGTTCACTTTGGAATAATGAAAAAGTTCTGGAGATGGGTGGCGTTGATGGTTGCACAAAATGTGAGTGCACTTAATCCCACTTGGGAATGGTTAAAACGATCACTTTTATCTTGGGTATATTGTACCACAATAAGAAATTAATTAATAATTAAGAAAATACAGAGGTAGGGTCAGATGTGCTTTCAGTTCCTCTCTAGGTCTAAAGGTCCATGATTGCTTTAAATTACCTTCACAGCCAAATTTGGGTTGGTGTGATTTCAGGGACTAGATTATAGCAGTTCTCAATTTCATCTGCATTTTGGAATTACTTTAGGAGCTTTAAAAAATGATGCTTCAGTTCCACCCATAGTGATTTGTATTTAATTGTCGAGAGACCTAGTTTTCAGCAGTTTTTAAAGCTCTCGGGCATTCCAATGTGCAAATACAGTTGAGGTTTACTGGGCTAGAAGAACCCCAGCCCACACCTTCCCCACCCACTTGCTATTGCCCTGGAGCATTTGGCCACCTGCTTATTTTTTTTAGCTTGATCTTTCTAATTTACCCACTCCTAACATACCCAAGCTACAGCTGAAATAACCAAAATGACTTGTCATTTATCCTCTCCTGTCAAACCCTGACTATCTTCTATCCCTTTGCTCATGTTTCCTCTGACAAGATTGATCTCCTTTGACTGATTCCAGCCCAGGACCCCTTCTTTGGGAAATGTGCCTTCAGCACCTGTCACTAGGCTATGCTGGGTGCTTTTCTCTGAACTCTGGATGGAAATGCTTCCTGTGTATGCCCCAACACTGCTGACCTTATTACAGAGGTGGGAAATCCCTCTCCCCAGTGCTGGGATATTCTTTCTTTGTGTGTTCCCAGGTGTGAAGCAAGGCACCAAGGAAGTTATCAATAGATATTAGTTGAACAAATAGGTTTCTTTAAGAAGAGAGAATTCATTCCACAATTAAATAGCAAATTTTAAAAATAAATGTATTGGGAAGAATTAGAATATCATTATAAACAAGGCAGTTTTCTTTCAACATTAGTTGAGCCATTATTATGTACCTGGGGTTGTACTAATATTTTACTTAGAGTTTCTTATTAAATATCCATGGCAACCCTAGGAGGCAGGTATTATCATCTCCATGTTACAAATGAGGAAGCAATGTCAGACAGGATAAGAACTTGCCCAGGATCCCAACTAGTGTTCCTCAGAGCTGGGAGTTTCAATTGGGATACAAGTGATGATTCTATATCCTTCCTGATTTGGGGGAAAGGACAGGCCAAAAATATAGGAGGTCACTGAGAGTCTAAAATCAGGAGAGGGGCTATTATCTGTAGGGGAAAAGAACTAAAAGAAGAGGTTACAGACAGCAAAGACAAACTCTGAAATCTTGCCGCTTTTGCTCAGGGTTCAGTTTACTTGTGAGTAGCTATTTAAATCACAAGCACAAGGCTGGAAGATGACCGCTATAAAACCCTTGTTCCTCAGATACACTTCAATTAGATTCAGCCCAACAATATTTATTGAAGATCTATATTGTGCCAGCAACAGTGCAAGATGTCTGAGCAGAGAAGATACTATATCTTTGCATGTTTAGAGTTCTCACTCTAGTAGGAGTGAGAGATACACTATCAGCAGACACTCCCAGCACACTAGTATGTGTTCTCATGATCAGGGTATGTACTGACAGCTGTGGAAGTGCAGAGGGACCAAGTTTTCCAGAGTAGTCAGGGTTTTACATTGTATCTGACATTTGAACTTGGTTTCATTGTGTGAATAGGGGATGGCCACATGGGAAAAGAACATGACAGTTCAGCCAGTGCAAAAGCATAGACTCAAAGGACCTAGTGGGCTGGGCCTGGGCCAGCAATTCAGGTTGTGGCAGAGAATAATTGGATGGGAATAAGGACAGATTGTAAGGGGTCCTAAGGAATTCTGACCTTCTCTTGTGAATTTATAAGCAAGAGAGTAACGTAATTAAATGTATATTTTAGAAAAAAAATTGGTTTGATGGCCACATGGAAGTTTGAATGAGCGAACAGTTAGAAATGAAAATTGGAGTTTAGGACTTGGTGACCAATTTTTAAAAAGAGAGAGAGAAAAAGGGAAAAGTCAAGTCCCAGTTTTCTAATTTAAGCACCTAACTTGATTGAATTAAAGACTGGAAACATAGGAGCCATTTTGCATTCAGTTTATTTTTTTCAAATATTGTTGGCATACAATATTATATTAGTTTCAGGTATACAACATTGTGATTAGACATTTATATAACTTATAAAGTGATCATCCCAATAAATCTAGTACCAATCTGACACCATACATAATTGTTACAATATTCTTGACTATATTCCTTATGCTATATTTTACATCCCCATGACTATCTTGTAACTACTACCAATTTGTACTTTTTAATCCCTTCCCTTTTTTCATCCCAACTCCCTCCCAGCTGGCAACCATCAAAATGTTCTCAAAATGTTCATTTATTTTGTTCTTTAGATTTCACATTTGAGTAAAATTTAAGGCATTTATCTTTCTCTGTCTAACTTACTCCACTCAGCCCAATACCTTGTAGATCCATTCATGTTGTTGCAAATGGAAAAATTTCACTCTTTTTTTTATAGTTAATAGTCCATTGCATATATGTAGCACCTCTTCTTTATCCATTCATTCATTAATAGACACCCAAGTTGCCTCTATTCCTAGGCTATCATAAATAATACTGCAACAAACATGGATTCACATGTCCTTTCGAAGTAATGTTTTGAGTTTCTTCTGATATTTATCCCCAGAAGTGGATCCTTCTTTGTCTCTCATTATAGTCTTTGTTTTAAAATCTATTTTGTCTGGTATTAGTACTGCTAACTCAGCTTTTTTGTTTGTTTGTTTTCATTTCATGAAATATCTTTTTCCATTACTTTCAGCCTGTGTGTTTCTTTTCATCTGAAGTAAGTCCCTTGTAGGTCTTGTTTCCTTATCCATATATCCATTTATCCAACCTCTCTTTTCATTTACATTTAAAGTAATTATTGATAGAAATGTGATTATTGCCATTTTATTATTCATATTATTGATCTTGTTTCTTCTTCTTCTTAAAGAAGTCCCTTTAACATTTCTTGTCATACTGGTTTGATGGTGATAAATTCCTTTAGCTTTTTCTTCTCTGGGAAGCTCTTTATCTGTCCTGCTATTCTAAATGGTAGCTTTGCCAGGTAGAGTCATCTTGGTTGTAGGTTGCATTTGGTTTTGATCGTGTGGAATATGAGTGCCCACGAGTCATTCAGGCGGAGGCAGAAATAATATAGGAAGCATGAGAATGTGATCCAAAATGTCAGGTTAGGGAGGCAGCAGAATAAAAATACTATCAATTTTTTTCAAAAAATGAATGCCAGACTGCCAGATAACAATAAAACCCACCTGGAAGGCAGGGTGGTACAGTTGACATGAGCTTTGGAATTGGAGAGACCTAAGCTTCCTGACTTAGCCACTTAGTGCTACATGACCTTGAGGATGTTACCCAGCCTTTATGAATCTCACATGTCAAATGGAAATAACATTAACCAGTTTTTTGCAGTGTTGTATTCAGATTAGCAATAATGTTTGCAAACTCGTAATAGTTCTAGACTAATTGAGTTGGCGCATGCTCATTTTTGTTAAAGCTCATGGATGGAAAGGGTCTAGTTAAAGTTGAAGGAGTACGCTGTCCTGTGTTCGAAAGAAAGAAAAAGAAGCCAGGAAAGAGACTGTTTGCCTGAAGTGCCTAAGGTAAGGCAAAGGTGGACTTACCATCCATAGAGAAAAGGATTGCCAAGATCTCTAAGCCCTGTTCAGGTCCCAGAAGTAGGTGGTGGGGTAGGACTAAGACCATGACCACCTTTTCCATTTGATCCCCTCTAGTCGTTCTCAAAGGATTAAAATCACCGTACCGTTAGGACTGGTCTTCAGGGTGACCCTGTCTGTGCCCCTTTCCCATGCACTCCCCGAGAAAGAAAGAAGAAAGGTAGGGAGAGAAGGATAGAGGCACCTGTAGATGGACAGAAGGACTGTCCACATCTGCTTATTCATACCTGGATTACCTATATTACACTATATATCAGAGAGCACATTGGGAAGTAAGATGAATAAAAAAGTAGTCTCTGTCCTTGAGGAACTTCCAGTGCGGAAGTGGGGTAATAGCCATGTGGGTAGAAGCAGAAGACAAGGGTGAGAGAGGCAGGTGAACAATGGCCACACTCACAATCGCATTTATTAACTCCCCGTCATGACCATGACGGGGCTTTCACCCATTTGCAACCGTTATGTAATCATTGAGACAAGTCCAGCTAAATTATTAAAAAATCTGCAAATGCCAATTCCATTTAATTTTAAATAACAAGCATCCCTGAGAGAGATGATTTTCAGAACGATGACTAAAGGAAAAATATTTTTCCAGCAGGGTTTCTGCACAGGAAAAAATTCATTGCTTCCATCCCCACATCCCACACCCCACATTCCACACCCCTTGGTGTAAAAATATTTGTATTTAAATAATTTTAAATGTCATGCATTTATAATTAAAAGCAATTCTGTGCTCAGAAGGAAAAAAGTTACTGATTTTAAATCAATGAGAAAAACTAAATTTTCCTCAAAGGAAAATGTTTTAAGATTAAAAGGTAGTTTAAATCAAGCTCATGCGATATAAGCCCATGGTTACATATGGGCTCCGATGACCATTGACATAACTGCCACCTCTAGTGGCAGGAGCACATAGCACATTCCAGCAAGAACCATTCATTTCTCCCAAAGGGTCTCTCCTTTCTCCTTCCTCCTTCCCACCTTTAAGTACCCGAGGACTGGCTTTGCACAAAATGGTTTCTTTTCCTTCCAAACTACACTCCCCTACACCTAGTTGGTGGGATCCTTCTAATGAACAGCTCCCGATGTTGCCTGCTCAGCATCTGTAATACAGCAGCCCCATCCTTGGCGCCAGCCAAGGCATTGCATTCCTTCAGCCACAGTAATTGGCTCACCAGGGCCTGGACTGAAAGACGGGTCAGTCAAATTTTCACCAAGAGGGATGAGGAGGGGTAGATTCCCGATGACTTCTGGGCGCTCCTGGATTCCACTCTGCCTATGGTGGTTAACTTCATGTGTCAGCTTGCCTGGACTGTGGTGCCCAGTGGTTAGGTCAAGTACCAGTGAAAGTATTTTTTTTAGATATTATTCTGTTTCTCTGGAGAACCCTGACCAATACACTACCTAAGTCATTTTTCATCCATGATCAACCCAGAGTTTTATTTGTTTGTTTGTTTAAGCCAGGTGAGTTGTGTTTCTGTCTCTTATAACTAAGAGTCTTGAACATTCCTGAGTGTAAATGGACAGAATCCTCCCCAGGTTGATAAATGAAAAATTCTTCCAGAATTCTGCATCATTAGTTATTATACAACGAGCTACTTATGGGCCAGGATTGTATCTGATGCTTTATTCTACTGCCATTGTTTAGAATTCTTGGATATAGTCAGGTTAATAAATATTGGTTATGCCAAATTACAGATAGAAGGAGGTGACCTACAGAGCTCAGCTCCTGGAATTGCCCTGGTAGCTGGAGATATAGATCCTTTGACGTTTAAGAAGCCCAAGAGTAACCACAGGTTTTATCACTTGGTTAAGTACTATAACAGGTAGCTTCAGCAGTTATTATTTTCCTGGAATTGTTTAGATTTTTTATTTTTTGTTTATGTATTTTTATTTATGTCTTTACATGTGTATGTCTGTTATCAACACACAGGTTTCACTGTAGGTGTTGGATCGGACTGTGCACACCTCTTAGCCCATCAAACCAACAACCCCCTACGGACATTCTAGTCAAGATCAGGACAGCTCCATCACTGCTACATTGTCGTACTAGTTTGGTAGGGCTGTCATAACAAAGTAGCACAGACTCAGTGACTTAAACAATAGAAACCCATTGTCTCCCAATTCTGGAGCCTGGAAGCCAGAGACTAAGATATTGACAGGGCCTTACTCTGCAGGTGCTGGGGATGATCGTTCCAGGTATAGTCTTTTACTTATGACACCAAAACTCCAATCTTCACATGGTTGTGTGTCTGTGTGTGTGTGAGTGTATGTGTGTGTATGTCTATCTATGTCCAAATTTTTCTTTTCCTAAAGACATCAGTCTTGATGGATTACAGGCCCACCCTGCTCCAGTATGACCTCATCTTAACGAAGTACATTTGCAATGACCCAAATAAGGTCAGAGTCTGAGATACTGTGGGGTTAGGACTTCAACATATGAATTTTAGGGGGACACAATTAACCTGTAACAATTGTTCGTACTTCATCAGCTCCTTCCTGAACAGCCTTACAGGAAAGCACTAGAACTGTGACAGAAGGGCAGGAATGCTGGCTGCTGGAGCTAGGGAATACATTGCTAAAATTCTAGCCACTGTTGGCTCCATGATTACTGCTACACATTCCTACATCAAACAAGTAATTTCTGTTCTGGCAGCACCAGCCTCATTCCACAACTAATGCTGCTAATCCTTCCAGTGTACCCTCCTCTAGTGAGTGACACTTCTTTCCTTCCTCAATGTCTTCTGGTTGGTTTTTAACTTATTTCTTCACCCTCCTTGAAATGGATAATCCAGAAGCAAGAATTAGGAACCTCATAAAAAGAAAGGAATGACAAGAAGAACAAGAGAGAATATTTTTAAACAATGGTTTAAGTGGCAAATGTGCTATTTCTTGTGGCATATGGAGCTGAGGTTAGAAACTTTTGACACGTGATTTTGTAAAGCTCCAGGTGCTTCGTCCTGCTCAGGCCAGGTAGAGGTGGAGGTGGTGCTGCAGCGGCAGGGTGGCTCTCTGCCGTAGAAGAGTGTGAAGGCCACCGTGCGCTATCAACTGTCCGTGTGGTGCAGGAATGGGCCATAGATCTGACTTCTGCCAGAAACAGCTTTTTCCCAGATGACTGGGGAGAAGGAATGTGACTGGAATTGGGGGCAGAATAACTCTGAGGACATTGGTCAGTTTGTGGAGACAATTCGCCTGAGGAACACTAAAAATAGGCTCACGTGCCATCTTTGTCGTGCTTGCTTATAAGTCACAGTCACCAACTCTTAGAAAGCTTCCAGCGTAGTCCCTGAAGCATAAAAAGCTGTGAACACCTGGTTTATGTTAGCTGGATAATTTATATCACTCCTACACAGCCAAGTAAGTCAATACTGGATTAGAGGCCCAGCACTTAACATAAAAGAATTTAAAAGCAAGTGAGAATTAAAATTAAAATTTTTTAAAATGTAAATGCATTGGCAATATTTATGCTATTGCTATTTACTGATATTTAACATATATAACTAATAAATCAGTGGCAAATATTGAAAATTATGGTGAATTATTTATTGGCCAGAAAGTGTATGTTTTTTCCAGAAGTCATCAGAAACTGTAGATATTTCAAGAGTTTCACCTGTAATGTACTTCTGGGCCTGCTGTCTATCCAGATGAAAATAAAAGTTTAACCTAAGAGCTTCTGATTTTTTGCCTACTTGATGCCAAGTAGTAAAGCAATAGGAAACAGAATTCTCACCACATATTTTAATCTTATAATGCTATATACATTTGGTTTTATAAAAACCCACCTATTTTTGCTGCTATTCCTGCATTAACAGATGGAGAAACCAATAATTTTTGTTAGTTAATCTTCACTAATATCAAAATAGTGGAGGAAAGATTCATTATAGCACAGTTTTAAAAGAAATGCATCTCATTTTACTGTGAAAATAAAATCTACTTAAAATTGGCACAAATCCTCGCCCACAGTCAGTGTTTAATAAATGGTGGTTGAAATGAATTGTAGAAGGAGGGGACTTGGAGTGCTACTATCAGTAAACAAACAAACAAACAAGCCTCACCATTTATAGTGTTTTTCTAGCTTTTGGGAGCAAAATACAAGTCAAGATATAAACACTAAGTTGTATCCCTAAGTTTCAGATTAAGGTATATTAATTCCTAGTCACTCTGAATATATGAAGTTTGGTATTAAGATTATTCAGCAAGGTCATTATTATATGCAAACTACAGTTCTGCTGGTAGAAAAATATTTTAAACCTGTGTAAAATGGTAACATA
Organism: Macroglossus sobrinus; assembly: GCA_004027375.1. Lineage (NCBI taxonomy): Eukaryota > Metazoa > Chordata > Mammalia > Chiroptera > Pteropodidae > Macroglossus > Macroglossus sobrinus. The sequence continues at coordinate 1,142,557 of PVKZ01000165.1, read as the reverse complement.
GTAAAATGGATCTAGATAATTATGTCTCAATTACATTCAGATTAAAAATAATTGTTCTTCTAGCTAGTAGACAAACTAGGTTCTTTAATTTGAGAATCACAATTAAAAAAAAACTTATTTTGCTAAAATGGATTTTCACCAGTGTATCGAAGGAATTTGCAAATTTTGGGAGAAGTAAGCAAAATACCACTGCTGCTATTCCAAGTGGAAGGCCAGCAGTGCCACGAGTTATGAAAACAATGAATGAATCAATAGCATTCCTCAAGACAAATCTCGAATCCATTGCCATTCTTTAGAAAAGCAGTTATAAGTTACAGTTTAAAATAATATTTGTAAGATTAATTTACTTGGAATAAAGCATCTTTGAATAACTTCCATAAATAGGATAACTTTGGGATTAAATGTCAGAATCCTGGAGAAAGCCCATCATCCTCGCTCTGAGTCTTCTCTTTCTCTACACTAAAGGTCCTTGTCTTAGTGTAAAGCAGTGACTTTTCAACCAAAGAAGATCTTGTCACTCAGGAGATATTTGGCAATGTTTAGAAACATTTTTGGTTATCACAGCCAGGGGTGGGGGTGGGGGGAGGGGTGATATGGAGAGAAAAGTGGTGCCACTGGCACCTGTTGAGTAGAGAACAGGGGTACTGATAAATGTCCCACAGTGCAAGGACAGCCCACAGTAAAAATTATCTGGCCCCAAATATCAATAGTTTAGAGACTAAGAAATACTAGTCTGGAGATATAGAGAAGGGCTGTGTGTGTGTGTGTGTGTGTGTGTGTGTGTGTGTGTGTGTGTGTGTGTGTATTGACATGCAAGTAGAATATATCCATACTTGAACTTTAAAAGGCCCCACATAACCCCACATAAAAGGCCCCACTTGAACCCCACATAAACCGGTAGCTTTACAGATCAGCAGTCCCAGTGAAGAAGCTCAACATTCAAACTAGATGTGAGGACAGACAGCTCAGAATGTTTTTTTTTTTTTTTTATTCTTTGCTCTACCCGCCCCTCAACTCTTAAAGTAAAAATTCCAAAGGAAGCACTGTGGTAAACAATCAGAGGGATTGTTTATTTTATTCTAAGGTTTTAGAACTGTGGCTATGCCTTAGCCCAGGATTCTCAACTACTATATGGGGCACCTCCATGAGGTTTTTCTTCTGCCCTGAAAATTTTAACTATACCTCATAACACTGACCTTATGTGGGCATTCTTTATTTCATCCATTTCAGTTAGATGTGGTTCTTTTCTTCTCATCCTCCAATCCCTTGTTTGAGACAACAGGAGATTTTCAGGTAACATCTTTCCTTTCCAAAGAGTTGTTTTGTGGATAGTGAAGGAGTCTTTATTGAGCATTCACAAGATTTAGGGGACTTCAGCATAATTTTATTTTTACATACTAGTGATCACTTATGGCAAGTACCTTTTCTCTCTTGAAAACATAGAGCACACTTACTTCTGTGTCCCCGGCCAGTACCCTATCTCTCTGGCCACAGCTTGAAACGACTGTTCTTTACCACCGTCTTCTCGAGGCAGGTTACCACCCCCATTTAGGAACATTGGCCACCCATAGTAAACTCACTTGAGGAGAGTTTGGCTCAACTAAAACTTCAGCCAGCATTGGAGTCTCTCAAAGTACAACTGATATATACTAGTCATGCCAATCATGTTGGTAGATACTACACAAGCAATTTTAAACAGATAAGGCACCATTTAGTAAATCTACCTACCAACATCCTTCAGACAAGCAAATAAAGAGGCAAGAGAAAAAATAGCAATGTCCCTTATAATTAATCTGTACAAAATAGCACAATATATATTTTAAAAGAAATAATCATAGAATACTAGAGCTGGATGGGACATTCTGTACTGCTTAGGTGGGCTACATGGCCTACTGGTGCCACCTTTTTTTGTTGTTTTTTCTCTCTCTGGCTTTATTTTGGTGTTAAAAAAAAATGAAAGCTCAGAGAAGTGACTTGGCCAAACTGATACAGGGGAGCTGAGCGCAGTCAGAACTGGAAATACAATGTGCATCTTTTTACATATGTATATAAAAGGCTGAAAACAGCAAAGACTATATGCACACTTTTTCAAATTTTTTTCAGTGCTTTCTTGTTTTCTCACTTATTGTTTAATCCAACTTTTCCAATTTGTTACACATACTCTATGAAATTAAAGAACATTTTTTAAATGCAAATAATACCTTTTTAAAAAGTTGTCAACACCCACAACATTTTTATGTTTAGTAACTTGATACCAACTGTATATCTATATATTCATGGGTGAATGCCATTTGTATATTCATTTGTATTCCAGATTTCTGAATCAAGTTGTTTTCCATGACCTCCTGGAGGGACAGCACCCCTGACATTTTGCTAGCATAACCCTGACATGGGAGTTTGCATTACATACAATTTATGGTAAAGGTAAAAATACATGGCTTGAGAGTTTTCTCCCAGTGATACTCACCAATCCTTTGCTAGAAAAGATAAGCAATCAATGCTTTTCTGTGGAAAGGAAGGCAATTTAGGTCTAAATAAAAATAAGTAGCATCTCAGGCTTGATAGACTTCTCTAGAGAATGTCTCTTTCTTTGCTTTTCAGATAGCTCCTGGCATGGGGTTTGGGTCCGGCTGCTGACAGAGGTGTCTATGTAAACCTTATTCTGTGTTTTCTATAATCACCACCTAAAATGTGTAAGTAAAGTACAGAAACTAATTTATCTTAATGTTTGTCTCCATACTTCATAATAAGCATTATGTCTTGGCAGGTATACTTGGCAAATTTTCTGTTGAAACTGCATATATGGTATGATACCAATTTTTAAAATTGTGTATGAGTGCATGTATATAGGAGAAAAGTCTATATAAATGTTTACCAAGATGTTGACAATGGTTTTCTTTCAGCGGTAGGACTTTTTTAAAGCTTATTTATTTCTTTGATATTCAGGAGAAAAGTAAATGCAAAATATTTAGGTAAAGCTTTTATCAGTGGCACCCCTTGTCTCTCTGATTCACTGGAATCTGTAGCTCGTTCTATTTAATAAATATTTATTTAATGACTACTGTGCGCAAGGCCCTGTGCTAATTAATAACTGTTAGATAAAAAGTTTTACTATTTTATAAAGATCGATTCTGTCAGCTCACAGATATTCAGAGTGCCTGCTCTGTGTTCATAGCCTGCGAGGAGCTCTGGAGACAGTGGTGACAGGACAGTGTCTTTGTTCCCAGGAGCTTGTATTCTGTAAACATAAATAATAAATAATAGTGGTCATGACACATATTATAAAGGATATAGTTTCGAGTAGTTAACAGATAGTCACTGGGAGGACAAAGCTGCTTTAGCTGGGCTAGTCATGGAAGGCCTCAGTGAAGAGACCTGAATATTCAGAGGAGGCAACTTTGTAAAGATATGACCTCAAGCAGAAGGAACAGCGAGGAAAAACACTTGAGATGAGAACCAGCTTAGAACAGTAGTCCCCCACATTATTCACTGTTTCTTTGTCCACAATTTCAAGGAACTGTGGTCCAAAATGTTAGATGGAAAATTCTAGAAATAAACAATTTATAAGTTTTAAATTGCATGCCATTCTAAGTAGTGTGATAAAATCTCACACAGTCCAGCTCTGTCCCGCCAGGCTGTGACTCATCCCTTTGTCCAGTGTCACCACACTGTATCACACTCCCATCTTTAGTCAAGTAGCAGCCATCTTAGTTATCAGATTGACTGCCACAGTACTGCAGTATTTGTATTCAAATAACCTTTATTTTACTTAATAATAACCCCAAAGCACAAGAATATTGATGCCAGTAATTCACATATGCCAAAGAGAAGGCCTAAAGTGCTTCTTTTAAGTGAAAATGTGGAAGTTCTCAACTTAATAAGGCATTGTATCATTTTATCTTCTCACATCATCACAAGAAAAAGGGTGAGCACTGTACAATAAGATATATATGAGCAAGAGGGAAAGGCCATTTAACTTTTATTACAGTATAGTGTTATAATTGTTCTATTTCATTATTAGTTATTGTGACTAATTTATAAATTGAATCTTATCATAGGTATGTATATATAGGAAAAAACATAGTATACATGTATACGATTTGGTATCCTCTCTGGTTTCAGGCATCCACTGGGGGTCTATCTACGTAAATTTGGGTGCCTTACTAATTTTTTAAAAAAGCTTACCTCAAAAGTATGAAGAGTCACATACACACATACATACACACTATGAATTAAATAACACTAAATATTACAGTAGGTTAGAAAATCATCTTCAATATGGGGGAAACACTACCTCCCTTATAGGTTTTTCTTTTTTAAGGATTAAAAAAGAGAATTATGTAAAGCAACTGGTAAAAATTAAGTTGTTGTTATTAGTTTCTCCTTTCCTATACTCACTCAATTACTTGGCTTTCAAATTCCAAATACTCTGAAATATGCCATGAATTCCTGAAAGAATGACCAAATAATTATTCCCAGAAACTGGTAACTTGGCTACATCACTCAATATGGAGATGGGAGAGAAAGGTAGGCGGTGTGGGAGACTAACAGTTATTGAGCACCTACTATGTGTACAGTTAGATTGCCTATTTCCTTTGATTCTTATGACTCATTGTGGTGAGACTATCATTTCTATTTAACAATAAAGAAACCAGGTTTAACAGAGGTTAAATTCCCTACTCAGTCACATAACTATGTGGTTGTTCATGTTTGAGCTGAAATTCAAACCCAAAGCTGTGTGATTCCACAGTTTACCTTTCTGCCTATGGTGTAAGCCTCATGGTGCACAAAATGCAGGACTTTATGCAATTCTCCCAAACACAGTAGTGGACCCTGAAACCACTCTCAATTTTCTTTTTTAGTCCCAAACAGGATTAGTCATTTCCTCCTCCGTATTTCCATTTAATATCTTCTATACATGCATCCACATGTAGAGTAATTATTGGTTTACGGGCTATTCATGGTTGCCTTCACTAGACTGATGGCTTCTCATGGGCGTCTGTGTATTCTCAGTGTTCAGTACAATATCTGCACATAGCAGGCACTTAGTAAATGTTTATTGAATCACCCACCAATTCCCTAACAGCAGTAATGTGTGATAGTCCAGTTGCCCATGACCAGTTCCAGGTCTGTCTTTGAATTATCTTCAATCTCTAGGGCCCTAAGCCTCATGAGGTTTCCATGAGCAGCAGCTTTCACATGAATGTGAAGACATGTGAAGCACTGCGAGTCAGAACTGTCACACACAGACTAGTATAAACAAAGGCCTTTTAAGGTTGTCCTGTATGGTAACCTCAGAAATCCCCTTTAATAAATGAAAAAACAGATCTTTCACTCTGCCTGGGTTTGAATACATTAAAAGGTTCTGAAAGGCAGCATGTGTGCCTGCGTGTACGCATGCATGTGCATGCACACACACAGACACACACTCACAGTGTGAGCTAGCGCTATTCCTACTGTATTAGGAACCTCTTAAACCATAATCTCACCACATGGAGACTGAATCACAATAGTAAACATAAGAGACGCTTTCACAACAAATTCTTTAAACATATTCATAGCTATCAGCAATAACATTAGATTCAATTAGGCAACCCTGATTTGAACTGCATACAATCTTTACTGTAATTAGAGTCTTTGTTGTACACATTGTGTCACCACTGAGAAAAGGTCATTAAGAGGCACACTCTCCTATAGGTAATCATACCCTGGATTTTATAAGTATAGTGGCAACTGGCAAAGAAAATACACAGTTTCTTCTCCTTCATGGTAATTCAAAGGGTACAAATAGTGCCTGAACTCTACTCATTTCTTTTTCTTTTTTCTTTTTTTGTCAAAATGTTCTTAGTATAATCTTGTTGAGTCCATAAGAGCATGTCACTATCAGTTCGACACCATTAGACAGAAAGGTAAAAAGCAAACATCACTTCTGTAGAGCTCTATGCTGTGATTGTTTTTTACAAGCCAAGCTGTTGTTCACTGTGGAGTTAGTGTCAAGAACTATGAAGAATCTGATGCTGTGCGTGAGTTGCAAGCTAACAAATTAACCTGCCATAGTTTCATGTATTCTGGTAGAAGAAATAGGAAAATTAGAAGAAAATAGTGACAAAATATAGTTTATTACTCACAGCAATAGTAGATGAATAAACCAGGTTGGTCTGGGGTTGCCATTTAGAAAAAAGTAAAAGCATAATGCCTGGGAATGGTCAGAGTAGAGTCATAAATTTTCTAGTTAGGACTATCACCCCTACCCCTTGTATCCTAATAATTACCCAGGAAGCAGATGAGAGAAAATGATCCTCCTTTGAGGAGAGTTACATTCAGTGAGCAAATTGTCTTACTAAGGTGTGTGGAGCAGTAGGAGGAGAGGGAGGCAGAGTTGGAGATATTATTGAGTCAGTTATCAAGGAGGATGTACCTGATGCTTGTGGATGGCAGGGAGCATGGAAGGTTCATCAAACACCTTACTGTTGAGTCTTGTGATAACGAACTCACCATTGTCAGAGTGCAAATGGTCCAGCCAAAAACTTGACATGGATTAGTTTCAAGGGCTACAAAATATGTTGTAGTCAGAGTTGGCTGATCCAACTAGAACAGAAACACCATATCCTGAAAAGTGTCAACAGCATTCAGGTCCCCTGGATGGCCCTGACAGGGAATCAAAGTTTGAATGTAGTCAATACGGCAGCAGTGGGTACAGTCAGTGTCTCATGTGATGTGTCTTCCCTCATTGCAAGACAAATGGATCAACTCTTGGCAGGAATCCCAAGTCTGGCAGGCAGCAGTAGCCCGTGTATCAGAAACACAGAGACCTTTTCTTCGTGCTCAGTCTGTGATGTTAGATGTGTTTCCATGTCCAGTATAGTGACAGATTCAGGCAGAATAGTAGAAATCTAGGCAATGCAGGCTTAATCAGTAGCTTGAAATAAGTTAGTCTCATCAGAAAATGGATTGTTAGCATGGACTTTTCCAGATTGTTCTATCAGCAGCCACAATTTATTTCCAGTTTGTAGCCCCAGAGAAGGAGTGTATTCAGTTGGCCAGCCTTTAGTTTCTAAGTGGCAGGCCAAATAACTAGACCACTAGCAACAGCACACAAGTCAGTAAAAAATGTAATAAGATTCTTCAAGGACATTGCCATGAGGACAGCCTTGAGTTCTGCCCACTGAGTGGAACAACTTCATTCATTTTTATCTTTTTTTTTTAACTTCATTTATTTTTAGTTTTGCATCACTGGCACTAAAGTTGAATAGCCATAGCAGCCCAGTGGATCAGCAGGATCCAGCTAAACAGAATAATCGGTCCCAGGCATTTAGGACACTGCTGTGAGTTGAGGGCTCTGTCGAGCCAGTGCTGTTGCTTCAGTTTGGCACAGTGGTGGGCAGTTTCCCCCCAGGGAGTAGATGCCATTGTCATATGTAAAGCCCAGATGCTGCTAAAGCCAAGCTTGTCGTGTTCCTGAATGTACCATTTTCATTGACAAGTGAAGCTTTTTGGGACCATCCCCTTTGTTAGTCATTGAATCTGAGTTGACTCAATCCAAAATAGAAATATCACGTCAGAGAGTCACAAGGCTTTCATGGGTCAGGCAATTAGTTTTGATAAGAGAAGTAGCAAACTAATAGCTACTTTACAAAAGCAGTGTTCCTGGTGGCTGCATCAGGGAGGTAATGAATCCAGAACCCCAAGGTGTATCTCTGGGTGGGAGCTGCCTCCAGTCAACAAAATCATCAATCACAGAGACTTGTGGCTCAGAGCAGTCATTAGAGTTATGGGTCCCCAAATTAGAGAGTGTGTTATAACTTTCTGGACAGTGTCCAGTGCAACCTGTTTGTGCCCACTCAAAGGATGCTGCTTTACACATTAGCCCATGTAGAGAACCAAGTAGAATCCTAAGTGATGCACATACTTCTCAAAGATTCAAAGTGTCCAATATGGGCCTTTTTTTTTATGGTAGGGGCTCAAAGAGACAGTAGTTTTTCCTTGACTGTCAGAGAAACTAGGTGTTGTGAATCCATCCACATAGTTTCAAGAAACTTTACCTGGTCATTAGGCCCCTGAACTTTGTCAGGGTTCTTAGCTACCTCTGATAACAGAGGTATGATAATACTGCAGCCAGAATAGTTGAACTGAGGCTTCTGATTGGCCAACTGACAGGACATTATCTGTATAATGAAAGTTTGGAGACCAGAGGGTAGAGGCAGTTACTGAATGCTGACACACATACTGGTAAGTAGGTTTAGTTGTTGCTCTTGTTAACACCAGCTATGCCAGACATTGTGACTATAGCTGAACCCATTTTACAGACTGGTGGCACACTATACCACTGACACTTAAAGATCAAGATCAGTCTCATTGGCATGGTAAGGCCTCCAGTATGTTTTTGGTGTTCCTCCAGGGGTACCTAAATTCCCGAGGCATCCCAAAATATGTTTGTGCCCCATTAGCATTCTCTACATACAGCTCTTTTCAGTTGGGGGGAATCTTCTTTGGAATTTATGAGACAGGTAAGGACAAACACCAATTTTTATTGACATTAAGATGTAGAAGCATCAACAACAATACATTGAATTGGCTCAGAGAGCCCCACCCACAAAGTCAGGCTAGCCTCCTCTCCCCACTATGAACCCTGCTCAAACCCACTAGCAAGTCTGCATGCCTTTTCCTTCCACACAGCCACATAGGATAGGACTTGGGCTCCTGTATTCGATTAAACCATAAAAGTTTTAATTCACTTCAAGATGGATGAATTTTTCTTAGTTGGATGTATATGGCCTTTGATCCTCCTTGAGGGTAGGGAAATCTCGGCCTGCACCTCTAATTGTTTCTCCTTAATGTGGCTGAGGTTGGAGGAAGTAGAGGAAAGTAATTATATTCTCATTCATCAATATTTTAAACCCAATCCAAAGTAGTAAAGGCCTGGATCCTAATCAATGCCTCAAATGCGGTTTCCCACAGGAGTTTTTTTTTTTTTTAATCTCAGAAAAATCTCCCCAGGAAAGCCAATGCTCCTATTATAGCAGCCAAGATCCACTGCAAAAAATTCTTTTACTGTTATCTCCAAATGGATCTAAAGTTAGCATTATAGATTGTAGGAGGGTTTGAGCTGTAAGAAAGCCCAGCTGTTGCCATTCTTCCTTAATAAGTATTACATACCTCACCCCCTCATCTCCCAAGAGACCAGCCATAGTTCTAATGACTAGTCTGGTTTTTGCCCAAAGGGGTAGCAAATTTCCTTCCTTTCAAGCTCTCTGTGGATATGTGTCTCTGTAACTTTCTTAAATGAGGATGGAAACTTTGCCCATTCAGGATGAAATTTAGTACCTGTTGTTATGATGGACAGATTTGAGATTGACCCCTCAGTTGGTGAGGAAGTTTCCCACCCAGAGAGTTAGCCAGCAAGTAGGGCACTGGTCAGGCAACTGTCTCTGAAACTACTTTCTGATACTCTGCCTGCAACCACCTTCCCAATTCCCAGGCAATAAGGTAAAAAAACAAATGCACAAACAAAATACATTTATTTCCCAGCTGGCCATAAAACTTAATCAATTTCCTACTGATTCCCATGGACTTCTCTCAAATCCTGTTAAGTGGCCGGAGGCACTCATCCTTCATCTTCCACAAAGCCATGTCTACAAAGTTTTGCCTAAACTATCAAGAACTTTGAGGAACCAGGCATTCATTCTGCTTCTCTGCTTGCAAACCAGTAAGTTAGCCTGTCATAGTTCCATGGATGCTAGTAGAAATGCCCAGATTCCTAAGTTAGAGATAATGAAGTTTATCACTCACAGCACTAGCAACAACCAGAGCATCAGCATTTTTACATCAGTTCCTCAAGTCCCATTTCCCACAGGGAGGTGAGAATAGGATCAAGTGACATCCCCCTATGGAGGAGAAAAATCCTGAGAGCAGGGAGCTAGAATCTTTTTATAATGGTCAATAAATATACCTGCTCTTTGCTCCAGAGAGAGGCACTACCTATTACTTTCAAGTCTCTTCACTATATAAACATACCTTTAAAGGAACAAAGGGAAAGTCACTGAGCTACTCACAGGGCTATGTAGAAATAGAAGAGACCCATGGAGAGTTATTTCTATTAGCATAAAGAAATATCCATCGCTAAACAACATGAACTAGCACTCAAACACTCAGTGAGTCGGAATTGAGCCCACAGCTCATGTCTTTCTGCAGATAATTTACATAGAGGTGTTGAGAGCTTATGATTACATAAATAAAATTTCAACCTTCCACAGAAGTTAAAATAAAAATCCCCAGAAGAGGAAGAAGAACCTGAGAATTCCAGGCATAAAAGGGACAATAGAAGTCATGTTAAAACAAACAAACAAACAAGCAACAACTAAATTAAATTCAAGAGCTGTTTAAAACTTTTGAAGCAGGATGATGCGTATCTGGGGGTTCCTTTTACTCTTGACTCTATTTTTATGTGTTTAAATTTTTTATAGTAATTTTTAAATTTTTTAATTAAATAATTTGAATATAGAAGTCTCTATTGAAGAGAAAGTCTTAGGATAAAAAGCTCCATTATTTGAAGTTGGTATAGAACATTTCTCCCCCAGAAAAATTCTACTGTGGTAAAAGGAAGAAAAATATATAATCGTTTTTATCTATAAATATAATTGAAATTGAAGTTTTAGTTTTAGAAATACTAGATATATTTCAAATATGGGAACAAAGACCTGGTATGACAGAAAGTTGAACAATTGATTTCACTGGATGACTAAGTGCTGTGTCCAGAGTACCAGAAGTATTAACACATAACCTATATGCCACTACAGTTCCAAAGTTCATTGAGCAGAACCAGAAGAATGAGGCCTCACAAATATTTACAACAGAGGCTGCTTCTATATAACAACAAATGAAACCAAAACAAAAATGACTTCTTTCATTGAGTATCAATCAAGTATCAGGCATTGTGTTAGGTGAGTGTATCTAAAAAGAAACCAGGCTTAATTTTTTTTTTTTAAAGAAGAGAGGGAATAAACTCATGATCTTCAGTATTTTTAAAAGGTTATATTATTTAAGGTTATATTGTCCTTGTATCACGTCTAATTCTTGTATGATTTAGGATTAGGACATTTTTGGAAAAGAAATAATGAAATCTAGAAGGTTACAGGTACAGGTGGTACAGTTCTGAGCTGATGAAGATAAAATGAAGAAAGACCTCATCAAGCTTGGAAAATGATTAGAAAAGTATTTGATTAACTCTCTGCATAGGCAACAAGCAAACAGTGAGTTCAGGACAAATAAATCTCAACTAGGATTATGAGATGATCATCTCTGAATTACCCATTTAAAACCCTAAAAGTGGAATTCATTATTGACTTGTTCCTCTGGCTTGTGTTTTGTAGCTGCCCTGAAGTCCACCAGCTTGCCGAGTGTCTCCAGATCTGGGAGTGGGGCTGGAGGTCCTCGGAAGACGTGGAGGTCCTCAAGAGAGGTGGAGGGTCCTCAGGAGAGGGCTGAAAGTGCCTAAGCTGCTTCTCAGCCTGAGCCCCACATCTCAAGAAAGGCAAAGAAGGGTCAATAGTTTCTAGGAATAACCAGGAAGCCAAGATTCCTTAGAAAGATGATATTATCAAAATCAGTAAAATCTTTGGAGGACCTATGTAATGAGGCCCAGGACTGCTGTATTTCATTGTATCAGTTGTACCCTACAGTGGCAGCTGGATGACAAGGACATGGTGAGGAGGAGGGGACAGGGAGATGGGCCAGGGTGCAACTGAAATCTCGCTGTGCTCTATTCTCTGAGCCATGCACCTGGCACAAGGCTGCATCTGCCCGAAAGAGGGAGCACCCATTCCTAACTGGAGTGCTTTTTTCTTATCTTCATAAAGCCCTGCCCGTGCTAGCTGCAGCCCTGGAGTGAGAACATCCTCAAATCCTGGAATGCTAAAATTCAAGGGCACCCATTGAAATTCTATGAAAGTATTTTAAAGATAAATAAAAGATGGCATTACTTTATACAGTGGGTAGTAAACATATGGAACTCATTATCCTCAAGATGTTGCGTAGCCACAAATATAAATAGGATAAAGAGAGATTTAGATAAATTCATGCTTGTTAGAGTCATATGAGCTGCTAGAGCATTGTTAGAAACACACAGGGAACGGCTCCAAATGCTTTCAGGGAAAATACCATGTTTGTCTTCAAAATGTCCTGTAGTGCTAGTGCCACCAATTGAATAGGCAAATCTCTGTCTAACCAGGTTTCTCAGGGAAATAAACATCTACAATATCCAAGTTTTCCAAATAACTGTGGGATAAGCTACTGTATCATAAATATTTTCCTTATATTGACAAATTGTGTAAAAATCTTTCTCAATAGTGGTATGAATTTTTATGTGATCTTAAACTGAGTTTGACAAATTTAACTTTTTCTTGAGAACCTGGAGTTGTCATAATGAACACGCATTATTGTACTGGGCTGTAAGTTAGCACCCCAGGCATCAGTTGAGGCATGTGGCACTATTTAACCAACTTGGTCCCAGAAAGCCGTGAGACCAAATGTTCTCATTTCTTTTACTATTTGTGCTTACTTCAAATAAAACTTTTGCTCTTCTCCCCTGTACTTCTGGCTTCTGTTTTTGCTATTGTGAGTGGGCTTTCAGGAAAAAAAAAAAAAAACCTCTCACTCCTAATATGCTCCTCTCATCTCTGACTTCAGAGGAGAGTGCCCTACTCTATTCTGCATCATGTCATCTCAGCTGCAAAACAGACCTTCCTTTGATTCCCTAGAGCCCCCTGAGACAAGGGTGCACTTTTAACGAGCTTAGCTGAAGGTTGTGGAAAAACAAAAAAGAAGTACAATGGAGTACTGCTGCTGGATTTGGCTACCTGATAAACTTACCCTTGAACCCAAGAAGGCTAAAGTCCATTTTGAATCCTCCACAAGAGTATGCCTGTTTAGTTCCTATCCCTGTCCAGATCAATCCATCCATAGAAGCAGGGCAAAAGTATCCAGGCCCATGGCCAGAGATGGGAAGGAGATATCTCCTCCATCCAGTTTAAGGCCTACTTCTCCAATCATTATTTATTTTTTAAATCATCATTTATTCATTTTTTTCCTTTTCCTAAGATGAGGGAGCAGCAGAATCATGAATTGGTCCCTCCCATGATTCCCAGTAGGATAATACATCAAATTGTGACAGTCTACCATCAATACATTCTAGATTATTTCATCTAACATAAGCCACAGATATATATTGACACCCTGTGTCTAGTTGAGCCCTACCAAGTCTAGTTTTGCTCGTGTGGTCTGTCTGCTAGCGTGAGATGCAAATCTTGCCTGCTCATTTTTCATGCAATCTCTAGATTTTGCTTCTGAATAGGGAAGCATACAAATAGCCAAATGAATAAGTGATACTTTTCAGGCACAATGAAATCTAAATTCACACCTAGACAAAAATTAATATGTATCTAAGAGAAATACAGTGCAGAGATGCACTTCTCCAGATTACAAAATAGGCATTTATCGTTGAGTGATAATACAGAGACATTTAGCAACTCAGAGTCATCTTCATTGAAAATCACCAATTCAGAAGAAGGCCTTTGCTTATGTTTAAACACCTAAATGACTCATTCTGATGATTTTCCCAAAATAAAAGAACAATCTGCCCTGAGGGTGAATTCTAGCCACCCACTCTAGGGAGCAAAAAACAGCCTATAGCTTTTAAATCACTGGGCTTTTCTCCCTCCTTCTGACTATCAGGTTTTCAAAAATCTTTCCGGCTGAGTTTCAGTCCAAACCACCCCCTGAGAGAATATGATGTTTAATTGACTCCAAAACACACTTATTTAATTTATTTTTTAGATTTGTATTTTTTTTTAGATCTCTGAAATCAGGACACATCTTCTAATCTATGACTTCTCACAATAACTCTTACGCAAGCAGCATTTATGACATAGTTGCATATATCTCTAAGAAATTAGTCCATTAAAAAACAAGTTTGCTGAAAATATATGACTTGGTGTTCCTGTCAGGGCCTGAATGGGCAATTAACAGCAAACTTTAGACAAGCACATCATTAGAAGATACTTGAGGTAGGAATATGAACCTATTGTTTTCTGAAAACCTTCCATGAACACCTTTACAGTAGGATCTGTAAAGCTCCAAAATTAAAACTTGCATTATGGGTATCAGTGGTTTAGAAGTAAGTCTTAGAAACAATAAAGATAACTCTGACCCATGCTTTTGGTTGTATAGTGCCTGATACTATGTCGAAAACCACTAATACCAGTGACTGAATCCAAAACTGATTCAGAAGAACCAGCCTCTAAATGTGCAGAAGTTTTAGAGACTACTCTAATCAATTAGTTTTGGCCAGGTCCATTTCAGCTGAGTTTGTTTATTTCATCCTGTATGTGTGGTTATTCACCAAGATGATTTCTATGATCCCTCCTCAGCCTAATATTCTTCAGTTTCTATTCTGAGTCTATTCTTCAGTTTCAGACATTAATGTAGATTTTTTTAAAAAACAGTATGGAGGTTCCTCAAAAAACTAAGAATGGATCTACCATTTGATCCAGCAATCCCTCTACTGGGTATTTACCCCAAAGACTTAAAAACCCATATCTGAAAAGATACTTGCACACTGATGTTCATAGCGGCATTATTTACAGTGGCCAGGACATGGGAGCAACCAAAGTGTCCTATGATAGATAATTGGCTAAAGAAGCTGTGGTACATATATACAATGGAATATTACTCAGCCGTAAGAGATGAGATACTGCCATTTACAACCACTTGGATGGACCTTGAAATAATCACGCTAAGCAAAATAAGCCATACAGAAAAAGTTGAAAATTACATTATATCACTTATATGTGGGATATAAACCTAAAAGCAACAAATGAACAGGAGAAACAAACAAGACTTATGGCCATGGACAATGGACTAGAGGTTACTAGAGGGGATGGGAGAGGAGAGAAGGAAGAAAAGACAAAAAAATAAAATGTTAAATAAATAAATAAATAAATAAATAAATATCCAGATATCTCATTCTCTATTATAAGAAAACCTTGAGTCACAGCTTGATAGTGTGTTTATTTCTTTCCTTATATGAAACAATGCTGTATGTGACTGGGACAGTAGTGCTCATCCAGTCTGTTGTCATACTTCCCAGTACTCTTATAAGTCAGTTGTGCCTTGTGCCTGGTTCTGGACAGAAGGATGTGGGTAGAAAGTGACTTGTATTATTTCTGGATCAAAGCATAGAAAAACTCGACCTTGACGTGCAGATATTGTCCTCTCGCCATAGTAAACCCTGAAGCCTCTTACAGAGCTGATGGAGCCTCCATTAGCACACAGCTCCTGACTAAGAGCAGAGGCCCCAAGTGACCCTCACTGCAGCAGGAAATAAACTGTGTTGTGTCAGCCATGGGTGTTTGCAGTTGTTTTTACTATGACATATAAGTCTAGCATATTCTTACTATAATACTATAATCTATCCAACAACTAATAACATCTTACATTTGATGACATGCAGGGTAGGCAAACTCAGTGGTGTTCTGGTAACCAGTGTAAATACTCCCACCATGGGCAATTGCAAGTCACCAGTGTGACATCAACCAGCTTGCTAAATTCCTGGAAATTTAACTATTGGCTCTTGTGAACCAATACCATTGGATCCAGCATGCAATATTAGATATATGCCAAAAACATCTCTCTAGTTAACTTTTTTTTTTCTCAGAACATCTCTTGGTTTTTGAAACCCAGCTTCATATACTATATATATATGTATACATAGGTGTGTATATATATATATAATTTTTTGGCTAATTTTTTTATAGGGAAATGTATATTTACATACTCAAAACTCAATGGAACATTTTTTTAAAAAAGCAATATGTGGGTAAAGAAATATAAGTAATAGAAAGTCAGAATCATATGCTCACACTTTAAAAGGTGTACGTTGTTGACAAAGGCATGTTTCTCCATCACTGGTGCTGAGAGATGTTACAGCATATAAAGCAGCTGTTAAGAACCATGTCAATTTTCTGATGATCAGTAAGCATAGTTTAGTTTTTACATCATAACATGTAGTTTGTTACTTACATATCCACATTTTATTGCTTTTAATAATTTTTTAAAAATGTGTTGGTGATTTAGGATGGATATGTGACACATTATTATTTTTTCTATTTAAAATAATAGGAAATAGACTTTCGCTTAGCTTTTTGTGTGTAGAACTTCTGATTTTCAGTAATGCATTACTGACATTAAGTGGAAGATGTTGATTATATAACTACTAAAACCTTTAGCTCTTATGAGCTGTAGATTCTGAATTGAATGAATCTATTTTGCTTACTCAGGGAAATTTTGCATAATTCTTGGTTTGCAGTTGTGTTTCAGATGGACAAAACAACTGGAGAGCTAAGTTGTGGATGGTTAGAGCAAATAATTCTTTCATTTCTATTATAGTTTAAAATATACAGTGTACAATACTGAGTTGATAAACAGGGTAGAATTATTCTGATTCATTGATATAAAATAAGTAAGTAACTGCTCAGAGAATGGTAACAACCTTAGCTAATTTATGTCCTCAAATGTCTTTCCTTTGGACAAAGACTTTCATCCTATACACTCTTCAATCCCGATGAATTAAAATGAGTCTGAGACCCTTCTTAGGACTATTTCCAACACTGTCACTTCTCACTCTTTTTATTGTGGGCAGGGGTCAGTCTGTATACCACGACAGGCCATTAAAGCAAGCCTTTCTATCAAAATATACTTTTATACCTGCCTTAGGGTCTGACATTTTGCTGATGGAGCTTTATCTTTTTGTGTCTTGAAAATCTGAAGTCTTAAAGAGGTCCCTGGGAAAGGTTACGGCTAAAATTTTTTACCATCTGATTGCTTAGAGACATGAAGACAATTATTTGAGGTCAAAGTCCTGATACAAAAGATCAGAGTTCTCTCTTAGGGAAAGGCAAGCAGGTGGGAGAGGGCTAAAACAAACGTCATCTACTTGACAGTGAAGTCTGGAATTCCCAAGAAGTCCCCAACATTTACTTAATGTACCATATTATCACCACCCTAAGGAGATCTCGGCCCAGCTCATACAGATCTCATATTCCCTCATATACTTCAGTGAAAAGAGCCGAATTATTTTTTTTTAGATGTCAAAGCTCCTCTCCTTTTATACTATTAATTATGTGATTCCATGGTTGAGATAGTATTGAGTCTTATCTGCTCATGCAGCGTGAGCCCTTGCCCAGGAAAATAGGTGAGTACCTAGAATTCCTTAACTACTTTCATCTAAAGCTTTGCTTCTTTGAGTGACCTATGGACAAGCATCCCCAGCATCTCTTAGAAATATAGAATCTTAGACCTCACCCCAGACCTGCTAAATCAGAATCTTCATTTTAATAGGTCTCTCAGGTGATTAACATATACATTACTATTTGAGGACATTTATTTACAGTTCTTGGAAAGCTAAGGAATCTCTGAGGACTTCTGTACCATCTCTCAAACAAGCTCCTGGTATATATCTGAACTTGGTGGTCAATAAACAACTCAAAGTTTTTATCACTAAAGAGAAAACTTTTAGCATTCTTTCAGTACTACATAAAGTTGAATTGGATCACTTATAGAATACAGGCTATTCAAGAATGATGGGTAAGAGTTCTAGCCTGTTTTTATTGAATAGTTCTCCCTGGTACGCGGTATAACTTTCTTTCTTATATTTAGTTTGTTTCGGGGTTGCTGTGAGAGACTTGAGCCTCAAGTTCTCTCTGCATTTATGTTATACATATAGCCTGTCCAATAACAGTGCTAATTATAGAGATGTTCTTTGTTAGTTGGTCATTTCATACTTTGATTATTTCATATCTAAGGACTTTAATATTTGAAATAATTCTATATTGCTTAAAGTACTGCATAGTCTTAGAATTGTAGTATCTTAGATTTTTTGCATAACTCTTCAAGGTATATTAAGTACACCTCTTATTTGCTGCTAGAATTCCCCCCAAACACCTAACAACTGGTCATCTTCCTTCTGTTTGAATACTTCTAAAGATATGACACATACCTTCTCCTACATCAATCTTTTCTACTTTTGAACAATTTTAATTAGTAGTTCTTTCTCATATTGGATTAAAATTTGTTACCCATTGATATTTGTTATTATTTATTCATTGCAGTTACTAATTCTACACCATATTTTCTTTAGCTGGTTAATATATTCTTTCTTGTTGGTGGGACAATTGGGAACCAAGACACAGGAATATTATAGTAGGGTTGCAAAGGCCATCAAAAAGCACATGAAGAAACCAAGACTAGGAAGTATTTCTTTCTACGTAATTTACAGTTCTATTCATTAGACTGTCTGCCAAGAAATGCTGCTCTGTGACCAACACTATTGTAATACATAAGCAAAAACATCATTCCCTGGGAAAGAGCATGGATCAGGGTGTGGTAAAAATCCAGAAACTGTGTCCCTCCCTTCATGGGTCAAACATCTGGCAGACATCCTAGGTTAGGATCTATGGCCAGAATCCACCATGGGGAGCTGAAACATTCCCACAAAGGAGATTTGACTCTGGCAGCTGGCAATTTTCCTTTGTGAAATGGGTGTTCCTGGCACTCCATAGATTCCTTCCTCCTTCTGCACTCTTTTTTTCTCTCCACTCCCACACTCCACACCCTACTGCACACACCCTCCCACTCCTACATCAATAAAACCCCTCCCTAACTTATATTCTGCACACACACATGCCCCCACAACTTCCTCTGCAAACACACCCACATATCTTTCAGACGCACACCCAGGCAGCACAAGGCTCTCTGTCTCATACCTTCATCCTTGCCTTCACTCTGCCTTCTCATAGCAGCTTAGCACCGTATCTACTACCCCTACTTCCTCTTCTTCTTGTTATCAACTCTAATTTATTTTATGACTTTCTTTCACCTTATTCCAGACCACCCCACTTTGCTCTCTGGGCCTGGGAATGCTGGTACTGCAATCCTATTCTGCACATTTGTAATCTGGAGTTGTCACAAGCAGGAAAGTAGTCAGCTTGCATGTGCCTGCCTGTTCTCCCACAGCTAAGCTAAAACGGAGGATAGAAAGAAGCTGGCAGTCAGTCCTATTTCAGGAAACTACAAAAACTCTTGTTTTCTCTCTTTAAATTCCTGGAGGAACCAGTTCAGGCCCTACGATTGTTCCTTCTTTCCCCTAACTCTGTTGCAAATTTTCCAGTTCTTTCTTCAAATGCTCTGACAATATGGTGTTTGTGGTGGCATGCCTCAAATCCTGTCCTTTATCACCCGTTTCTTAGGGCCACAGAAGATATAAAGGACAGTGAAAGAGGGGAATAAGATATAACCTTGGGAAAATGCTGAATCAATAAAGTACAGAAGATAATCAGCGTATAGTATTTCCATGCTTTATGATAACTTCACTAGGATTTAAAAGTAGTCTTCTTGGGCAAATAATTTGTCACAGTTGCCTGGGTTTTTTATTTTTCCTTGGTGAGGCAGATGGTAGTTTAGCTAAATAAACATTAAGAACAATGGGGGTCCTTTTTTTTTTTTCCATACTAAGAACACATGAATTTTTAATAACAGCTGCTGTTTACATGAACTAAATATTAAGCATAGCCTACCACATTGCTTTGGACATTAAACAAGCAAGATAGATTTTTTTGTTCACTGAAAATTTATCATCTAAAAAAAAAGATCGTATCAATGGGACAAAAAAAAAATATATATATATATATATATATATATATATATATATATATATATGTAAATAAATAGCCAGAAACAGCTTTAATCACTTTCTTTTCACATTAACTAGAAAAAAATTAGTGAGTCTCTGCTTTCCAAAGAATAAAGTCCCAATATATAAATTTAGCATTCAAGAATCCACCAATTTGAGTTTTATATTCCTTTTCAACTCTGTCTTCCATTTTCCCACCAATGGAACTCACTGATTCCCAAAAACAGTCTGTACTCTCTCACATAATCTCAAGGCCAGTGGTCCTCTCATTTCTATATGATATCTCTCGTAGTTCCTAGCTCATTGAATTATGCATAATTTTGTAACTGCTGAATAAAACATTTGCTGCAGGTAAGCTTCATGAGAACAAGGCAGTTATAATTAGGACAGAATTAGAATTTACAAAGCTCATTAAAAAAAGAGAAGGTATGTCATGCCCTCTTTGCCTATAAAGTGCCTGCTTTTTCCTAAGCCATCATCCTTTAAGCATTCTTGCTCATCAACACTGTTTTTCTGTTGCCATAACTACCCAACAATGTTAATATATTTCATGGCTCTAGGATGTGCTTATTCAACTTCACATGTCCAGGCTTCACATATCTTTACCAGAGACTAATAGGATGCTGTCACCACACGTATCCAAAACACACAGACAACCAGTCAGCACAGCACAAGTAGAGACTAGAACCAGACCCCCCATTAGCTAGTTAATTCACCCTCAATTCAGTATGTTGTAGAAATACCATCTTTCAGGGGTGCATCAGCATTCACATGTTTCTCCCTAGGGAATAATTCATCTCTCCCAACTCTCCCCTCCTCTTAATGTTTAGCTGCATTTTGTTACTTCCTATTTTATTTGATATCAGTAAAATTTATTAACATCAGGACTACCTTTCGTCGACGAACCTTGGAAGTTTGTGCTAGTTCTAGAAATCATTATTTACAACCATATGTTTCAGAAATAACTTAAGATTTTGGTAACAAAGACAACTCAATTAAATAAATTGTCAGTAATTTGTCATGTCAATTAACATTATAAAAAATAAATCTGAAACTCTCCACAGTAATTGTGACTGTAGATCACTAAAATTCATAGATGATTCTTAATACTCTTTTTAACCTTTAATGTCAATTTCTGCCCTTTCTCCTAACAAACACTTTTCAAACACCAGATTCATATAAGAGAGCAATTTAATCTATTTGACCTCTTTATAGAATGAGTTAGAGGTAATAACAAGCTATAAAGTGGCTTATAAGAGAACAATGGAAGAGAAAAAAAGATTTTTTGATAGTTTCACAAACTGGATAATCAGGTCATGAACAAATGAGAGCATAAAAAAAACACTTTTTTAACATTTAGCATTACACTGCAAGGTAATTCTTAGTACAGTAAGTGAAAAAAAATTTTTGAAAAAAGTAAATTAATTTTGTTACACCGGGTATTTCAGAATTTCAGCTTTGAATTAAAAATAATTGAACAAAGCTTTGTAGAGTTAGGGATGGAGTGGGAGGGAGAAAGAATGATTTGTTGGGAATGGTGGGAAACTGACATTCTGGGAGCCACTGTACAAAGAGACAGAGTCCAGAAAGTAAATTAGTAGTTAGTTCCCTAAGGCTGGAAGTGTGGAATTTCTTTTTAAGGTAATGAAAATATTCTAAAATTGATTGGGGTGATGGATACACAACTCTTTGAATATACAAAAAGCCATTGAAATTAAATGGTTAAATTGTGTAGTGTATGAATTATATCCTAATAAAACTATTGAGAGAGAGAGAGAGAGAGAGAGAGAGAGAGAGAGAGAGAATTGGTGAATATTGAGTTTGAGAATTTATTTATTCTCATCTAACTTATTCTAATCTGACTCATTCCACTCCAGTTTTGAAATAATTTTTTTCCTTTCATAAGCTCTCAGGCACTTTCAAGCCAAGAAAAATGTAAAAGACACTTGAGTTCATGAAGTTTTTTCTAGGGAACAAGCAGGGGCTTGAGTAGCAAGCTATTATAACTTTGACCCAATTTCTGTTTATCTTGCATCAAGTTTAAGAAAATAGAGGTTTTGTTCCAAGAATGAATGTGAAGTTTATAAAGAAATTCACATAATGATGTAAATAATTTTTTAAATGCCATAAACTTTCAAAGAGAGGAAAAAAATAAAAGATGGAAGAAATATACTAGGTTCAAATCCCAGCTCCGCAACTTTCTAGCTGGATGCTGTTAAGACAAACACTAACAATTTCAAACTTTGTTTGGCTCCTTTATAAAATGAATATTTTCATAATGTGCAAGATTGTTCTGAAGATTAGAGATAATGTATACAAATGCCTGACATATAAAAGGCACTGAACAAATCACAATAATTATCGTAAAGGACATATATTGAAGCTCTACCATTGGTCCAATATCTTAAGCATATTATTTTATTAATCCTGAGGCTACCTGCAGCAGTCAGGATAGGCTAAGTTATGTTGCAGTTTCAGACAATTCCAAAGTCTCAGCGGCTTTAAAAATCTCTAAAGGTTTATTTCTTACTCAATTTATATATCCATCACAGTTTGACTTGGGACTCTACTCTGTGCCATCCTTGTTCTAGGACTCATTTAAAAAGCTGGTAAGATCCATAATACTTCTGCTCACGTGGCAAAAGGAAAAAAGAATGTGGCAAATCACATACAGGTTCTTAAAATGTATGCCTGGAGATGACACATGTTACTTTTGCTTCCACTTCACTGGCTTAAGCAAGTCATGTGGCCATATCTATCTTCAAGAGATTAGGGAATTACATTTTCGACACATGCATAGGAAATGATAAGAAGGTATTTGTGAACAGCCTTAATAATTACCATACAACCTCATGAGGGAAATATTTTTATCCTCAATTTTAAGATACAGAGTCTGAGGCACAGAGAGAGTAAATACTTGCCTCC
This sequence comes from Macroglossus sobrinus, assembly GCA_004027375.1. NCBI lineage: Eukaryota > Metazoa > Chordata > Mammalia > Chiroptera > Pteropodidae > Macroglossus > Macroglossus sobrinus. Next base: position 1,119,891 of record PVKZ01000165.1, on the reverse strand, counting down.
TATACAGCTAGGAAGTGGCAAAATAAGAGACTTAACCCCAAGTCTTGTGTTGTCTCTTGACCATTCCAGCAAAACCCTGAAAACTAAAAATATTCTATCCACAAAGATATATGACTATGTGTTCCTTTCCACATTCATAAAAAATATATATATGTGCATATTTTCTTTGGGAACAAATTGGTACTGCCTTCTCAGAAACCAATTTAGAACAAAAACATTAAGAATCATACTGTTCACACACCCTTTGACCCAGGAATCCTAGTTCTGAGAATTTATCCTACGGGAATCATCCCAAGAAAATGAAAAATTATACTCATGAAAAACTATTGTGATATCATTTATAATAGTGAAGAAGTGGAAAGAATCCACATTTTTTATCATAGAGTTATAGAATTTATTGGTTATATACTCAATTATTATAAAGCGATTACTTTATAATCATGAAGACCATGTGGTAACATGTAAAAGAAAAACTTTTAATATAATGTGAGGTAAAGCAAAATAAAATAATAAAGCAAAATAAATTTTTTGTTACATTGCAACTATGTGATAGATTTGTATGCTAACACATTTTATATTGATTGTCCCCATTTTCCTGTTAGTAATAAAACCCACATCCAGCTTAAGCTACACAGGGACAACAATACAGGGACCACATTTCCCAGCTTCCCTTGAATCCAGGTTTGGCCATATGTCTAGGTTCTCACCAATAGAATGTAAGCAGAAGCAATGTGTGCGACTTCCCATTTTACCAGAAATGTGATACAGCATTTGTTCTCCATGCCTTATGACCTTCCTCCCTCTAGATGGAAAATGACGACAACTGAATCAGTTGCCTTAGGGCCAAAGATGAAAACCACATGTTAATAGAAATACAATTTTTTAATTTTTTCTAACACTTAACATAATATTTATTATTATTTAAAAGGTAAGAAAGTATTTTAGTTATAGTTTTAATGCAATTAACCATCAAAATTTTACACTTAAATATTCCTTTTCTAAAAGGAAAGTAGATTTTCTTATATCTGTGAAGATGTTTGAGGAAAACTTCAAAAAAAAAAAGAGAGAAACACATGTAAATGACATTTGTGCCCCAGTCTGAGAAATTTATAATTTCGAACAGCCAGAAGTTATCAGGGAGGATGCCTGAAAAGGGCTATGGGTGGGGAAGGCATCCTGCACTGTGAGTGGAAATAGCAAGAATCTGTACAGCCCAGGGGCAATAGGAGATTGTCAGACTGGGAGAGGGGATGATACCATCAGTACACTCTATTAAAAGGAAGACGTGGGAGAAGGGGAGAGAAAGAGAGACAAATCAGTTATTGTTCAATTTTACCAATACCTAACTCCTTTTTCTTTCAAAATGCTTCTATGAAACAATATTTATTATCTCAAGTAAAGCCCTATGGTGATCTAGGGACCAGCATTTTTAAGTATCTACAAATGCAAAACCAGGTAAATATTGTATCCCTGGAAATTCTTAATAGAGAATCAAATTCTCACAGCTAACTGTGATTTTAAAAGGAAGGGTTTTTAATTCGAGTAACAGATATATGAAAAACTAACATTTGCTGAGCACTTACTATATGTCAGACACTATTCTAAGTACATTATGTGCATTAACTCACTTAATCTTCCAAAATCCTATCAGATAAGTACTATTATTTTTATTTCCATCTAACAAAAAAAGAAAATTGAGCCAGGGTACTTAAACAATTTTCTCAAGGTCACACAACTAATAAATGAAAGCCAGATAGTCTGCTTCAGAATCTGAGTTTTTACCCCCTAGCTACACTGCCTTAATAATAAATTATTAAATACAGCAAAAATATAAAATCAGGACTTCAGGTAATGAATTTACTAATTGATCTTCCTTAATGCTTATGTCAGCCTTTCTAGCAGTATATATAAAATAACTAATTGACATGTTGATTTTGTTTGAAATGAATTACATGGCAATTACTTAAAGATGTTTTAACAACTGCTGTTCAACTACTAAATATTTCTCTCACGAATTAATAAAATTTTAAGCTGGTCATCTAGCTAAAAGACCACGCTTGCAGCTATGTGGTCATGTGACGAAGTTCCTCGCAATGAGACCCAAATGAAAATAGGATGATAACTTTTGAGAAGTCTTCATGAAAGGAAAAGGCACACCTTTCTTCTCTTGCTCCTCCATCCTGCTCTTTGGGGTGTGGATATGCTGCCTTGCATTACCTGAGCTGATAGTCATGCCTTAGCAATGTAAGAACAAAAATTGAAAGCAGCTGGATCTTTTGTGATGGTGAAGCCACCAGTTGCCTTGGGCTAGCTTCCTCCAGAATTCTTTTTACCAGAGAAAGTAAAGATCTAATTGTTTAAAATACTATCTTGAGGTCTCTATTAAGTTACTTATAGCTGAATTTAATCCAAATTTATATATAAACTTAATGTTACCTAATTTCCATTCAGATTTGGGAGATAATATCACTTAAAGACATGAAATTTAACTACTCATAAATTTAATAAGGAACTCACTGAAAAAGAATACCAAAAGGCTATAATGGATTTTTATGTCACCTGTTTAAAAGGCGTACTTCCCAACCTTTTTCATAACTTGCCACTTCAAAAAAATTATAATAATTATATAGTAATGTGTAAAACAGTTAGGGGGCTCTTGGCTGGAAGCTACTGATCCAAGGTTTCTGCTTGTCCCAAGAAATCTGGGGATCGATTTCTCAGCCCCTCACTCCTAGTTCACCAAACCCCAGCTTTAATGACATTCCACAATGAGTAGAATGGCTATAATTACTATTAGATAAAATTTGAATCTGGAAGTCATTCAAAAATCATTAAGACTTGAGAAAAGTCAAGTGAGTAAATTTTGTATTGTACTTTATTGTTGAAGAAATGGACTCATTGTAAGGCTAGTAGGATTATACAAAGGGCATTTCTTATTTCACATAGAATATTTTTTAAACAACTTCATTATTCATGTCTACATTGAGTATTCCTTTTATATCCCAGGTGTAATGAAAGAGACCTTGTAAATTCAGGGTAAGAGAAGAATTTGAAAGAATATTATACTAGTGAAAATTAGTGTACTGGTTTTATCTGTAAGAGGAGGGAAGGGAACTTTTATTGATCATTTTCAATCTACCAGAAGCTTCCAAATGTGTTTTCTCATGAACTCTTTACCTGTTGTAAGGAAGATATTAAAGATTTTAAAGATTAGGAAACTGCAACAGCAAAGCCAAAATTCAAAGCCCTTCCTAAAGTGTCTGCATGCCTGGATTCATTCCTGCTAATTAATTTTTTAAATTTTTTATTTAAAATTTCTCTTGACAGTAATGTCCTCACCAGTCTATAAAATCAAATGGTTTAATAATGCTGATAGCGACAATCAACTTCAGTTCACCTCCCTAAAAGGAAACCACTTTCAAGCTTTTTTCTTTATCTTTTAGGGTGGTTGTCTCCATATCTCAAAAATAGTATGGCTATATTGTCATTTTTCTTTTTAAAATTGTTTACATTTTCATCTAAATTATAAATGTAGAGTTTATAATTGTAGAGTTAAAAGTCAAACATATCTCTTTGAAGTCTAAAAGAAAAAGAGCAACCTCTTTCCCTGCTTAAACTGAAAGCTTCAGTTCTATTCCTATTCCCCCAGACAACCATGCTTAGCTCTTTCAGCTGGTATTTATTTACACATTTTTAATGGCTATTTTTGGATTTTTCAAAGTTCTAGATAGTATCTATGGCTCTCTTGTATGGAAGATATGGATTTAGTCTCTTATACCCTCCTCTTATTCTCCCAATATAGTTATATCACGATGTTTTTCTTACATCACTGTCAAGTTTTTACATAATTAATATGATATAAATATTATTTAAGGCTGAAGCATGTAATATACTACAATTATATTGCCTTTCTTGGTAAAAATTTGTTTTCCTTGGAACTAATGATTATTTTATTTATATGCTTGTTTTTCTATGTACCTTTCAAAAATTAATTTCCTATTCTCTTCCAGAAACGTAAATCTCTTAATGTATTCAAATTTATTAAGCATTATATAAATTGCTTTATTTTCTTGGAGAGGTCTTCCCTGAAGCTCTGCACCTACTTGCATCATTTTGAACTTGTTAATCTCCAGGCTTCTTGCACAACTGCTGTGCTCATATCACCTTCACAATAATCATGTGAATTCCCTTTTCACCTCCAGTGTGATGGATCCCCTATATCTTGGATCTGATGTCTTCCTCTTTCTTGTGTTTTCTCTTATTTTTCTAGATCATATCCTGCAGTAGCTTCCTAAAAAAATACATGAGAGATCAATTCTCTGAATTCTTCCATGTCTGAAAATGTCTTTATTCTGCCCTCACACTTTATTGAGTTAGGCTGGGTATTGCAGTCTAGGTTTTAAATATATATATATATATATATATATATATATATATATATATATATATATATATATATATATATATATAATTATTAAGGCATTGCTCCATTGTTTTCTTGAGTTCACTGTGGTTGAGAAGGCTGATGTATTCTGATTCCTAATTTTTATTATAAAACTCATTTGTTTTTCTTTATCTGGAAGCTTTTGAGATTCCTTCATTATCCCCAGTGGTCTGACTTTTTATTTGTTGTGCTGAGTACTTGGTAGGCACTTTCAATTTTGAGACTTATAAGTTCCCATTCTGGAAACTTTTCTTGTATAATTTTTCCTCTGTTTTTTGCTAATGCTCCAAATATTGTACCCAGTAGATTGGAACTCTAAATCCCAAATCTTTTATTTCTTATTATTTATCTATTCATCTTTTGATACCTTTTTCAGCAGACTTCTTGTACTTAATTTTCTAAATCTTTTATTGAAGTTTTTTATGATTATATTTATAATTTCCAAGAGCCCTCTTCTGTTTTTTCTCCCTCCCTTTCTCCCTTCCTTCCTTCTTTTCTTTCTTTTTTCCTTTCTTCCTTTCTTTCTTTCTTTCTTACTTTCTTACTTTCTTTCTTTTCTTTCTTTCTTTCTTTCTTTCTTTCTTTCTTTCTTTCTTTCTTTCTTCCTTCCTTGCTTGCTTGCTTGCTTTCTTGCTTGCTTTCTTGCTTTCTTGCTTTCCTCTCTCTCTAAACACATGTTTTTTTCTTTCCAATTTTATTGAGAAATAATTGACATACATGATTATAAATTTAAATCATACAGCATAATGGTTTAATTTTTTTCTTAATTGTTCTTTTATCATATTCTCTTATATTCTATTTTCCTCTTATATTCTATTTTCTATTTTTCATATTGAGTCCTCTCTTTTATGTCAGAGGTTGCCTTACCTGCCCAGTGGTCTTTTTTAGTTTGTTTATATGTAAGAATAAGGTGCTAAAAGGCTAATGAGGAACTCTGCATGAGATGATGGGTGTTATGGAGTGAGGGCTTCACTTTTTGATTGTGGAGAAATCATTTTGTTTTTTTTCTGGGACTGTTTAGCTTTTTCATAAAATATTCCTCTAATATTTTGCCTGGGGAAGTGACTTAAACATGTTCGACAGTAAGAAATGATGTTCCATCATGTCTCAGTTCACACACACACGTACATATATATAAAGGCAAAAACGTTTCATGAAACAATATTTACTTTTTCTACATATAATGCTCTCTGATATTTTCAATCTAGTATATTCAACTTTATTTTCTTTAATGTTTAAAACAGACCTGTGATGTACCAATCGGATCCCATGCAATGAAGGACTGGTTGCCCCAGTCATTGAGAGTGCTGCTGGCGGACAGTCTTAGCTGTCAGCCCCTCAGGGACTGCCTCAGTGCAGAGAGCTGCCATGCCCAAAGTCACACCTCCTGGAATGACCACATTCAATAAGGGGGGATATATTAATTTGCTAAGGCTGCCATAACAAAATGCCACAGACTATATGGCTTAAACAATGGAAATGTATTTTTTTGCAATTCCGGAGGCTAGAAGTCCAAGATCAAGGTGTCAGCACTTTGTTTTCTACTGGTCCTCTCTCATCCTTGGCTTGTAGATAGCCCAGCCACCTTCTTACTCTCCTCATATGGCCTTTTCTTGGTGTGTGCATGCCCCTGCCTGGTGTTTCCTTTCCTAATAAAGATACCAGTCACATTGGATTAGGACTCTACCCTGAGAGACTCATTTTAACTTAATTACCTCATCTCCAAATAAAGAATAAAGAGTATAAAAGCCTGGCCATTTTGGCCTGACTTGGGACAATTCTGAAGAGTCATTTTAGCTTCAGTACTCCCTGTAGGCTTGGCTAAAGAGGTCATTGGGCTTTGAATCACAACTCTACTTCTTCCTTCAACCAATTCTGTTTTCTTCTACAGGTGCTGGCACCAAAGGCATGCCCTAAAAAACATTCTGGACTCTCAGCTTTATCTCAGTCTACTTCCTGGGGAACCTACCCCATGACAATGTTGATTATGACCCATTAAATTAATTCCATAATTCACTAATCATAACTTATTTCATAATCCAAAATTTGAGGAACACTGGCCTGAGGGTTAATTATTGATCAACAGTGCTTTAATTGTGTGGCATGGGAGAGATCCAATCATTATCAGTACAGACTTTCAATTCATTTGTTTACTTCTGCCTGCCTTACCATGTCTTCTATAAGGCCCGATTTCTCTGATGCTCAGGCCTTTCCTATTGAGTATCTCCAGGACATAATCCGCCCATCTTCTCTCTTCCTGGGGCAGGAGAAAGTAGCCTGGCTGTTGATTTTCTGCACCTGGCAATCCAAGAGTAATTGACTATTCCATATATAAGCTTTGAACTTATCTCATGCTTTACACATCACGCCTCACCCCCACTCTCTGCCAAATCTCTTTTAGATTCAAGGTAAAATATCTTGTTTATTTTCAATATCCCCCACTGCTCTATTCTCCTTCCATAAAATATTTGTTGAAATCTCTCATCTACATTTATAATCCCTCTCCTGGTCTCTTCTAAGAGAAGCTATATACCAATGTTCATTCCATCATTTTTAGCTAGAAGCCAGCAGCTAGAAATTTGATGTCAATCATATCACCACTATAGCTGTAGAATGGGCTAGGTAGTATTTATTTTTTGCTTTTTGCATTTTGCTTGCTTTTTTTTTTTTTTATCGTGCAAAGCACTTTTTATGTAGGGAGATTTGCTTAATGTGAGGATATAAAGTTAAATCATATAGAGATCTAACTTAAAAGTTCCTATAAACCACAAAGAGCTCTAAGATTAAATAATATACATGAGAGAAGTGAAAAATACATAAGAAAGCAGATCTAGCATTGTTTAAATTTAAAGGAAAGAATAATCTTATTGAAAATAAAGAGTAAAATATTGGTGAATAAAAAGTAGAATAAAATAGGCTTTACGGCTTAGTGCTGACAAGAGAAGTTACCAGGGATAGGAAGCAATTTTCCAGTCGTGGACTAAGTGCTGCTTCATCTGAGGCTTGTTACTCATCTCAGAGAGATAAATGAAGAGAAATGGTCCCAGTTTTCCTTTAGGAGTTCACGTCGATTATAATACTGAGAAAGCCAAACAATAAAACCAAAACATAAAAACACAAATTCAGTTGTGCACTCCTTAAAACTCACTATTATGTTCCTATTCCTATTAAAGAGTGAATTTATAATATTGCAGAATAGATTCTGTTCACATTATGAGGTGTATAATCTGAGCTCCTTGAAAAAATAAAAATAGTTGCCATGAATGTAAAGAAATTCTAGCACTATCTTTCTAATTCTTTATACTCTGATGAGAAAGTTCAAGCACGACTCTCTAATGCTGTAGTTTAAGGTATTCTAGTATCAGAGTGAGAGGGATTTGGGAAAGACCTTTCTGGTAGCCTTAAAAACACATACAAGTAGCAGAGGCTGTCCTGCCGGCCTCCCCTGGGGTCAGCCCCACAAAGTGGAGAAGCTTTGGCAGGGCTTTGATGAATGAGCTGGCCCTTGTTTCTGAAGTTGGCTCTAGAATTGTTCTGGCATAATTCACAGCCAATTAATCCTGTCAGGCAGACTGTTGATTCCAGCTATAGCTCAGATATTATCACTGCAGATAACTGTCACAATGAGCCATAGTCTCGTTGGTGCACCCATTCACTTCAAAATATGAGTAAAACATTTCAATTTGGACAAAAGATAAGAGCATCTGTTTTCACTGAAAAAAGTTACAACACTCAAAAGTGCACATACATTTTGTTAAGGTTTTCAAAAATAGAAAATCCAATTATTGTGTATGAGGGAGTTTTGAAAAATAATCTAAGAATAGAAGAACTGTTTATCAACTACTCATTTGTCACTAGAGCTTGTTAATAATAATTTAAAAAATTTATAATGGTCATTGGAAAAATTATTCTTTTCTCCCCACTAAGCCATTATTATGATTTGGCTGCTGAGCAGTGGGAGTGTGAATATGTCTACCTATATGAAGGAGAGAAGATGAGTAGGTGGATTTGTGGGAGAACAAAAGAGAGGGTGGATAGTGGGTGGCAGGTCACTGAGTATGTGTGTGGGAATAGGCTGGGCCCATGAGTCACAAGGCGTAGGAGGCCAGGTATGTGTGGGTAATGAGTGGGCCAGAAGAGAAAACAGTACAAAGCCATTTTGCAAATGCAAAGGTTTTGAGAAAATATCCATAGGGCCATACAAAAGAGCATTAGAAAACAATTCATTAGCAATTCTAATTTTAAAAATTAGAGGTTGCTGATAATGCCATCTTACAGAGTCATTTTGAATTTTTGAAATTATGTTCTTTGGAAATAGTTATGTGTTATTTAGGCTGATAATTGGTGGTGAACCTGCCAATGTCGCTGATGAAGACTGTTTTAAGAGTGATCAGTTGCCTCCATAAGCAAGACTGGTCCAAGGCAGTGCAGGGAAATGAGTTGAAGACTCAGAGTTGAGGAGAGCTTCAATTTTCCATGTAAAATAAGCCCTAAAATCCCAGGAAGAAAGGGGTATTTTTCTTTCTCTTAGCCAAAGGCATTTATATTAAGTGTCTTTTGTAATTATAAATGGGATATACTTTTTTATTTTTTATTATGTTTATTGGGGTAACATTGGTTAATACAATTATATAATTTTCAAATGTACATTATCTTTTGACATCTGTATATTCTATTGTGTGTTTACCACCCAAAGTCCAGTTTCTTTCAGCTACCATATGTTTGACTCCCTTCACCCCATCTATATCCTCCCTCATTCCCCACCCGCTAAACTCTGATAACTACTAGTCTATAGCCATGTTCATGAGTCTTTGTTTGTCCTGTTCATTTGTTGCTTTTAGGTTTATATCCCACATTTAAGTGATATCATGTAATTTTCAACTTTTTCTGTCTGGCTTATTTTGCTTAACATGATTATTTTAAGGTCCATCCATGTTGCTGTAAATGGCAGTATCTCATCTCTTATGGCTGAGTAATATTCCATTGTATATATGTACCACAGCTTCTTTAGCCAATCATCTATCATAGGACACTTTGGTTGCTTCCATGTCCTGGCCACTGTAAATAATGCCGCTATGAACATCAGTGTGCAAATATCTTTTCAGATATGGGTTTTTAAGTCTTTGGGGTAAATACCCAGTAGAGGGATTGCTGGATCAAATGGTAGATCCATTCTTAGTTTTTTGAGGAACCTCCATACTGTTTTTTAAAAAATCTACATTAATGTCTGAAACTGAAGAATAGACTCAGAATAGAAACTGAAGAATATTAGGCTGAGGAGGGATCATAGAAATCATCTTGGTGAATAACCACATATACAGGATGAAATAAACAAACTCAGCTGAAATGGACCTGGCCAATGGGTAGGGGAGTCCATAAAGCTTGATGAATGAATGGGTCAAGCAGCAAACATGGATGGAATGCAAGGGCACTGGTCTCCACCCACAGCATACTCCTGGAATAAGGGTGAAGTGGGAAACTAGGAGACAGAAGCTGGGGAGTGTTCACTCCACCAAGGGAAGAGGCATGTGGACTGGTACAGCTGGGTGCAGACTAGAAAGAGCCCCACTCTGGTGTTGCAGTGCATATATCTCTGGGTAGCTGGGAGAGGGGCTGGGGTTACCAAGTTCACTAGGTAACCATGTTAGCTTTCTGGCTGGAAAGTGGCCTTAACAGACTGGAGCTTAACTAAGGAATTCATGTCTTATTTCTGTTGTTTTTAGCTTGTGTTTTCCCTTTTACCTGATTCAGATCTGCTTGGATTTTCTCTTTTCAGTCAGCCCAGTGAATCTCAAACCAAAGATTCCTTGTCTTTCTTTTCTCTTTGACAGAAGTTTTTTAGTTATCCTTTTAAAACTAGCTTCCATGCAGATGTTTTCTATGTGTTGAGGACACACAGTCAAGAGCAAGATGAAATAGTAGGCAGCAGTAACTTCACAGTAAAATAAAAACTAAGATTACATTTTTTAAAAATAAAGTTGTTAGCCTCTGAGACTCTTCCAGAGGCCACTAAAATAGAAAAGTCTATCTATCCACAATAAAGAATTAAGAGAGAAGGTTAAGGTTCAAGATAGAGGTTACCCGCTCCTATGTTTTCAGTCTTCTCAAGTAGGATAATTGGAGAAGGTCTTGTTTGAAATTAATTATTTTAGCAAAGAAGGGGGCAGGCTGCAAGAGAATGAGTAATACTGAAGAGAGCAGAGAGAATTCAGCCTCAGAGAAAAGCGTGTGCAGGCTCCTGGGAAAATGCTTGTAATGGAGTCTGGGATCCTCGCCTCGTCTTGTTCAATAACATTAAAATGAGTACAACTCAGTTCCATTTGAAAAACTAGTGCAGTGTATAAATTCTCTGGATGCCTTTCACATCAATGATTCATATTTCTGAGTTTTAAAAATACTGAACTAATGATATTGTACCAACACAAATACAAATACAGTATTTCAGTACTTAAAAATAGCCTGGAATAGGATTCCTAATTCTACCCGGAACTAAGCCCATTAAGCTTAAAGTTAACAAGATTAAGTCAAAGTGGTTATACCTCCTACACTCCTAGAGGATCAGCTATGTGAATAAACTGAATTCACAATAAATTAATGGCACTATTAAACAACAGCCAAATTTAACGTTGTTTTTGTCAGAAGTTAGTAGATGTAAACTCCTTGCCCTGAGTAGGCTCTGAGTAAATATTTTTTGAATTAAAGAGAAAATATCACCTAAAATCAAGGTATCACAAACAAATGGCAGATTTAATTCAAATGTCCAACTTGTTTTTAAAAGGAAGGGATTTATAATGGTCAGAGCAAATGTCATACAAATATATTTTTTAATTTAGGGTTATATATGCTGTTAGATTATGATTTTCAAAAAGAAAATTACTAAAATATAAAATAGTAAATTAATATGTAGAAAGATTTTGTTCAGCACATTAAAAATGAGAGAGCAGGTACAGCACAGGGAATATCGTAATAACTTTCTACGGTGACAAATGGTTATCAGACTTATCATGATGATCACATTGTAAGGTATATAAATGTAGAAGTATACTATATTATACACCTGAAATTAATATAATATTGTATGTCAACTATAGCTTAATTTTTTTGCATTTTATTTTATTATTAATTTCAAGTAAACAACACATTTATGTAGTTTATGATACAATCCCCCCAATTAGTCTATTACCCATCTGGCTCTACACATAGCCATTACATTACTGCTGACTACATTCCCTGTGCCATGCTTCCCATCCCTGAGACCATCTCTCAACTTATAGTTTAATTTTTTTTTTTTAATTAGAGAGCAATAAGATGTTAAAATCAGTCCAATGAACATTTGAGGAGCTAGGTGTATATAAGCAGTTGACTAAGGAGGGAAGAAGTTTGATCTGGTGATGACAACTAGCCTTCAGCTGCTTTATTTATTGTTTGCCTCTGCCCACTGCTCTCAACTTCTGAAGCATTTCTATCGCAGTGTCAGAAATGGCTTGATTCCTACCTGTGGGCTCATACCTTAATTTAGTACTCCTTCCTGGCTGAAGAAATGGAAGCAGTTCCTGTCTGAATACTCTCGGACTCAGCAGTTAAGTCACCTGACTTTTCATTTTGCCCTGAACTTAGGAATCAGTATTTTCAAGTGGTCTTCTGCCCTATGTCCTGGGTCTAGCCCATATAATGTACACCAAAGTTGGTAGCTGCTTTAGTCCATGTGCCTCAGTTGCAGTTTTGGAGACCTGGCTAGAACTGCCATCCCTTTAGGATTGAACTCCTGCCTCATTCTCACCATCCTCCTCTTCAGAAACTGGTGACTTGTCCCTGAAGCTGAGAACAAAGGCAATTTTGCAACTCTACTGATGGCTATCCCTGGTATCAGCTACTTCCCTGGAGCAGCCAGATCTCATCTACTCCTGGACCCTCTGTTAGGGATCAGGGTTCTCCTCTCTACCCACCTCCCAGGACATACCTGTCATTTTTTATGACCCTTCCCCAATAACCACTTGCCTAAAACACCACCTCATTTTGGTTGCAGTTTCTCAAGATATAGTGTCCTCCTAATTGCTAAACATTATCTTAGTAGACCTTCCTCTGGAATTGGACACTACTGACTACTCTCTCCTTGAACATTCTCTTCCTTTGGCAATGTGACACTCTGCTCTCTTGGTTTGCTTTTTAGTTTCTTTTGCAGGCTTTTCTTTTTCTGCACTTCTCTTAAATAAAGGTGCTCTTCAGAGTTCTGTCCTTGGCCTTCTTCTCATTTAACTCTCTTCACTTGCCCTGGCAATCATATCCACATTCCCTTGTCTTCAATTAAGACCCATTTACCCAAGAGCCCCAGAACTTTCCCTCCTGCCCACATTTTCCTGTGCTCCAACTCTCCTACCCACGTGCCTATTAACATGTCTTGCATGTACTTCTAAATCATTTCCATACAAAAATTTATTATTTTTCTTTCTAAACTTTTATTTTTTGTTTTCCTATTCTCTGTAAATAGAATGGACATTCACACAAGCCAAAAACAAAAATTGCTTTTATGGGCAATTGGTAACCAATTCTTATGGATTCAAGTTCCATCCTCACTGCCACTGCCTTGCTTTATATCATAATTATTCTAACCTATCTGCACTTTAAATGGTCTTACTATCTCTCTTCCACCATACCACCGAATAGTTTAAAAGAAAAAATAGGTCAATCTATTAGGAGTTGTGTAACAAATTTAGTGGATTGCATTAACTTTTTCTAGATGAAACAGACTAGAATGGAAGATATAGTCAAATTTTCATTATGCACACACATATATAAATGTGTATATATATATATATATAAATGTATATATACACACATATATAACATACATGTATATACATATATATGTATACACAGAAAGCAGCAGTGATTTAACATGACTTCTGATGAAAATGAAAAAAGGAAGTGTCAAAGCAGAACTGCATTTGAACATCAGGAAGACAAAAATCATGACGGAAGAAGAAATACACAACTTTAACACACACTAGACATTGAAATCATTAAAAAAAATTTTTTTGCTTACCTTAGTTCAGTCATCAATTCAAATTTAGACTGCAGCCAAGAGAAGGCTGAGACTCAAAAGGGCAACAATGAAAGAATTAGGAAAGATCACCAAGAGCAAAAATATGTCATTAGAAACCAAGGCTAGGATCATCCACACCCTCATATTTCCAATTTGTATGTATGGATGTGAAAGTTGGACAGGGAAGAAGGCTGGTAAGAAAAACATTGATTTCATTTGAAATATGATGTTGGAAGAGAGCTCTATGGATACCCTGGACTGCCAGAAAGACAAACAAGCAGGCCCTAGAGCAAATGAAGCCTGTAACATTGCTGTTGGCAAAAATGACAAAGCTGAAGCTGTCCTACTTCAGACACATCATGGGAAGGCAGAGTTCTTAGGAAAAAACCAATAATGCTGGGAAAATAGAAGTCAGCAGGTAAAGAGGAAGACCAAATGTGAGATGGATTTGTTCCATACAGGTGTGAGCCTACAGGAGCTGAGCAGGGCTGCTGAGGACAGGACATTGTGGACGTAAGATCTCCAGAAATCGGAGTTGACTCATTGGTCCTTTACACACACACACACACACACACACACACACACACATTCTCATATATGTGCATATATTATATATATCTATCATATGCATATATTATATATGTGTAATCTGTGTATAATTGCCATGTAAAATGTATTTCTTACTATAGATGATGATTTAAGAGATTCAAAGCCATTACTCTAAAGCACAGAACTGATCAGGCCACTTTCTTTCTCAAAATGCTTCATTGGTTCCTCAGTGTCTACAGAATATTTAGCAAAGCCTTCAAACTCCCATGATGGAGCCACAGCCTACTCTTTTCACTTCCTCTCATGCTTTCACACTGGGTAGCACTTTAGGAGTACATGGTAACATGCCAGAAGGCACTAACAGCCACTGTAGAGTGTCTAGATCTCTATAAAACAATTTTATTTGCTGGCAAGTATATAACATACTCCTTTTGTATTCAGATAATGGATATGTTGCAAAGTAGATTTTAAAACTTGCATGAATTTTTCTTAAGGTAAAATATTATAACATAATAAAAGACTCCCTAGAGATTTGGGTCAAGATTACCCTCTCTGCTGCTCAGAGTAAACATTGGAGTAGCACTGCCACAAGCACCAATGTCAGGGAAATGCTCTGACACTCTCCTTTCACGTCTACCCTGAATCCAAACCACTCATGTCCAGAAACCTGCAGGTATAGCAATGCCACATGGAGCTATAGGTCATACAAAACTCACTGCTGAAGATGACTTAGCTCATGTGAAAAAGCAAACCACAGATTCTAGAGCCTGAAAACCTAGGCTCAAATGGCACTCTGTCACCCACAGGCTCTAAGGAGCTAGGCAAGTCTCTTAACCAAACGGTGAGAGAGATCTATCTGCCTTCAGCATCTATCTCCCCATGAGTTCTCAGGAAACATGAGACTGATAGAGCTGGCTGGGCAGGTTCTACTTCCTCCCACATGCTGTGCAGGGATCTCTCCAAAAATTAGCCCTTGATGAAAGAGTAAACCCTTTACACAAAGAGGCAGTAAGAGGCCTCCATGCTAAAATCTTATATCAAGTCATTTAAGTTCTCTAAACTCAATTTCTTCTGAAGAATGGGACTCATAATAAGAATATCTCCCTAAGAGGATCATTTCAAGGATGAAATGAGATAACATATGTGAAAACACTGTGTAAACACACATCTTCTATTACAAGATTATTCTTTTTGTAATAGTCATCTTATAATCTACTTCGTACCAAAGTTTTATATAAAGTTGGTTTCCATTAATACCTAATTTCTTTAACTGGTAAGAGAATAGGCATTTTTCTCTTTACTTGTACCAGAAGTAGATTGAAAATACACTGCTCTAAAGCTCTCAAAGGGATTTAGAATTTATACTAAGAATATATTCCCTAAACCCTATTGAAGTTATAGCAAAATTATCAAAGCTTGGGAAGTTATTAGCAGTTTACCATGCCAAACTCTTGTGAAACTGCGGATTCTACTTAAGGAAGAAAACATTTTTAAATATATGTGGTGGCTTCTGGGAAGATGACTATAGCAACAGTGTAACTTTGGATCTAAATCTCAACATAAAAACACAAAATGTAGTAAAATAAAAAATTGGTGGACAACATTTATACTGACACTAAGTTACAAGACATCTACACAAACTTCAAAATACACGTGAGTGAGGACAAACCACCCACAGCCTACCCAGAAGACCTGAATCCTATCAGCATCTGAACAGGAAAAGCAGAGAGAAGCAGTGAAGCTTGACAGACTTTGACAGACCTGAGAAGGGAAGATGCCCAAGATAGCAATGACTATTTATTAGAAAGCATGTGGGTAAGTTTTGCCCAATCCAGTAGATGGTAAGTGCAGGGGTCTGTCACAAAGACTGAGGGTGCTAAGCAGTCTAGGCCTATGAACTCTCTCTAGGACTGACCTGCTGGAGCTCCCTTCCAGGACAGAGTGTCCTGCTAAAGAGAAACGATGAGATTGGAATCAAAATTGAGCTGGACAGAGAGAACAGAGCTACAGATAGAGGAGGCCCAGATAAAAGTGGGGGAAGGGAACCAGGAAACCTCACAAAGCAGGCTGACCCCTCCTAACACTACACGGAAACAACACAAGAAGGAGTTTGTGAAGTTAAAAAAGCTACTCAAAATCACATCTCTTACTAGAAGTTTTGGATAACAATTTTCACATCAAAATGAGAAACATAAAAGTATTGAAGCCAAATCTCCTGCAAAGTTATTTCTAAGAAAAATAATGAGCAGAATAATTTTTTTACACCAGAAAAACATTTCACAGAACATATCAAAATTATAACCTCTGTTTCAAAAGAAGTTAAAATATATTTTACAAAATATATAAAATCAAAACATTAATAAAAAATTTAAAAACTCATAAAATTTAAAAACTGCCACCAAGGGAGCAGAACTCAGGAGATAATTAGAAATTTTTTAACAAATCATTTAATAACTGACAGTACACTAGAAGGAACATAGGAACAAACAGAAATAATAATAAAACAGATTATTTCATAAAAGAGATAAAACATGAAAAGAAGAAAAAAATTTTAAATAAAAATAAAGAAAAACATTTTTAAAAACTTGAGGAGTAGTGAAAAGAATTGAAGATGGACAAAGAAGATTCAACTGCAAATAACCAGAATGCTTAAAGAAGAAATATTTGACAAGGGAACAGAACAAATTTTAAAAAAGAAAAAAAACAACTATAATTAAAAGATAACTTTTTATAAATAAAAAATAATGTGAAATTACATATTGAAAAAGCACACTATGTAGCTGAGAATATTAACCCAGAATAATCAACACTAAGACATGTTTCTAGTAAAATGAATGAACTTTAAAGAAAAAGAAGATATTCCATTGGATATCCAGTCAAAACCAGCAAGTGACTTAAAGGGTAAGAAAATTATCATCGAGTTTTTTTACAGCTATATTTTATGGAATAACATATTTAACAGACACAAGAAATAAAATGTGAACAAAAAATTTTGTATACTGCAATACTGACTTTCAACTTTAAAAGTCATAGAAAAACAGTTATCAATATGCAAGAACTCAGAAAATATTGTTTTCATTAGTAGTCCTGAAGAATTTAGTAAAAAGTAATTTTTAGACAATCAAAATGACTGAAGAGATATTAATATAAGGACTGGGATATACATTAAAACACAGTTATCTGAATATTAAATGAGAGTTAAAAGATAATATGATATGTAAAGAAAGACTATATTCTCACATAATGTCAATATAGGACAACTATAAAAAACAAGGTCAGAGTGAGGAGAGCATATGAAAAAATATTTACACTGTTTTTTGTAATTATATTGGTGGTGGTAATATGTACATTGTTATTCTGAGCTTGTGTGTAAATGCAGAATAATGTAAATGACTAATTATGAGATATTCTAATTTCATCATCTAGTATATCTTTGAGAACCAGAAATCTTGTTATGAAGGAAAAGAAATACAGATATAAGTATAAAAAAAGACTAAGTTAAAAAAAAAACCATAGTGCTGAATTTTAATTGGAAATATCAGTATAATCATTAGGTATTTTATCTGTAAAATTATATCTGTAGATATACTTACCGATAGGTAGATTTCCTAGATCTGCCACTGAAAAGGCCCAGAAAGAAACATCAGCTTAGTAGCAATTAGTGTTAATAGTCAGATCATAGTCTTGAAATTATAAAAGAAATCAGGATTTTTGGAAACATGACTATTTTCATTTCTTGGGTAAGACATGTACAAGATGAACCTGGTAATCTGATATCAAATATCATGGAAGTTATCAAAAATACTAGGGTATTTCAAAAGGGCTCAGTAAGCAACCTGAAAAGTATCCTACTGGCCAAATACAGGACAATTTGAACTTCAAAAAAAAAAAGAAGAATTGCTATTGATTGAAACCTTATCAACTATGTTGAAATCATGAGTTAATGGTAATATTTTTTAGAACAAAGACTCAATCACCTTCAGAGGAGGCTAAGGAAATAATTTATTCTCTTTAAAGCTAAAATAGAAGGAAAGAACTGAACACTCATCATATCTTTTCTATATGAATTCTACCACTGGGTAACCAAGTAGTAGATGAAGAGATGTGTCTCCTTATAAAAGCATTCCCACTAATAAGTGAAAAGGACATAGTGGAATTCAAATATCACCATTTTATAACCTCCAATAAATTAATGGATCTAGACATCAACAGTTAGTAATGTCACAAAAAAGAGAATCAATCAGATATTATATGCCTCCTGATGAAAGAACACAGCACAACCTACAGTCTTGCCCAAAAGGATAAAACCTAAGTCCAATGAAGTCTCTGAATTCAGCTGCTAGTTTGTAGGAAATACTGAGGACAGAGGAACATGCCACAATGCACGATGAGTATGAAAACAGCAAACTCCAGGCTATGGGAAACTACAGGTCAAACAGCTTGGGTTCTTCAGAAGATAAATCATAAGGAAGAGAAACAGTGGAAGAGTGATCCTATGAGAGAGATTTAAAAGACATATCCAAAATACATATTAATAGGCAAAAATATAGTGTCTGTGGATGTGCACTTGGGTCATATAACCATAAAGAAACACGTGGGAATGATTATTATAAAAATTAGGATAGTAGGTAATTTGAGGGGAAGAAGGTGGTTTGAAATTAAGACGAAGTGGTTTGATATTGAGAGGGCTTCTGGAATAGCTGGAAAATTCTATTTCTTGATTTGGGTGTTGGCTATAAGAATATTTACCTTATAATAACTCATTAAGGTATACATTTATTGTGTATTGTTTTCTAAATCTTTTATTTTATAATATGATTAAAAGTAACAAAACCTATTTAACATAAAGAATAGCTGTTATAACAAAGGGAGAATTTCGACAAGATTCTCTCATATGTATTATTCAAGATTGATAAAGTATTTAAAAAATATATTTCCAGTGATTATTATGCCTGGCAGAGAGTAGAAGGAGGGAAAACTAGAAGAGACAATAAAGAATCTCGTGAAATGGAAGGCAGGAATAGTAACCTCTTAATCCTAAAATAAATCCAAGAAATATTACTGGGTTTAGGTGAGCTTTTTTTCCTATAAAGTGGGCTTAAATTTTACATAGAGGAATAAATTTTTATAAAGCCCCAATCACTGGGAAGTTCTGACCTTTGAAACTCAGAGCCTAAAAATTTTCTTGACTTATTCTAACCTTGCTTTAATTATTGCCGAGAGAAATTAAGAGTCTTAAATATTTAGATGGATTGTTTTAAACATCATTGTTAGGCAAATTATCTTCAAGTGGGGGGGAAAAAAAGGAGTGCCATCCTATATAAATATGCATTTCCAGGGACACGCCCACAACGTGGTTAGTATAGACAAATTCTAACCTGCTGAATGCCTACCTGAAAAAAGAAATCAACTTCTTTCCTATTTCCTTCTGTTTGCTCCAGTATCTTAATGGCTTCTCCTGTCCATCATTCCAAGTGGCAAGTGACCTAGTTAACTGAACTCTCACATTAGACCGTCTAGATTAGTCACTGCTCATTCTACTCCACTCCTCCTTTTATTCCCCTGCAATTCCTATTATTCTCTCTTCACTTTCCCTATTACAACCCATACTCCTTTGTCTTATTCTTCTTCTCTGTCATTATTAGAATAGAAAATATTTGCTATTTAGGAAACTGAATGTGTTAGAATAAAGATGTTATGTAAATCTATTAGAGATCAATAGAAGGAAAAATACATACTTGGTATAGAAGCAACTCCCATTTTGAGTCAGTGTGTAAATTTCAGAAAAAAAAAACCACATTTATCAAAGTGTAGAATAATGAGTAAAACTCATTTATCAAGTCCACATAAAATTTTAGATTACAATTTTCAGATACCTACGAAGGCTCTCGGAGCTGTCAAAAATATCACCATAGTGATTTTTTTTCCTGTCTATTGCCATTCTACTTTTTGTCTTCTGTGAAACTGCCTCCCACTGTGGTGCCTGAAAATTCCAGGCACTCACTCCGATGCATTTAGCACAGGCCTCAGCTATTCGCTTGTTAATGGGACCAGCAAGGGAGCCAGTACTGAGAGAGTGAAGGTGAGGAGAGCTCCTAAGAATGGCTTTACTTCCCTATTCAAGAGATAGAAGGGGAGTTAGTGCCCCCTACCTTTGGTCACAGTTGTGTGAGGACACAATATCAACAACAATGGCAGCTTTTTTCAGTTAGGAAGAGAAAAGCTTAAAGACAAAAGTCCAACGAGCTGAGAATGGTGAAGTAGAGAGCTGAAAACAGTCTTAGTCCTTGATAGCATGCTTACACTGCTGAATCAACCTGCCCTGGGACTTACTTTCATATGACATAATGAATGTCTTCACATTTTAAAACACTTTTATTTGGAAATTCTGTTACTCATTAGTTGGAAATATCCTAAAGAATACACACAGATAATACAGGTAGACTTCTTGACCCTGTCAATCACAGCAAACAAATGCAATTGGGTGGGGGAAAAGTAACTGAAATGAATTAAATAATACTTATTCTTTTTCACCTAGTTTTACAGACATTGTTTAATGCATGTGAAAAATACATCTAATTTCAGGCAGATAGACTTTAGAGGCAAAATATGATTAATAATATTAGCAAAAATTAGAAATGTGTTAGTTGAATTATTTATACTTTCCCCTTTCCATAATCGCCATTGAAACATGACTAAATAAAAACTATGATTTTATTGCAGAAAAAATTAAAAACAGGTAAACAGTTTATTTTCTTCATAAAATAAACTATTATTTTTATTATAAATCATTACTAATTTCTTCCTAACAGTTGCTTATACTTTTTTCCCTTACTTTCATGATCAACAATAACATTCTGGAAAAATAAGGGAGTCAAAAATCTGTGTAACAACTCTAGCCAGATATAGAGTACAAATAGAAAGTAATATTGAAAATAAAAGCTATTGAGGTGTGTGTGTGTGTGTGTGAGAGAGAGAGAGAGAGAGAGAGAGAGAGAGAGAGAGAGAGAACATACAAGCCATATAAGCAGAAGAATAAAATACGGGGCTGTTATATTTATCTCCATCTCCCAGCCCCCACATGCCCTTTTTAAAAAATATTTGAGTTCTTTCCAAAAACACATGAAAGAAAATAGATTGAAGAATTTTCTGGATAGACTGTGACCACTGGGGACATTCTGAAGTACGTGATCAGGAACTGAAAGTGAGAAGAGAAAAAATCCCTGTTTTAACTGAATTAAAAGGCTACTGAATCATACACAGATCTTCTTCTTTGTCAATAAACGACTAATAAAAGCAGTTTAAAAACTTAAACAAAAAGAATATCTGCAGTTTATAGCATTCCCTGAAAGAAAAGACTTTCAAATATAATTATTTTACTATAAATTGTATTAATAGACATTATTTCAGTGGGGGCAGGGAGACCTAGATTGTAGAGAATAACCAAGAAAAATGTTTCCTAAGGGTATGTTGGCACATGTTCCATAGGAATCAAGAGAAGTGGAGTGGTGGGATTGAATGGTGTCCACGTAAGAGTTAAACTAGTGTCCCAATGCTAGGAAAATATATTTACAGTACAATTCTAAAATGACTCACTGCAATTTGAACAAGGGTCCCCAGGCCTCTGACCTCGAACTGGTACCCATCCGTGGCCTGTTAAGAACCAAGCTGCACAGCGGAAGGTGGGCGGCTGACCAGAGACCGGAAGCTTCATCTGTGTTGACAGCTGCTCCCCAGCACTAGCATCACCACCTCAGCTCCGTCTCAGATTATCAAGCATTATATTCTCATAGGAGCACTGGTCCTTGATGCCAAAAAGATTGAGGATCACTGATTTAAAACTATTTCTTTTTCACTCTTTTCTTTGATAATTTAACAATTAATTGGTGATCTGTTTTCTATATTTTAGTTCCTTAAATTAACTTATAATTCTTCGACCTTTTCTTCATATTAATCAAGTACATCAGTCTTTTCCCATAGATACTATTTTCTAGCCATCATCAACTAATCATCAATCACTTTTAAATATTTTTTCCCACCATTAAGTATGAGGTAAAAAACGAGTTACCTCAGAATCATAAATGTAGAATCTCAGGCTATATACTGGACCTACTGAATAAGACTCTTTGGAGATGGTACTCTTATCCACACCAAAATTTGAGAACTACTGCTTTAAAGAATTCCACTATCAATTAGAATTGAATGATTTGATTTGAATTTGACCATTTTTTTTTTTTTACCAAAGGCTTTAGGAGTTTAGTTTAGAGAACATGTTATCTATTTTTAAATAAATTATATTTATTTGAATCCCTCCAAATGTCATTTATTCATACTAAAAAGCTATCTTTAGTTTGACATTAATTAGTATTAAAATGACTGAACTAGTTTATGGCAAGTCAATTTCAAAGTATTTTCTACATGAAATATATTAAGAAAAACATGATTCAATAAGTCGACTTCTATTTTTATTCTTTTCCTTTATGGAGAAGTCTTTTTTTTTTTAATCTCTTGATGTATAATATTTTAAAAGTGGGATTTTTTTTAAGGAAGAAATGATGACATATAGCTTCTGTAATCTTTATGGCACTGGTATGTATCATTGCAGTAATAGACTAAATCTTTCTTCTTTTAAGAACCCAAAGTAGTAAAACTGCCTATTTTCTTCAACTTCATTTAATTAAATGTTCTACCTAACTAGAAACCAAGTGGAAGCTCTTAAATAATTTCTGACATGAACTAAATTTTACTTCTGATTCATAATGACTGATTATAACCCTGTGACAATTTCAGAAAATTAATTAATTATGAAGAGCAAGAACTCTAGAAATAAATATGCAGAGGCTGAAAATTCACACCATGTGGAAGTGGTCAAATGGAATTAAAGAACTCAGGTCACCAAAATAGTATAAAGGAAGCTCTTTATTATACCTTGGTTTTATGTTCAATAAATATGTCATATTGTGGCAATATGAATTACATAAAATGCACATGCAATATTTTATCTGCGATTATAAACTTGCCCAAAATGCTACTTACTGCCAAGCATGAAACTTGTAAAACTCAGTTTATTCCTAATGCTTTTGAATCACTTGCGGTACACATTAAGAAGGCACATTTTGGGCTCTACCCCAAAGGGACTGAATCAGTCTCTGGAGGGTATGTCCTGGGAATCTACATTTACAATGCTAAACATTTACTTATTACCCACACTGCTAGCATTCTGGCAAGAGTGCTAACTTCTTCACTATCTATGACATGATCCAGATCCCCCAAGCTTCAGTGCTTCATTCTGTCTTAGAGATGAACATGGAAAGTTTATCAGAAGTCCACAGTCAACATCCATAGGCACAGTTGGGCAACTGCTTCAAAGAGGCAATGAATTTTGTCCTTTTCAATCATCTTTTTAGGTGTAGAAATTTATGGGCTGGTATGACTATCCAGTTACAATGATCTAACATCAACTGAACAGTTTTAATGGTTAGCCCAACTACAACTTTCTCACCTCATTGTTGAGCAAACTTTTCCTCTGTTTTCTAGTGTAGAGATAGAAAGCATGTCTGCATAATACCTTAGGAGGCTTTCAACAAGATTCTGCAGGCATCTTGTTTATATGGGGTTTTGTTTTGTTTTGTTTTGGTTTATTTAATTGATATAGTGTATGTCCTAGAAAGAAGTACACAAACATTGGTGTAATTTAAGAACAATAGACTGCAATAATCACAATTTGTTAATCCCATTATTTTTCATGAGAAGGAAGCAATATTCCATGATGATGTCAAAGGACCAACCAGTCTTCCTGAATCTGACCAAACTCCTGAGATTCTATCTTCCTGTTTTTCTTTGTGTAGATTCAAACTTTCATCTGCTATCATACTCTTACTGCCTGAAGAATGTCTCTGAACATTTCTTTTAGTGAAAGTCTGCTAGAAATGATTTTTTAAAAAAAAAAAAAACAACTTAATTTGCATTTATTTTTGAGAGATATAGTTAGATATAGAATTCTGGATCGACAGTATTTTTTCTTTTACTATTTCAAAGATGTCATTCCATTATCTTCTGGTTTACATAGTTTCTGTCAAGAAGCCTGTTGTGTTCTTCTGTTCATAATGTGTCATTTTCTTTGACTGCCTTTGATATTTTCTAATTATATTGTATTGTCATTAATTTTGGAAAATTCTCAGCTTTATATCTTAAAATATTTTCCTGTGTCATCCTCCCTCTTTCTTCCTTCTGGGGCTCTCATTATATTTGTGAAACCACTTGATATTGTCTCACAGCTCTTGCATGCCTTTGATTTTTTAAAAAATTATTTCCTTGCCTTAAGTGTTTAAGTTTAAATAATTTTTGTTTACCTCTAAAGTTTACTGTTTCTTTCTTCAGCTGTGCCCAGTGTTCTGATAAGCACATTGAAGCAATTCTTCATATCTAGTGATGTATTTTTAATTTCTGGCATTTCCATTTCACATTTTTAATAATTTTCATCTCTCTGTGGAAATTCCCTATATGTTCACACATATTGTCCACTTTTTCCACTAGATCCTTTAACACATTAATTATAGCCCAACAACTGGGTCATTTCTGAATCTGGGTCTGTTGATTGCTTTGGCTCTTGATAATGGATTTTTTCCTCCTGCTTTTTTGGGTGTCATAATTTTTTATTGAATAGTGGATATCATGTGTAGAAGGACAGTAAAGACTGAGGCAAATAGTATTTATACCCAGAAAAGGGCATGCCTCTTCTATCGGGTCAATGATGTGTGTTATTGAATCAATCTATTCAGGAGTTAAGTTGTTGCTTGTTACTGATACTTGGCTTGTAGGGCAAGGGAGCATATTCCTGGTTCAGCCTTGGTCTTAGCCATGTTCTGTATACCTGAGGCTTTATCAGCATTTCTGCCTCTCTGACCCACTGCTGCCAAATCCTATCTTGTGTTTGCTGTGTCAAATGAGAGAGAGTAGAGAGGAAACAGTGCCCAGCCTTTATTTTGCATCTGTTCAGGACACTGAGCCCCACTGTTTCCTGCTGCTTTCCCAGGAGTAGAGGGTTTGCGCTTCTCTCTCCCGGAAGCAGTGGTTGTAGTAGTATTTCCTGGTGGTTTAAGGTTTTCATATGAGATAAACATTTAGGGAAGTTAGGAGGGGTTTCTTGATTGTCCCACGATGAAAGAGTTGTCACTTTCTAATAGTCTTGTTATCTCTGGAAGATATTTATTGCTAACTCATAGAGAAGAATGTGGTGTTTCAATTTAGCTTCTGTACAGATATCTATTAAGGATATGCTCCATGAATAGTCTTTAAAATATTAACTTAATACAATCCTGCCTGTTATTTCTCTACCACATAGATACAGCTGCAGGAAAACATATTCATATAAAAACACATGTTTCTTTTAGCCACTTTCCATAGTAGCATCCAAAATTAAACTAAATAAAAATGAACGTGGTTAGGGAAAATGAAACTGAGCTATATTTAGAGGATGAGTACTCTCACAATTGGGTTCTCTGAGATACCTTAGCAGAAGACCAGAATTAGAGAAGAGGAAATGACATTTTATTTTAGTAAATGTTTAGTATTTAATGCTGAATCAATTCATGGGTTTTTAGGGCCTGAGAAGGATCCGTTCTTTAAAAACGAAAAAAAAAGTACAGTATACTATTTAAGGCTCCAAGTTCTATACTAATTATCAATATTAAGGCCATTTAAGGTATTTTCCAGTTTTATTGAGATATGCTTGACATAATATTGTATTAGTTTTATGTGTACAACATTATGATTTGATCTGTGTATATTGCAAAATGATCACCAAAAATAAATTTAATAGCCATCACCTGTTACAAATTTTTGTGTTGAGAACTTTTAAGATCTATTCTTAGCAACTTTCAAATATACCATGCAGTAGTGTTAACTTTAGTCACCATGCTGTACATTATGTCCCTATAACTCACTTATAACGAGTAGTTAGCACCTTTTGATCACCTTCACTCATTTCACCCACCTTCCCCTACCCATTCCCTCTAGCAACCACCAGTGTTTCCTATTATCTTTTTTTCTTTAAATGCAAGCTAATTTTAAAGGGTATGTTATATTGGTGAGGGAACTGTTTTCTAGCTTCTTTATACGGAAATATGGTGTTGATAAGCTTAGACATACCAGTCAATGTTATTTCAGCAATCAAATTGCCAATTTGTTATTGCTCATTACAAACAAAAAGGAACATTTAAAAAAAAAAAGAAAAATAAAGAAACTTTTTCTTACAAGGGAAGTTGCTGAAGGGCCTTCCCCTTCACAGGGTGTCACTGACAGGCCCTCTGAGAACTGAGCCCTAAAACACCTGAAGTCAAGATTCAGGCAAGTTTTAAGCAAAACTCACAGAGTAGCAGCTCCGTCCTGCACCCCACTCCCCAACCTCCACACTGGCACGAAGAGTGGTGGGACTTTGCCCAAGTGCCTCCAGGAGAGGATGAGGCCCAGAGGCCCCGAGGAGCCAGGAGGGATAACCGGCCAACGCTGCCCCGCCAGCGCGAGCGCGGGCGGAGGCATCCGGCCCACTTCTCTTCGCCCTGGGGAGGCGGAGCCTCTGCCTTTCCCGCCTGCGGGCTTCCCGCCCTCCCCTGTTCCCCCTCCAGGCCCTGCGCCATTTCTACTACTCTCTGCCCATCTGGCCCCCCAAGGGCTCTTGCCGCTCTGGACCGCGCGGAGGCGGAATGCGACCGCCCTCGGGGCCGTGGTGGCTACTGCTCTGGCTGCCGCCCTTGGCCACACGGCCCGCGGGCGCGCTGCGCGGGGAGGAGGTGGCCGCGTTGTCAGGTAATCGGGGCGCCGGCCGCACGCGCACGCGCTCCCAGCTCCCCGGCGCCGCGAGGGCGCGCCCCGGCCGGGGGCGGCAGAGGCCGCGACAGCGGGTGGCTTCTTCCCTGCCTCACGGGAGGCTCCCCCTGCGGGCGCGGCCTGCACTGGGGCAGGCCCAACCTCCCTTCCCGTCTGCTTGGGCTCCTGTGGTTTCTGCTGGCACTTGGACTTTTTATGATTCTTTAGGACTAGAAGCAACCGCAAAGTTCAGTCTGGTCGTGTTACCTTGGTTTACAGAAGCAGCAACCACAGCTCAGAGAAGTTTTGATGTGTCCAAAGCCGCACAGCTTTTGTATAGTACATTCTTTGATGTTGAAAACCCCTGTTTAGCGATATTTGGCCTCAAGACTAGAGAAGTTAAGAGCTTTGGCTTTAGAATCTGACCGAAATTCCCCTGCCCTGACTAGTTTTGTGACCTTGAGTGCGTTACATTACTGATCACATAAAACTCAGTAATACCTCACCGGATATTGTGATATTTAATATGTGTACCATCCAGGTACATAGGAAACAAATTGTAGCTGCTCATAGTGTCATTCAGCTGTATCTGCAGAGAGCTTTCAAGATCCTGGCACAGAAGGGGAATTCGGGAGTTCTAATTTTGCTACAAGCTTAACATTTCATTCCCCCCGCCCCGTCCCTATAAAATCCTGTAAAAAAAATTTCCTAGAATCACTGCCCACCAATTTCTCTTCATCTCATCAGCCACCTCTGATTGCAAGGGAAGCAACCAAATGTGGTCTTTTAGCTGCGCACCCCCTCCAATAAAATTAGGGCTCTCTGTCTAAGGATGAAGGCAATTACCAGATTTTACCGCAGCTGCCAACTCGGGAATCTTGGCGAATCACCAGCTATACACCAGTTTTAATTGAACATTTGTTGAATGTTTACTATGTTAGGCAGTGTTAAAAGTGCTTTAACGATTTATTTTATTTAATACCCACAGTAGCCCTATGGGGGTGGGGAAAGTTAGATAGCATTTATAAACCCATTTTACAGATGAGGAAATGAAGGCTTCGTAATAAGAAATGTGATCAGTATATACTGACAAAAAAGAAAGTTACAGATCTGTCTAAGGAGGGTTCCTGAGCATGGCACAGCCAGAACCTTGAGATCCAGTCCAGTCATTACATTCGGCCACTCACTTGTGGAATTACCTTGATACGAGCACATGATCTTTATGAACCATAGTTTTCAAATCAGTAAAATGAAGATGTTCAATTGCTGAATGGTTTCCGATATTTTCCTCACTCTTTTATTTGCCTTAGTGAACCCAATGTTTTTCAAGTTTTTGTGTTACCAGATTGTTTAACAGTTCACTTCTCTATTTTTTTTTTTAATGAAATGCATACGTAAATGCCTGTCAGAGCCTCTGTTCTGCCTGAAACATGCATGATACTCGGTTGAAAAAATTCTAGCTTGCAACTGAAAAAAAGGCCATTTCCTTTTAGCAACACTTGCCATTTCCAGATAGGCTTTACAACATGGATTAGGAAGCATCCTGGACCAGTGATGTGCCAATGACACTGTTCTGGAACCTCAGGTTTACACTAAATCTAAGTTAGAACCATTGCTGCTCTAAAAGTCTTAGTGTTAAAGAGGAAACTTGAGATCAAATAACTGGTACTTCTTTTCATAAAATGGGGCCAATCTATAAGGTGAGAGGCTTGGATTATTCCTGTTCACGAACAAACACACACACACCACTCCCCCATCCACCATCCACTCCCTGCCATGGACACCAAAGCCAGCTTTCTGTCACCCTATCTGGAAAAAGTCAAAAGCAGTTGAAACAGAGGAAGGGCAGTTAGTTGTCTTGCTGAGAGGAAGAAATTTCAAGCCAGGAGTCACCCATGGTTTGCAAACAGTGGGTGAGTTTCCTAGAAACCATGTGTTGTCCTGTGATGAAGTTCAGGCCATTACATTGAATCCCAGGCTTGAACTGTGGCAATAGGCCATTTGTAACCATAGCTTTCAAATTCATCTGTGGAAAAGAAAAATCCATACTTGAAATTAAAATCATACCTGAATATGCATTACTATGGCAATTTCAGACGAGATTGGGCGTGTTCAGGGTGGTATGGCTGTAGACAGTATGTGTCAATTTCAAATTCATTCTCTATGCATGTTCTTGGAGAAATAAAAATCAAGTCATATTTAAAAAAATGCAACTAAGGTTAGTAGAATAGAGAAGTTACCTTCATGACTTTGGTGCTACATGCTAACTTCTTTGACAAGGAGAATTTACAAAATAATATCCAGAAAAACCCTTTTACCATTTGAACTTTCAGGAGTTAAGGAATCTCCATTCCAGAGATTCCTTGTCCCAAAAGAAAAGCAGTTATATGACAAATGGAGAAAGTGGCAGTTTAATAAGTGATTTTATTATTCTATAGTTTCACCTGTAGTTATTTTTTTCCCATAAGAGGGCCATGTAAGGTTAAATTATCAGAAGGAATGTTGCTGAATTATTTTTATGTTAGAGTTTATTTAAATCTGCTAAGATTTTAAGAGTGCGCTTTTTATTTTTAGCATGTTCTATAAGTGGGTTTAAGTATTATCTCGTCATTTGTGAAGTTTTGACTGAATATTTTTAACCTTATGTTTGATTAAACTCTAACTTAAATATATCCTTACACATTTAGGAAAACTAATCAATGACAAAAGAACTACAAAGGAGTAATTTTAAATTTTAATTTATTAGTTAAAACAGGTGATGTTGAACTGTCCCTTTTTATATGTGAAATGTAGTCCTAAATTAAATTAATTCAATATTTATAAATTGAGTGGTGTTTAAAATGAACTTAAGGGATCGCTTTGGCTAAGGTAACGCTGACTCAGATACTTTGGTAATGTAAATAACTGTGCTTTGTCTTAGCAGTTGGGGCACAACAGTCCAGAAATATACTGTTCTCCAGAAGTCAGGTTTATTGAAATGATCAAGAGAGCCCACCAAAGACTGCAGGGAGTTAAGGCAACCTCAACCTTGCTGAGGTTGCCATAGCAAGGGTAGCACTCAGGGTTGGTCCCCAGATACTCCTAAGTGCTTGAGAGATGAGCCACATTTCCAGATCTTTTTCCTGATCCGAAGCAGGTTTGTGGAAGTAAATACCTAGGTTATGGGGCACCATCCAGGGTGGAGACATATTTTAGCCCCAAGTGGAAGCAGTAGATCTCCCTAGGCCACAAGTCTTCTGACTGAATGAATGATTATTATTACATTTTTATGAATCTCTGGAAATTTCTTTTTGTTTTCTGGATTGTATCATAATGGGATTATGTTGCTACCTTTGTGATTTATTTGTGTTTGCCTACATCTACCACTTGGAAGTTCTGTCCTACAGGAATGAACCAGCAAAGACTAAGGCCACATGGATAAATGACACTTGCAAATAGGCAGGCAGGTTCACAGCATTCAGTGTCAGGGCTTGAACAGGTAATAGAGTTCAGATAAGCCAACAAGATGGCTACATTTTCTATTTTCTACCCTCAGGTGGAGATAAAGGAAGTAGAAACTGAACAATGAAATGTCTGTAGAAGGATGCTGAGGGGAAGATAGGCCAAGGAAAGACATAACTTTTGTAAACAGTCTAAGATAAAAGATATGGTTCTCTCTAGGAAGGCAGTAGGCCCATGACGATAACAATCTTGATTGTAACAAGTCACTGTCTTACGTCTCATCCAAGTAGCCTCTGACTTAAGGTTCATATGAACTCAGTTGGAGCTAGCCTTGTGGCTTCTTGTGGCTGTGAGTTTCTATTTTCCTAGATATTTAGGAATTCTTATGTGGGTTGATTGAAATGCATTTACCTCAGGAGAGAGGTGATAACAATGAGGGCAGCCAATAACACCATGAAATGTTGACACGTTGTCTGTAATGCCTCATGAATTATATAAATTGTACATCAACTTCATTGCAAAAGCCAGAGGCCACTCTTGAGAATTTCAAGGCAGGCACTGTTTCCTAAATGCTTTTAGTAGTGTTTCTAGAGGTATCAATAATCAAGGCAATCTACCTTCATTCTTACTTTCCTTAATTTGGTTGAAGACTGAGGTAAAATTCAGAGCAAGTTCTTTTCTTTTAACTGGGAGTCCTTTGCACATAATACACTGGTACACCATATATGGGTAACAGAAACAAGCTTATTGCCACCTCTTGCTTCTCCCTGCCCTCCTCTGTCAGGTGAGGAGAAAGAAGAAGGTCCCTAGTCCAAGGGTATATTAAAGGTTACAGCTCTCAGCCTTCAAGTTAAGAATCCAATGATGATAGAGTAGGGTAAAGGGGAGGTGTATCCTGTGGGTTCTGTAGGTGGGATGTCACAGGCTGGAATGGATGCCCTGTTATATCAGGTTGCTTCAAGGGGAGGGCCAGAGCTGACAGGGCACTGTCTAGGCATTACAAAGATTGGTCAGGCTTCCACTGGTTTGGCTACACACAAAAGATAAATATTAAATGTTATAGCTACTGTAATTAACATGCAGTGTCCCTAACCATGGAAAGACAAGAGTTAAACTAAGAAATACATATCTAATATGACGAAAATATAAAGCAGAGTAAGAAGAAGATGGTGAAAGAGGTTGGAGTGTGCCACTGTAGACAGTGGGGTCAGAGAAGGCCTTCCTGAGAAGGTGATGTTTGAGCAAACACATAAATTATTGGAAGGAACAAGCTCTGCTAAGATCTGTAGAAAGCAGGTTTCAGGACGAGAAAAATAGCAAGTAGGAAAAATTGAGGCTGGGGTGGTTCTACATCTTGAGAATGGGAGGGATGGTGGGCAAGTGGAGGAGAGGTCAGAGGTACCCAGGTCCTTAGAAGAGATGGTGGATTTTATTATGGGTGAGGTAAGTCGTTGGAGGGTTCTGAGCAGGTCAGTGATGTGCTCTGATATTCTTACAAGATCTATGCTGATTAGAGAATACGTTGTGGGGAAGAATCATAGGGGCAATTCTGGAGCAGGGAGACCAGTTAGAAGGCCATTACAGTAATCCAAGTACAAGAAGACTGGCTTGGACAACAAAGAAGCATTTACTCTTAAACTCAAACTATTATACTGCATGTAAATTGCATCATCTTGCTCTTAAAAGTTACAAATATCAAATGATTTAGGAGACAGTCTTAGGACCAAATGGGAAAACCCTTCACTTTGAAGGTAACATTTGTTTACAAAGCTCACACCCCCAAAAGGATATTTCCTAAGCCCACTAACAAAAAAGGATAGCTCGCTATTCTTATGGGAATTGATTCAGCCCTTGAAGTAGTGGAGCCTACTAGGAAAGGAGGTCACTGGGAGGGACCCTGGAGGCACCCACAAGAAAAGCCCCTAGCATTGAAAGCATGTGTGGTGTTAGGAGTAATCCTGAAGAAAGAACTGGCTGGAAATTGACAATCTTATAGTAGTCTGGGGCTTCTGGGATCTATGAACCCTAGACCTTATGCTCTTCACCTGCCCCACTGGAATGCACTCTCTTTCAAAGGTAGGAATTCCTCTCACTGGGGACCCCCAGCCTAAAGTTTTGAACTCTAGCCACTGAATTTAGCCCTATTCCTGCTCAGAGAGCTCATAGGAAGCAATGAGGCAGAACATGGGATACCTGAAGGCAAGTCCAGAGCCCCCCTTTTTCTAACCCCACCTCTGCTGCTCAGACTCTTCCAGGTTCTACATTGCCTTCTTCAACATTTGTCTTTGGTACAGCGAGCTGCAGCTCCTTGATGTCCCTGGAGTGCCCTCTCTCTTGTGCAGCCCTTGGCCAGGAGTCATTTGCACCTCAGATAAACCCAAGAATACACCTCAGCATTGGTTGCTTTGTGTGTTGGCTGTGCTGGTTCATTCTCCTTTTGGCTCTTGTGTATAACTAGACTATGCAGGATGCATTTTTAATTGTTAGTATCCTGTATTTAATGAAAAGCCTCTAAAACTTTCTTCTCATGGCTTTGTGAGACCTGCCTCTAAACCTGGATTCTTGCATTTACATCTCAGACTCTCAAACTCTGCAAATTTGGTATATTTAAAAATATATGCATTTCCTCAAAATGTTAAGAGTAAAGATTAAATGATTTGAGTGTCACAGTGGAAGATACTGTACCCTCATGTAACTTCCCTGCTTTGGTAGCTTTGTGACCTTAATGCAGTTGTGTTTCAAGAAGTGGGCACTGACAGTGTCCTTTCTCCAACTCAGCTTCACTTTCCTCCAGCTGAATGCTCAGGATGTTTCTAGGACAGGTAGCTATCTGGGCTTATTCTATATTATTCCCTAAATGGACGTAATTGTTAACTAGTTAATACTGGTTACCCAGTTTTTTCCCATCTTTGGTATAGCAGGTTGTTCTAGCTTCATTTCAGGTTTTTCTGGAGAAACCGCTGACTACACTTTCTTTATAAGAATGTGAGGAGAGAGTGTTTAAGGCCCATTTCTTTGTTTGCCCATAAGCATTCCCTGTTCCTGTTTCCTATTGAAAAATGTGGTGGTGACACCTCATCCTGGATCTAGAAGAACTTACGACCCGCATCGCACTTCGTTTTAAATTCAAATACAGCAGCAGATGAATGCCAGTACTTTATTATTTTCTTGTGGCATTTACTACATTTACCATCTGTGATCCAGCACCTGTCTCTCTGTATATGTATATTGTGTTGTATTATATATTAATTATATATTTACATATTACATATAACACATCTATATATTTATACACACACAAGTGTGCATATCTACATCTGTCTCCAGTCATATTCTCCTACATTGAGACATATCCACTTTCACTAGTCCCACCAACCAAAACTCAGTATATCCAAAATTAAACTCATCTCCGCAATTCCCTGCACAAGTTTGCCTCTTCTCCAGTATTCCTTATCTGGGTGAAGAGTCTCTCCACTCACCAGAACCTTCATGTCATCTTCTTGCTCTGCCTCATCTGATGAATGTCTAAGTCTGTTGATTCTACTTCCTTGGTTCTTTCTCCCTCCTACTTAGTTCATTTCTTGCTGAGATTGCTTCAGTAGCATCCTTAATGGTTCTTTTACTTTCAGTCTTCTCTCCCTCTAATTTTTCATATTGCCTATAGAATACTCTTTCTAAACATGACTGTCACTTTCTTATTGAACTGGTAATCATCTCTGTTCCCACGGGTCCATTCTCAGCCCTTCCCTCCCCTCCTCAGTGCCTGGAAGCTGACCTCTATTGATAGCCTCACCTGGGCTTCTTCTCCCTCTGGCTTCCCATTAGGTTTGGCTAATGAGAGACACTGTCAGAAGGGCAAGAGAGAGAGAGGCTGAGGTACCTATACCCTCATCCCTCCATTCAGCTGAAGGTCTAACACTGATTGCATTCCATCAGACTACTCTGTCTGTCTGTCTGTCTGTCTGTCTGTCTGTCTCTCTCTCTCTCTCTCTCTCTCTCTCTCTCTCTCTCACACACACACACACACACAAAGCTGCTCCATAACATTCTGTCTTCCCTTTGCCATTTCAGGCCTACGGGTGTTGAAGGCTTACTGCTGTTGCTGGTGCCTGGAACTTCAGAATGCCTAGTCTTTTGAGTGTCAACAGTTTCCTGCTGAGACTTTGATACCTAAAATTCTTCAGTGCCCTACTCTCAGCATGAAGTCTATACCTTAGAGTCATAGTAACCACTGCTTACCTCTCTAGCTGCAGGCGTTGAAATGTCCTCCTGTCTTCCCTACACTTCATCCTCTTGACTGGCTGAACCACTTCCATGTTTTCCCTCATCTGAGTAGTTTTGTACATATTTGCTACCCCTAGCCCTTCACTTTTATGTTATTGCCTCCAGCTTAATTCTTCAGTGCTTCTCTCCCACTTCCTCTTTTCTAGGAAGCTGCCTTCAATAATTGCACTGTACTTGAAAAAATGCTGGTTCTTTGTACTCTTATAGTGCCCTTCATATGTCGTAAGAGTATTGACACTGGACTATAATTTTTGGTCTGTTTCCTGCTAGGTTCGAAAGATTGAAAGACTATAATTACCATGTAGAAGAATTTATTGGTCATAGAATATAAAAAGAGCTACCATTATTCCTGTGAATAAAAATGGAAAAAAACAGGTAAGATTCTAGGTAATTAAATATTTAGAAAATATATTATTCTCTTTTCCATTTTTCAGTTCCAAGGTGTAAAGCTTTGAAGGAAATGGATTTAATTAAAACTTCTGCTTCAGACTGTTACTGCTACAATCAGAATTCCCAAATGGACTGGAAATACATATGGTCGACTGTGCAGGTAAGAGCACACCCTTAAATCATATCTTAGAAACAGGGAAATAAATGTACTATTTCAAGAGTAAAAACGTAGCTTTTATATGATTTAGAGCTGTGTATCAAAGCTGACCTGGGGATCATATACAGTGGCTCCAGGGGAGGGGTGTGTGGGAGAGGACATTAGCTCTCCATGCTTTTCATCAGCCTTTTCCCAAACCATTCCAAATAAGTATATTAAGTGCATACAGTGTACTTGCTGTTTAGACACAGCTCAAGACAACACCTTTCCAACTTTCCAAAATAATTACTATCCCAAATCTCTCTGTATAGAAATTCTGAAGTTACCTCTGATCCCAGGTATAGCCAAGATAGTAATTACTCTTGATAGCCTAGTACTTTCTTTCTGTCACTCGACATTTAACAAATATTTCTTGAGTACCTTACTAAGTGCCAGAAATTACTCAAGACTCTTAAAATATATCAATGAACAAAACAGATCCTTGTTCCCATAATGATACTCTCAGGGGTGGAGGTAGGTTAGGGTAAGGCATAAATGTGTAAAGAGAAGAAAATTATAAAGCTAATAAATGCTGTGAAAAGAATATAGAGTAAGATAAGTGAAATGGGGGAATGAGGGCAAATTGCAGTATTAAAAAGAGTGGTCAGGGTAGGAAGTGACATTTGAGTAAGATTTCAGTGAAGTGAGTGTTACCCAAAAAGATATCTGGGGAAAGAATGTTCTAGGCTGCAGGGACATCATATTAGTAGGCACATGATGTTGATTTGTACCATTAATGATAATTTACACTCCCTTTGATCACTTGGTTAAGTTGGTGTCTGTAAATTTACAGTTTTACCACTGTAAAATGAATATTTTCACCTCTGTAGGGAATGAATATTTTCACCAGATAATTTGAGACTTTGTAGATACCTATTCCTCATCAAACTGTCTTCTCTTAATTTTATCATCCATTGATCATGCTTGCCTGAATCGATTGTCATCATGGTTGTCAGCTGGTAATTTTCTAATTCCGTTATTTCTATTACATTCATTGGCATTCTTCTATAAAGAAGAATTTTTCCTCCTGGAATTTATTTATATCCACATGGTCTCATTACCTTCATTATTTATTTTGATACTCAGATTGTCCTAGATTTGGTCCCTTCAAACTAGAGGCAATGGCCTTTTAACTTGTGCTCATTATTTAAGCACTTCTGTACCTTCTGCCGTACAAAATATTCCAGGTTTACTTTGTAATATCTTAGACGCCGCTCTGAAATCATGCTTTTTTCCAAGGAGCGTTCAGTGTTAGTTGTGTTTATTACCACTGGGGTATCATTGTCATATGTGTATATACACATACATACATATCCATACACCTGCACACATATCTATTTTTTTGAAAACCATGAATTCTGATATCTCCAATACTACTGGGTTTATTTTAATCTTTCTCCTTTTCAAATTTGTAACTTCTTTCTCTGATAGTGAGAAACCTGGTTCTCATTATCCTCAATATATTGATTTATTTGCCTAATCCTAGAATATACTGAAAGTAATTTAGATTTGCTAAGCCATACCATTGTAAAAAACAAATGTAATAACAGGAGTTCAGTATTTGTTTACAGTGTGTTTTATCTTTAATTCAAGGGTATATAGTCTAAATACTGTGCTCAACAGTTATTTGGATTAATATACTTCCACCCATCCCCCTTCAATATGATTTTATTATTCATTTGAAATATGTTTGTTTTTATTTGTTTCCATTTGAAGGTTTTTGCCCCATCCTGGTTGATTTTATTTTATTTTTTTAGTATGGCTGAGAAAACTCTACATAAATATATTCGCAAAGAAGAAATATTCTCATATTTCTCTACCCATTCCTACCAAACCCTTGTAGGTAGTCTGGTGTACCTTTCCTTTGTTTCTTTTTGCAAGAGTAAGCAGTGATGCATGTGTATACATAGTGCTTAAAGCTGAATCTAAGTAGTAAGTTTAGATGGAGAAGAGAAGACCAGTGACTTAGCCTGGGTCTGTCTTACAGTAAGAGATCCGGGTGGAGGAAGGAGCTGGCAGAGGAAACAGAGAAGATGTCCAGGAAGCCCCAGGAAAGAAGTGTAAGAATGTAAAGGGAATGATCAGCAGTGCCGAATACTATTGCTAGATCAAACAAGATGAGTGAGAATGAATTGACTGTTTGATTTAGCAACCTGGAGGCCACTGGTGACTTTGTCAAGGACAATCTATTGAGAACAAAAGACTGACTGAATTGGGTTAAGGAGAGAATCGGAGGAGAAGAACTGCAGACTGCAGGTACCAGCAACTTTTTGAAAGAATTTTATTTCAATAGTAAGCTAGGAAATGGGATGATAGCTGGAGGAGAAAGTGGAGTCAGTAGAAGAAGGCTTCTTTCTTTAATGGGAAAAATATTAGCATATTTTTATACTTATAAAAAAGGTCTAATAGAGTGGAAGGAACTGGTCAGATGTCCTTCAGTAGGCAAAAATGGATCAGATCCAATGCACAAGTCAGAGGGCTTGCTTTCAGAATGGAGCATGTAGATCTCTGTTGCAGAAATTTCATCCCCACAAGCCAAAAGCAGAATATGTGCCCGCAGATGCTTATAGGTGGGGTAATTGGGATAAGAGCTGGTCAACATTCTCTTCTGATTTTTCCATTTTCAGTGAAGCAGAAAGGATCAGCAGCCAAGGAATGGGAGGAGATGTTGGGGTATTAACAAATGAGAAATTGAGAAATCATTGTGGAAAGAGTGGAATAATTACTACATAGGGATATGTGGTTCGAAAGACCGCAGCTTTCAGGTTCACAGTTAAGGGTCTGAGGTGAGACCACTGTGTTTCTCTAGCACAATTGATGACACCAGTGCAAGAATGGAATAGGTGGAGGGTTGGATTTTATGGGTGTGTGTGACAAAGAAGCAAATGAGTCAAGGGTAGATGTAAGGGAATGCATCATGGATTTAGCTGAATAGGAAGGGTCTGAGGACATGAAGGAGATGAAGAGCAGAGTACAGATACTTGACCTGTGGTGGGGTCCAAGGCTTGCTGACACTGGGGTACTAAAGGGGGCACTCTGTAAAGATAGGAGGTGGTGGTCAGCAAGTGAGATGCATGAAACAGAACCTGTATTTGGGGCTTCAATTTGGGACTGACAAGATCCAGAGTGTGGCTGTGAGAGTGATTAACGGAGGGAGGTGTAGGACAAGAGCGTAAGAAGAGAGAAGTTCAAGGAACTGAGAGGCCAGGTTATTGGAAGGAATTTGGTGTGTATACTGTGTATGTTGAATCTCCAAGACACATGACAGGAAGTAGTCGGCTGAAGTCCATGAAAAATGAGAGGTAAGTAGACAAATAGTACGTGATGTCACCTGACACCTGAGATTCAAAGCTCTCATTCCCTTTTCAGGCTTGCCCTAATCTTGGACAAAGAAGAGAAATAGAGAAGGACAGACAAAGGCAGCTGCAGAGTTGACATTTAATGATTACTGGGTTGTCACAATCTGCTTGGCATTGTACCTAGTACCTTATTGTGAGACCTGAACAGGACTTGAGGTTGGTCTGGTCCTTCTTCAGGAGATGTGGTGAGAGAAGTTCGAATTACATGTGTTCAGCTGATTCAGAAGAAAGAAACACTTTTTCTCACTCGTAGTAGAAAAAGGTAGAGAAATAAACACTAATTTCATTACATTTATAACCAAATAGTTTGCCACTTATTACTTTCTATCTCATCCTTTTTAAATGTCCCTTGACCATGGCAGCCTGCTAGAAGAGGGAGTTAAATCAGCCACAACTCAGGGGGACTAATATCCCCTTTCAAAGGTGTCTGTGTTGGGGCATTTAGGTCCATCCCTGGCATCAGAACAATACCGCGCATATCTGGATGTTATCTACTCATCTAGTCTTGGTCTCTCTTTACTTCTCTACTTATGATTTTAAGAAGTTTAAATTACCATGTTTATGGAGTTGTTCCTTATTGTTTTATAGGTGAAAGTTACCAGCTCAGCCCTGCTAAGTATTGTATATATCACAGAAAGACATAATTGCCAGTATCCAGAAACCATGCTATCTTTTTTCAAATGTGTGGTTCATAAGTTTTGGGCCCCAACGGAGTCTAATGAAATTACCATAATCATCAACCCATATGGAGAGACTGTATGCTTTTCTGTGAAGCCCATCAGGAATTATATAATACATGTGAATCAAAACAGTAAGTCTGTTTTTATTATACTTGACTTTCTGAATTCAGTTTTTCTGGAGTGACATTTCCATAAATTGACTTTTTTCTTTGTTCACTAACTACATTGACACAAAAATCTTTGTTTCATGTTTGTGTGTCTTTTTTATTTCAGTTATAGATTTCAAACTCGTCCTTGTATTTGTGGCAGGCATTTTCCTCTTCTTCTTTGCAAAGACCTTGAGTCAGTAAGTATTCACTTTTACTTCCTTAACTTTGTGAATCCAAAATATATAGGATATTTCTGATTCTCTGTTAAATATTTCCACACTAGTTTATAGTTCTTGCTTTAGGTTTTGCAAACAATATGTAGGAAGAGCATGCTTGAAAAACCTTTAAAACCAGTAGTAGTTATTTGCATAGTATTACAGAGTGCTTTCACATGCATTATTTTGTATTATGTACTAATATACATTATTGTATGTATTAATATAAATGTACATATGTATTATGTACATGTATTATGTGCTAATATACATTATTTTATCCTCTTAACAACTATGTGAGCTCTGATTGTTCTCATTTTACAGATGAGAAGACAAACAAACATCTGTCATCACAAGACTAGTTCTTGCCAAGGCTGAGATTTATACTCAGGTTTTCTGAGGCCAGATACCTTGCTTTCTCTATCACATTCAGGCTGCCTCCTAAATTTGTGGCTCTGATACAGACAGTTGAATTTAACATATATCTGGTAAACACATTATCCGGATATTTTGTTCCTTTCACCTTCTCTCATGAAAAAATAGTCTTTCCAATGATATTTTACTTCTTAGCTTGTCATTTTAACATTGTTCATTTTTGAGCTTTTCCTTGTATTTAATGTCATCTATGGTCCTCATAACCTGGATGTTGCTTACATAGCCTGAAGAGTAAAGCTTGGACTCAGAGAAGCTGGGCTGCAAGTCTGAATCCTCCAGGGAGGATATCCTGATGTGGGGAAGGCCTTTAACTTCTCGGTGCCTTAGTTTCCTCCCCTGTAAAATTTAGACATGGATAACTTTTCACAGGGCTGTTGTGAATGCATGTAAAACTCAGACAATTGCCTGCTACATGATAGGTATTCAATAATTATTGTTGAATCAGATTCTGAACAGAATATAGCTCAGACATTTTGTTTTGAGTTAGTGGCAAGCCATTTGCTATAAATTTCAAGGAGAAATTTCATTTTTTTAAGAGTATAGGATATAATTAAAACTGCCATCTGAATTTTTCTTCCTAGTATTTTTTATGGCTGCTGTCATTAAGTTAAACACCTTTTTTAATACTGAAAGTACAATTTGGCATTTAAATGGCTTTTATCTTTTTGTCTTGACAGAAGCCCTGCTTTCTATTACTCTTTGGGGACTATGCTAGGTATTCTAATGACATTAGTCTTTGTCCTGCTGCTGGTGAAAAGATTCATTCCTAAAGTAGGTATACTACGTGCAAATAAATAAAAAATGGAAATTAGGAATTTCATAGACATGAAATGTGATCATACTAATCCATCTTGATTATGACAGTTTCTAATTCAAACTATATTTCTACGTTGTATAAACTGGCTTTAAAATGTATCTTTTTCTAAGGATTCCCTTTTTTATGTACATAGGCTTAACTATTAAGTCTTGGTGATACTTTTTTGAGATTTTTTTTTATTTTCTAGGTAATGTGTTTTTCTTAATGAGTGATGGTGGCTGATTCTAAACTAAGTGAAAATTTCTCTTATCCTGGCATATCTGAGGAATCCCATGCTGAATCATCAGGGCTTTGGATAACAGCATTGCTACATCTGAGGATTTATTAATTCTGATTAAAACTTGCAATGCTAGCATTATTTTGAGATGAATTTATTCTTTAGAACAGTGCTTTTCTAACTTTAAATGTACATGCAGGTCATCTGAGGATCCTGCTAAAATGCATATTCAGAATCAGGAGTCTCTGGTGGATCCTGAGAGTCTCTATTCCAGCAAGCTCTCAGGTGATGTCAAAGCTACTGGTTTATGGACCATACCTTTAATGAGTCACTGGAGAGTATTGAATCGATGTCAGCAGTTTGGTGTAGAAGTGTCTAATACAAAGGGTTTATTTGTTTACTTCTATTTTTATGAGAATTAATGTACCAAAAACTGTCGTTTATTTTCTTCCACAAACAGTATAGCACCTTTTGGGCTTTAATGGTTGGTTGTTGGTTTACTTCAGTTTATGTGGTGTGCCAATTGATGGGAGATCTGAAGTGGCTGTGGTATGAAAACAGAATGTATATATTAGGTGAGTAAATTTTTTAAAAATACATTCTATTATTGGTAAAGTTGAAAAGTACAACTAGAGACCTTCTTTTCACATATACATCTCTCTGGCATCTAAATTTTCATTTTGAACTAAGAAGAGCTGTTAAAAATAATATTTTATTCCCATAGTTGGTGATTTTAGTTCATTAGATCTCATTTTAGGCTATTCCCTCATGACATCTTTCTTAGTTTTCTGTACTAATGATCTAAAAATTATTTTCCCCTTTTGATTGCATATGCTTTTGAATTGTGGTTAAGCTCTGACCACATCCAACCTGTAAGGAAAAAATATTTTTAAAATGTGGCTCTTTATCTCTTTCTTGATCTATT
Source organism: Macroglossus sobrinus (assembly GCA_004027375.1). NCBI lineage: Eukaryota > Metazoa > Chordata > Mammalia > Chiroptera > Pteropodidae > Macroglossus > Macroglossus sobrinus. The sequence goes on along the minus strand of PVKZ01000165.1, from coordinate 1,077,940 downwards.
CAGTATGAAAGGTGAGATATCATAAATATAAATGACTAATGAAAATTTTGACTTTTCTGAAGCGGAGAGGCTATTAGGAAACTACTTATCCTCCTTGTTTCATGTTATCAAAAAAAAAAACAACTAAAATTTTCTAATTGTTTTAGTTGGAAAATAATGGAGAATGGGATAATTGATTTTGTAACTCCTTTCTCACATAAATTCACTTACCCAAAACAAAAGCAATAAATTTTTTGGTTCACTTTAAGATTTTATGCTTTTAGCTCATTTTTTATTTTTATATTAAAGTATTTTTAAAGTAAATTACTAATATCATGATATGTTCCCTTAAATACTTCACTAAGCATCTCCAAAAAACAAGAGCAGTTTTCTCTATGGTTAAGTAACTATTAAACTTAAAGTAATTAATAATACATAAAATCATCTATTACGCAGGCCGTGTTCACATTTCCTAAACATTCTTGATAGTTGGTTTGTATAAGCTAGGACGTAATCCAGACATTTCGTATCTATAATGTCCTATAAATTTCTTTTAATCTATAACAGTTTTTTTTTTTTCATTGCAGTAATGTGCTAAAGAGATCAAGCTAGTTGTCCTATAGAATGTCCCACTCTTTGGATTTCTCTGGTTATTCCTTTGTGGTATAATTTGTCTTTGTTTCTTTCTCTCTTGTATTTTCTGTAAACTGAACATTAGATCTTGAGGCTTGCTTAGATATAAATGAAATCCTTTTGGTGGGATACATAAGAGGTGATATACACTTCACATTGGATAACAGCAGAAGATGCAGAATATTTTATTGCCCTTCCATTAGTCATGCTGAAACCGAGTGCTGGATTATGAGGGTGACAGCCCTACCCCTCCACTGTAAAATTACATTTTCCTTTTGTGACTAGAAAGTAAAAATAAAATACAGGGTTTGTAGTAGACTGTGACATAGGCTGAGGCTTTTTCCTGACTGAAGCAACCACGTTAATATTTGCCTATCTAGGACTCTGGACTAAAAAATAGACATATATTATAATAATTTGTTATTATAAAGTCAACCTTGTGTCTCATATGGAAGGAATAAGTAGCCCTAACTGCCTTTTTTCATTTTATTTTATTAGAAGAAGAACATAAAAAGAAGGTTTTTTGGTATGCTCTTAGTGCTAAGTCAAGGCTCTGCCAGGTTTTTCACATAAATTTTCAAGTTCAGATTTATATTAGGTTTACATTTTTCTGCTTTTACAGGCTATGTCTTGATAGTTGGGTTTCTCAGCTTTACTGTTTGTTACAAACATGGACCTCTTGTTGATGAGAGGAACAGAAGTCTTCTGAAGTGGACACTGCAGCTCTTTTCCCTATTTCTGATCTACTCTGGTGTCAGCGTGCCCCAGTTTGCGTACGCAGTTATTCTCCTCATCCCGTTGTCCAGGAATTTGCACTATCCAGTGAAAGCATTCAGTCATATGAGGTGGTACGTATCGGTGTTTTTTTCCTCTTATAAATTTTGAGCTTTGGTTTTATTGTTTGGGGGAATTTTTTTGGATGTATCCTATTTAATCTCATAATTAACTATATTTCATCTGGAGATTTTCCTCTGAGGGGGGCGAGGATAGAGATCTTAAGCATCTGATTTAATCATCACTGCAGCCTTTCAGAGGTGCACCACCCATTACCAGCTAGTTACAGCTCTCCCAGAATTCACTAAAATCAGTGGCAAAATTGCTTGGGCTCTGGGTTGCCTGAAATTTGTACTTTCATTCTATATTTACTTTCATCAGGGCCAAATACTGCTTTAGAGGTATTGTACTTATGAGATAAGAGTTAGGGAACAGAAATGAATCATAAATGACTGAAAGGTATTATTTATATTTAGGACTTTCTTTTAAGTATTTGGTTAAGGCTTAAGCCTTTTGAAAGTGTAGAACGATGGGGTTAACTTCTGTCATCATGGGTTTATTTTGTCTCTCCTCCTTCATTGAGTCTCAACACCTGTTTTCATGTCAGGTGTACAGATAAAAGAGATGGTCCCTACCCTTCAGGTGTACTTGTTGAGATATAGGCATACATTGTCATATCTTTGAAGTGTTAAAATAGGCCTGTTAAAGGACTATGGCATATAGAGAAATTTCAGGAAAATTTCTGGGGGAGATATTACTGGGGTGCCATCATGCAGCAGGCAAATGTGGTGGGCATCAGACAGGCAAGAGATGATGAGGACCTGGAGCAAGGCAGTGAGACCAAGGCTGGAAGAGTTAATAAGTTTTTACAAGGTAAACTTGGCTGTGAGGAAGGAGACTCTGTGGTAACTGGTAGTTTATGGATCTGGTGACTACATGTGGCATCATAGGGTTAAAAATGCACCAGTGTCAGGACAGAGTACCTGTGCAGAAGCTGTTGATTTTTTAAGGCTGAAAGGCAGTAGGGCCATGTTGAAGGGGCTGATGGCTGGCTTTCCTCTCTCCGCCTTGTCCTAGAGGCTGACAGTGACTGGGATTGCCAGAGGTCCCTCAGCCAGGAGGAGGCTGACCACTTAACATCCTTCAGGCCTCTGGTCATTTGCCAGGCTTTCATCCTGAGGAACCCAGGATAGAATTTCTTCCTCTCTCCCTTTAAACATCCAGCTGCCCTGCCAAGAGCAAAGTGTGTTTGTTCTATCATCTGCATGATGGTTCTTTTATGGACTTGATATGTAGTGGATTAACATGAATGTAATAATCAAAATGTATTAAACTTCAACTTTTTATTTTGCTAGTAAATAATTGTGTGAAGAATTAGGGGATAAAACAGGAACTATAGGTTAAATAATAAGCCAGCAAAATAAAACCTTGATTTGTAGAGTACTATCTAGTTTGCAAAGAGCTGCTGAATATATCTTAATAATATATGGTAGCTATTTATTTGATTATTATATTTATTGAACATTTACTATGGGCCATTTACCGTGCAAAGCACTTTATACAAAGTATCTCATTTAATTCATACAGTGACCTCATGAGATAGATGTTACTGCTTTTATTTTTTTATATGAGCAAATTGAGGTTTAGAACTGTTAAGAAATTGTACCAGTTTGCAGATTGGGCTAACCTCAAGCCAGGACTGCCCCAGTCTTATGCTCGGAGACCAGGGCTCTTCCTCTAGGGAGACCAGGCGAGATATTCAGAAAAGGACATAATGTCCACCGTTCTCGAATCCAGCATACCGACCACCAGACCATCTTTAAAAGTTAGATTTTTCAGATCCCAACCCTAAAGAAAATATATGTTTAAAATATCTGCTGATAATTCTGATGCTCATTCAGATTTGGGAATCTCTGCTTAAATTTTAAATTATCCTCAAACATTTTTAGAAACTCATAAATATAACATATACCTTAAAACCTTATCATCATTACCATTTTTTATGAGATTCTTCCCTTTAAGACTTTCCTGGTCGGAAAAAAATTCTAATCATGAGCCTCTCAGCATGTAGCAATGCAAAATTACTATAAATTATTGTTCCTACACGACCCTTGTATAATATTTACTCCCTCTCTAGAATTAGTCATAATCATCACCACTAGGTGGAGGCGATATACTACAAATCCTTCTGTTCTTCTGCCTAGAAGAATAGGTGGTAAGTAATTCTACTGGGTCTCCGTAAAAGGACATCACAAAGGCTTCTGTTTGTGCCCAAGAAAGTTAGCAAGCCAAGCATAAAGAAGCCAGACTTTAATTGTCTGGTTGTGTGATTAGAAATCACTGAGAAGGAAAAATACAATTAACATCTCTATTAGAAATTGATCCTCAAGTGCCTTAAGAAACTATTTAGGATGGTCCAGAAAAGGGTAAATATACACTGAGGCCAAAACTGCATGTTCTAAGTACTTCTGTCACCAGAACAACAACAAAAAAGTATAGTCTGATATAAAAGAAGTTAAAGAGTATTACTATTGCTGTCAAAGAATGTTTTCAAAATCTTAAGGGTTGAATTGAATAATCAAATATGGCTGGGAACCTAGCAACCACGTGCTGCATGTCTTAGGAAAATGAAGAAATGGTTTACATCAGAAAAGCTGGCAGTTACGTATCTCACTGAAGATGAATACAGGGAACAAGCTGAAGCTGAAACAACCAGTGCTCTGGAGGAACTGCGCCAAGCCTGCCGCAGACCCGACTTCCCGTCGTGGCTGGCCGTCTCCAGACTGCAGACTCCTAAAAAGTAAGCTTTGTCCAGCTACTTGGACCACAACTCAGGATAGAATCATTGTGAAAATACTGTGGTGGTTTGGTACAGGTATTTCAGACTAGAAGCAGACTACTTCCCTGGATAACAAATGATGTGGAAGTTGTCTTTTTCTTTAGTGCTCTGACTTGCACAGTAGAACTGCTAAGGTCAGAGTAAATATTGATTTGATGTATTTTGTGGGGAAGGCCATAAAGATAACTCTCGTATGAGAGGGAGAAAAGTAGACTGGGATCTATTATGTGCTTCTCATTCTATTGGTGTGGAGAATAATTTTTAAAGTTTACCAAGAAAGGCATCTCTGCCCCACCATCTTTTCTCTTACTGCTTTCTCTTCATAGCTTTATTCAAATAGCAATGCACTCAAAGATGAAAAAGGGAAAGTGTTGACACTAAAATAATGGATAAATAATAAATCTAAACTAATAAGAAAGAGAAGAGAGGAATTACAACACAGGAGTGCATGTGTTTGGCACCACTCAGTGCTTATAAGTCTGTCCACTTCTCTACCCTTCTCCAAATATCTTGAGAAGGATCACATAAGCCATTCTCGTTTTTACACCCACTGTGTAAATGCCATTCTCTATTGCCACAAAGTCCAATTTAATTAAAGAGTATATCTAGCAAGGAAACATGTTATATTTCAAATAAAACTTTCTGTGATAACTCTAACTTTATTTAAAAAATACAAACAAAAAACCTCAATAGGTTTGCAGACTTTGTTCTTGGAGGAAGCCACTTGTCACCTGAAGAAATTAGCCTTCATGAAGAACAGTACGGCCTTGGGGGTGCCTTCCTGGAAGAGCAGCTCTTTAATCTTAGGACTCTGCCTGACAGTCTCCCTGCACGTTGACTTCATTCTGGACAAGGAAGTGGGTGAAGGGCAAGGATCCTATTAAGGTTGTTCTAGGGAACAGCGGCAAAAGCATTTGCTATGGAGAAAAATCAGGTCACGATGAAAAGGAAAACTAAACTATATTGAAGATAACTGATCATTCTTGGCCAGTTCTGCTATTTATTGCACTGTAGGTGGCCACCGTCATTACATTCTATGACAGTGATTGCAACTTTCCTTGAATGAAGACTTTCATTAGCAATAAGGGAATTGGGTTGATTTTCAAGGGGCCAGTAAGGGACCAAGAAGCATGATTAGGTGCCTTGTCAACACTGGGGCATTAAATCCTTCCTTTCTCTCTCTCTCTTTAAAATTTATTATGGTGGTTAATGAAATCCAATAAGTTTCAAGTATACAATTCAACAGTAAGTCATATATATATCAAATTGTGTGTTCACCGCCCATGGTTAGATTTCTTTCTGTCACTACATGTTTGACCCTTTTTACCCAATCTACCATCCTCCTCCCCATCCCATCCCCTGGTAACCACTAGTCTATTGTCCATATTTTTGAGTCTCTGTCATGTTTGTTTGTTGCTTTTAGATTTATATCCCACATATAACTGATAATGTGGTTTTCAATTTTTTCTGTCTGGCTTATTTCACTTAGCATGATTATCTTAAAATCCACCTTGCTGTCACAAATGGCAGTATTTCATCTATTCTAGTAGCTGTGTAATATTCCAATATATATATGTACCACATCTTCTTTGTTCAGTAATCTATTCTAGAACACTTCAGTTGCTTCCATGTCCTGGCCACTGTGAATAATGCTGTTATGAACATCGGTGTGCAAATATCTTTTCAGATATGGGTTTTCAAGTCTTTGGGGTAAATACCCGGTAGAGGCATTGCTGAATCGTATGGTAGATCAATTCTTAGTTTTTTGAAGAACCTCCATACTGTTTTCTATAGTGGCTGTACCAATTTGCAGTCTCACTAGCAGTGTATGAGGGTTCTTTTTTCTCCACATCTTCTCCAACATTTGTTATTACTTGTCCTGTTGATTATAGCCATTGTAACAGGTGTGAGATGGTATCTCATTGTGGTTTTGATTTGCATTTCCCTAACAGCTAGCGATGTTGAGCATTCTTTCATGTTTTTTGGCCATTTGTATGTCTTCTTGGGAGATGGGTCTGTTTGGTTCCTCTGCCCTTTTAATTGGATTGTGGAGTTTTTTGGTTATTATTATTTTCCCCCCTCTTTAATTCCTCCCCCTCCCAATTCCACCCTTGACCTATGGATGTTGCCATCTCCCCTTAAGAACTGGATCTGAAGGTGGAGTGTCTCCTCCCATGTGCTCATGGTTCGTTCACACCCGGGGCCTGGTGCACCTGGGTCATGAACCCAGGACCCTCTGTGTATAAAGCAGACGTGCTAACCACTACACTATGGAGCCACCCCTTTTTTTTGTATGAGTTCTTTGTATATTTTGGATATTAGGCCCTTGTCAGAGATCTTTCTTGCAAATATATTTTCCTATTCTGATGGTTGTCTCTTTGCCTTGTTGATGGTTTCCTTTGCTGTGCAGAGGCTTTTTAGTTTGATGTAGTCCCATTTATTTATTTTAGCTTTTACTGCCCTTGCCTTTGAGGTCAAATTAATAAAATCCTCTTTAAGTCCCCGGTCTTTGAGTTTAGTTCCTATGTTTTCTCTATGCATTTTCTTGTTTCAGGTCTTCTATTTAGGTCCTTAATGCATTTTGAGTTAATTTTGGTGTGTGGTGATAGACAACAGTCTGGTTTCATTCTGGGTTCTGGGTTCACAACCCAGGTGGACCCACGGACCATACCCCAGGTGCGCCAGTCCCTGGGTGTGAACCATGAGCACATGGTTTGCAGGTGGCTTTCCAGTTTTCCCAGCATTGTCCTTATTTCTCAGGCTGGCTTTGGCAATTTGGAATCTTTTGTGCTTCCATACAAATCTGATGATTTTTTATTCTATTTCTTTAAAAAATGCCAGTAGGATTTTGATGGGGATTGCATTAAATCTGTATAATGCTTTAGATAGTAAGGTCATTTTAACTGTTGATGCCTCCAATCTAAGAACACGAATATCTTTCCACTTCTTTGTGTCTTCTTCAATTCCTTTTAATAGGGGCTTACAGTTTTCATTATATAGGTCCTTCACTTGTTTCGTTCAATTTATTCCTAGGTATTTTATTTTTTTTGTTACAATTGCAAAATGAACTGTTTTTTTTGTTTGTTTGTTTCTTTTTCTGACAATTCATCATTAGGGTATAGGAACACTGTGGATTTTTGAACATTGATTTTGTATACTGAAATTTTACTGTATTTGCTTATTGTTTCTAGAAGTGTTCTTGTGGAGTCTTTAGAGTTTTCCATATAGAGAATCATATCATCCACAAATAGTGACAGGTTGACTTTTTAGTTTCCTATTTGGATGCCTTTTATTTCTTAATCCCCAGAACCTGTGTCAAAAGACTCACCATTGCTCTTCTTGTATGTTATCAGTGTAAGTGCTGGCAGAGACCTTAGATATGCTGGACCAGTGTTTTCCAAAGTATAGTCCACAGATGCTAATAAGTGTTAGTAAAAGGATTCTGAGTCAACTAAGATTGATACAAAGTTAAACAAATATAGTGCAAGATTTCTCAGAACCGTTAATAATGCTAATGCACATTGTGAATCTCCTAAAGAGGCGAAATGATGTGTAGCAGTTTCTGACCTAATTTGTTGACCACAGAACCATTTTTCATGAGATTAATATTCCTTGAAACACATTTGCAAAATGCTGATGATGGAGAAATTGAGGTTTAGGGAGGTTAAATAACTTGTCCAAGATCACAAACCTTTTTAAAGGCAGCACTGAGACTAGAGCTTCAGCCCAAACATTTCCTACAACTCAGGTAGAAGAGACCTTTAGAGGCAAGCCAAGAGGTCACCACCTCCTTACAGCCTTGGGTCTCACAATACTGGTAACTTTTTTATTTTTTAATAATGGTCAACTAGATATTTGATAACTGTGATAAAAATAAACATTTCCTACGAATATATTTTAAAGTTTTTCTGTTATAAATGTTTTGTAATATTTTAAAGTTTTGCTAAAACTTTTATATAGATATATATAAAAGAATTAGAAATTAAAATTTCTATGTCTTTGTGTGTGTTGAAGACATTTAACCTCGTGACATTTTGAGTTGACTGGTCCATTTTAAAAAATTGTTTAGTTTTATATGTTTGTAACAATTTCCTACAAAACAGATTTATAATCTTTTTTTTTTTTTCTGTAGAACCCTATTTAACTGTGTCTGGATTTGTGATCTTTCTTGATTCATGATGTTAAACTCCAGAGTGATATGAGGGACTAATTTTGACCCTGAGAAAAGGAGGCCTACACATAGGTCTGAGGAAAGATCTGGACCTGGCAAAACAATCTGAGTTACGATATTGCTAAATTGATTCTCTTGAAGAATCAAACTCAGGTTTTTGTTTGTTTGTTTGTTTTTTGCTGTGATGAGATCATAAAGAATAGAGGCATACGGAATGAGAATTCTTTCACTACAAGAGAGGTTATGGAGATGGGTTTATAGAGAATTTAGGCACTGCTATCCTGAGTCAAATTTAGTAGAGTTGCTCTAATTGTTGAATGAGAGCATGGCTACCCATTTGGAACTTTCTAGATTGATTTTCAAGTATTTTCTCTTTAAGGAGTGTGCCAGTGTTTTACAGTTCTCTCTTTTTGCAAGGTATCTTTTTACTGGTTTTGCTATTTTTGTGAAATAGGCTAAATTCAACCTGTGCTTTCACATTGACTCTGATTTTAAAAAATCAAAGAAAGTATCTTTCATTCAGATTTATGATGATTTTTTTATAAGTGTTAACAGTTCTAAAATCATTTTTATAATGTTCAATCTGATTTTTTTTATAATTATATTTATTGGTGATGTATTATAAATGTATCAGAAGTGTCAGTTGTTGTGCTCACCATGTTCATGTCCTAAGAGGCAGACCGTGTCCTACACAATATGTGTGAATAACATGTGAACAGTCTGCTGGAGTTCTCAGGGGACAATCCAGCCAAGATAGCTACTGGGCCTTACCTGTGCCAGGGTGACAAGGTGCTGACAATAGAAGGAAGTAAGTCCTAGTGGGCCAAGCTGGGTGTAACCATCACAAAAACAACTGAAGAAAAAGAGCAACAGTCTTCCAAGATGTTATTCATGTTTATTTTTAAAGGAAATCATGGATTTGTCAATGTCTGTTATGTGAATACTGTGAAAAGCTAAACAATTAAAAGCATTACTTGTCATATACTTGGCATGTTTCCGTTGTGTTCATTTGATTTGGGGTTTATTATAGCGCTGATCACAGTTCCGATCCCCATCAAACAACATACAGATAACTCCCATAATAGATCTCTTTCCCTTGTCTCTCTTCCTCTTTCCTCTTAAAAGACCTTTAAACAGTTTAAATGACCATGTAGTAAAAGAGCTCTGCCCTTCACAGATGTTTGAAAGTTGACTTTGTGCTTCACACCACCAGAGGTGTGCAATTATGGAGCCTAACAGAACTCTTTGTTGTGTTATTGCTTACACTAGGTGCCTCATAAAAGCTTACTGTTGTTAGCGAGCTGGACTGTTTGACACCAGAATGCGTGGGCGACATGTAGCATGCTTAAATAATTGTATCATTTAACTGTTTTTAAAAGGTTTTAAAACACAGTTTACTTATCACAAAAAGTGCTTTGTGAATTAGTTGTATAGTTTGCCAATAATACTTAGGGTTAAATTATAGAGGAGTGTCCATCTGACACTTAGGTTAGTATTTGAATTTATGACTTCTTTAAATCTAGAAATTTAAGAGATTTTAGGTTTTAAGAGGTTTGGAATAGATGATAGGTTACATCAGTATATCTAAATATGGATGAATTAAGATCCCTGAGATGATGTCAAGAAAAGAAAAAGGATCTTACATTATTATCTTTGTGATTATTCCCCAGAGTTAGAAAAGTACAATTTAAAAAAGAGGCCTTTTTTATCCAACTGATAGAAGGATCCTGTGTATAGATAACATAATGGATGTGGAATTTTGAAGAAGCCTGCAGTGAGGGTATTTTTAGGTGACCCCAGGAGCAAGCTGCCTTCTGAGAGACCCCACTGGGTGGCATGACATTGATGAGTTAACCATATGAATGTGATTCTTGGCCTTATTGATTCAGAATGCTGACTTTTGTCATTGTACCATAAGAAGATCTGTCTCACATTAGCCAATTCATATAGTCTGTCCTTTTAGTGATTCATAGCCAACAATGTAACTGGTGTAAGGATAAAAACAGTTGAATTAATGTGACCAGAAGATTCTCTCTCAGAAAACAGATCCAAGAGGGGTCAAATTGTAATAAGAACATTGCTTAGTGAACAGAAAGGACAAAGGGAGCTTGCCAGTAATACACGTTTAGTGTCATCAGTTCTAAAAGTCTAATGCAAACATTCTCCAGTCAAGGACTAGCCTTGCTCAAGTGATGAGATACACATTCTGTTGGCAGAGAATACCCCTTCCTTTATGCAAGCCCTGCCAACTTTTTCCTCTCTGTGATTGCTCTTTTTCTAATCTTTTGTTATTGGTCAACATCCTTATTCAGATATGTTAAAATCTTCAGTCTTTCTCTGGTCTAGGAGTCTAGCTGTCTACTTCCATATTTTTGCTACAATCCCTGGGTGTGCTACTTTAATAGGTCGCAGGAAATTTGGGAAGAGTATATATTAACCAGGATAAATCTTAGAAGTGCATTTAGTGGGACTGCTGCTCTTGTTTAGTGTTTTAATAATTGGGATGGGGGGAATCTATTTGTTCTTAAATTTGGTCCTTCCAAAAAAGCTATCAAAAGGAGAAGAGGGAAGAGTATCGGTATTGGAGCTCTATCAGGCACTATATAGGCGCTTCTTATATATCTTCTTTTGAACCTCATAACTATTCTGTAATATGTTTTAGTATTATTTCCATTTGAAGACTCAGAGAAGGTAAGAGAAAGTTGCTGAAAAACATATATAAAGTGGTAGAATCAGAATTTGAGGCCCAGTGCGTCTGTGCCTGTACCTCTATTTCATTGCCATCTTTTTTTTAAAAAAGTCAGGGAAGTGGTCTCATGGGTAATCCACTTAGGAGATGACTGCATCTGTTTATGTTTTCCTCATGCCCAGTAGTTACATGTGTGGTAGATCATGGTCCGCAGCAGTGATGCGTTAACCATCTAAACTATCTAGCACAATGGACCAGTTCCCCCACCCTGACCCAGTCCATCACAAACAATACTTCTGAAATATATACTAAAAGTAAATTAGAAAAATGAAATAACTTTTTAAAAAGACATACCAAATATAAGCCCAATGATCATGGCAATGCCAAGTTTCAAAACGTTTAATTTCTATTTGTCACACTGTAGCCACAGTTTAGGGACAGCACCAGCCCAAGACCACACTGAGTAACACTAGTCTAGATGTTATTTTTCAAGACCCATTGATCTTTCCAGGGAACAAAAAAATTCCTGTCTTTCTTAAAATACAGGTTAACAGTTAAAAAGAAGAGAGTCCTCAGCTGTTTGGGAAAGAGCATAGTATATAATTTGTTAAATGACTATGAAGTTCTTGTTTATATTTGTTGACACTTTTTAGAAGAAAAATATTGAAACTGGAACAAATGTCATTACCTCTCCCTGTGGTCTTTGCACACTGGAATTGTCAGTTACTTGACATTTTTTCCCATTCTCTTTCACATAATTATGTTTTGCTTAATTTTGTCTCTTAACCCATGTCTCAACCATGTAATGCATGTTGGAACTGAATGTTTTATTTTACAGCTCACTAGGTACAGATAAACATATTTAACATAGCACTGTGGTTTGGGAGAATGCCATGTTATTACAGATTTAAATGTTAACCAAATACTAAAAGAGCTAGGCCCTGGTTGGGGAAATGAGACAGCTCTTCTTTTGCCATGGACTGTTTGCCATACAATGATAATGGCAATACTTATAGTGTACATTATATGTCAGGTATGTCATTTAAACATCAAAACAACCTGTAAGCAAATACTGTAATCACCTTAATTTTACAGAGGAGGGCCTTGAGGCCCAAAGAGGTTATATATATTTGTAGGTTCTCATTGGCAGAGCTGAGACTCAAATCCAGACAATGGGACTCCAGAGGTGGCACTCCTAACCCCAGCACTATAAAACCCTTGGGTTGCCATCTAAACACTGGGACCGCCCTGGCACTGCAGTGGGGCAAGTGCTGCATTAACCACCAAAAGCAGATGGTGGCGGAGTGAGAGGCAGCCACCTGGATTGGCTCATTTCTTTCCCATTCTAAACATCCACAAGTTTTCCAGTTACTCTTACCTTAAGCCCCACTTTGTCCTAGCATAAGGTAAATTACTTTCTGATTTGAGAAACCGCTCCCCTTTTCCTTTCACCCCTTTATTCTGTCCCCATCTGGGTGATTTCATCTTCTCTAACAGCACGAACCACATATGGTTTAAATTTAAATGTGAATGCTAATTCCTCAGATGCAGTAGCCTCCTTGCAAGTGCTTAATAACCACCAATAGTTAATGGCTACCATACCGGACGGTGCTGCTCTACAAACTTACTGCCTTGGTCCCATAACTAAGCTGTATTAATTCCAGAATCCTATTTAAAGTGGGAACAGTGATAAGGACAAACTGATAATCTTAGCATATAACAAGCACCCAGTACCTATGGGTGTGGTTCCCATTTTGCTGGATTGACTGCTTACCTCTAGACTAGCTGCAAGAAATACTGCCTAAGTAATGGTCTCAGCACCAGCAACAGCCCCACCCCAGTAGTATTGGAAGTGCTTAGTTAATTGTTTCACGTGGCCAAGAAAGCAATGATGTTCCTCCTTGAATTGTTTAGGCTTTTCATGAGGCTTACTAGCTAGTGCAGACATATGTATTATAATCATCTATTATTCCACTTGAGGCTTTGAGTGAGCATTTAATAATTAGCAACTAAGCACTTTGGGTAATACACTTTTTCTACAGCCACAGGGGAAAGAGTATGAAATAAGTCATTAAGGCAGCGATTACCAGCCTGGGCTTTGTGACACTCGTGGGTATGGCCAGAGAATCTCAAGAGGAGTTGTAAAATTCTCAAATCAAAATTTAATTTGGATTCACTTTAATATTTTTTTTAAATGCCACTTTAAGGACAGGAAGAAAAAGTCTCAAAGTCCACAAACCCACGAAGGTGTCTGTTCTGAAAGGCTGGAAATTACTGCACTATTAAATCAGCTCTCACAGCCAATGCTTCATAACAAAGGCCTATTGAATTTGGTCTTATTCATTACAGAGTAAAGGACTTCTATTTATTTGGTCACATCATTATCATTTAAGAAATATTCAAAAATGTATTTATTTTTGTTTCAACATATCAACCGTGCATTTCCAAAACAGCAGGCTTTTCAAAGGAATAACTCAGAACCGTAAACACAAGATACAATATGTCTTTGACTTCCTACAGTTTCACAAACCACATACTGTACATTCATAGGTGAGGTTCAACCTGTCACCCATTTATTTCTCGAATTACATAAGCATAATAAATACATCTGATTTTTAAAGGTCACTTAAAATGAGTCATGATAATTTATAGTACAGTACATTTCAGTTCAAGTGCAAAAATAACTATTTGCTGAATTCTATTTCTTTCCATTATTTTATTTTTAAGCTGTGTTTTGTGAAGCTAGATATCGAAGTGTACAATTTCTTCTCCCAGATGCAGTTGTGGGCAGAAGTATGGTATCATGGAGAAGCCCTCACTTTACAACTGATCCTGTTTAATCAGGGTCAGAAGGTACAATGAGTTGCTCATTTTTAGCTCTTCTTTCCTCTCTTATGTGCTCTTCCACAACTACTATACACACTATAATTGACCTTCTTTCAACTAAAGCAGCATTCCCTTTTCCAAAGCTCTCCTCCCCCAAGGCATCCTGTTAACCTCAGTTTCATTTTTAGCAGCAAGCTTGATGCGTGATTCACCCAGCCATTGTTCTGACAGTAGTTTACAGTAGCATACCAATATCTGAACTGTCCAGTGTCTGACTGTGTCTTCAAGGGAAAGAATATTCTGAGGTTTGTTTCTTTAGTCATTGGAAAGTATAGTTACTTCTTATTCCTGTCCTTTCCATTCCTGCTTCCCTATTCACCGCCTTTTCCCCTCACCAGAAACAAAACAAAAACTGACTCATTATATAATTTTTAAAACTTGTATCCCTCCCCCAGGCACTTAAATCTTATACTGTTATTTGTAAATAGTACTGCTTAAAGAAACTCTTAGGAATTCAGTGATTTTTAAAATTCCATCAGCTAAGTAGAGCCTGAATCACTATAAAATTGTAAATAGTGATAAAGGCAATTTACAGTATCAATATATTTAGTAAACCCTTGTCTACTAGGCCGCAGGATACTGAGTTGGTTGGTTTATTTGGAATATCCCCTCTTCTGGTCTTAAAGCCCATTTAAAACAAAAGGCATTTTAAAGCTCAGCTTGGCTTGCAGTAGTCAATAACAGCTTTGCTCAAAGAATTGGCTCTTTTCATTATATTCCATACACATATAAAAATATATTTGCTAGAGATATGCCAAGTCTCTGATGAAACATTTCTTTTTTAAAACAAAAGCATATATGCTACTTTTACCTACTTACTGTATTTTTTAAATCTTATAATTTTTAAGTGATTCTCTTTAAGAGAAACAAAATTATAGGTGTATTCTGTTTCTTCCCAGTTTGCATAAAGAACTAAATAATTAGAATAAATAATCAGAAGAGGGATATTATATCAGCATTCACCTCAAAACACTTTCTTTTCCAACACTTCGTATAACTGCCGGTTTCAACTCTTACTGCCCTGTCAGAGCAATCCTGCAGTCCTCCACCTAAGTAACCAAAGATCAGAAAGTCCTCATCAAACTGTTTCTCTTCCATGATTCTGGTGGGGTTCTGGAAGTTAAGCTGTTTTCTGCCAATATGTACTGTAGCTCCTGTGTATGTGTGTTCATGTTAATGAGTTCGTGTATTTAGAAGCATTATGTGGTGCTGTGCTCCTCAAGGCGAAGAATGTCCTGGGTTTGGGACACCTCTCCCTCTGTCTTGGCAGAGGAGCCCAGTTCCATGCAGTGTGTGAGAGGAGGACCCCTCAAGGTCCCCCAGTGGCAGGCTGAGCCCGCTAGTCCTCACTCTCCTTTGCCCTCTGGTCCACACTGGGGTGAGGAGGGCTGCTCTGTGTCTGAGATGCTACCATTTGAGGGGATGGCTGGTTTCTAGATGAGTCAGAGTGGATCTCACATGGGACAGGCCGGGCTCCACCAGCTGAAGAATCTCCCTGATTCTCACTGGTCCCCTGGAAGGAAAAAACAGGAGATGCCTCACAGTCTGTGTTAGCAAATAAATCCAACATGATTTCCAGTAAGATATAGGAAACATGGGAAGATCATCCTCAAGTGACCACTTCAGGGAACAATAGAGGAGTAAGGACAGAATGTCTTACCTTTCATCTCTTTTCCTATGTGCAACTGCCAGAGCCGCATGAAAAACACAAACACTATAAGCAGACGTATCTTGTGGACAAAGGAACATCACTACCAAAATGCCTGTTAACTACTAGGAAAACAATTTACATCAACAAATATTTACTGAGTCCCCACCAGCCACTGTGGCAAGTCACTGGGCAAGCAGCATGGAACTGATACTCAGGCCACTTGCTGAGATCACAGCATTCAGCAGTTGGAAGACACCTTGTCTAACAGGAAGTACTTAAGGCATTCTCAATCTCAGAGACAGAGCCAGGAAAACTGTCCTGAGAGTCAGAGTCCTAGCTATATTTGGGATTTTAAAGTATATAGGAAAAGGTAAATAAAACAATATCCACAGAAAAGGGGAATGTGAATAAGCATTTACATAACCAATGTAAGTAGCTATGAGTACACTCACTCCAGCAATCACCCATAGCACACCTGTAAAATGCCACATTGCTAAATCCAATGCCATGTTCCTGATTTTTAGAAATTTACATATTTTTTAAACAAAATTTTCTCCAAATTAGTACCTATCACTTCAAATAGCTGAACACTAAAAAAATAATAATAATAAGGTTTTATTTCTGTGGTTCTAAAATGTAAAAAAAATAAAATCTTAATAAAATGGCCTCTTCATAAGAATAATGATGACATCCCAACCAGTTTTTATTAAAATTCTGGTATTAACATACCAGGAAAAAAAAAACAACATAATCATACTTAAGCCTGACAGGCTTCTGTGAAAATGAGGGTGAATATTTGAAATAATGAAAACACTGCTATTTAAGTAAGAGATTCCTTTTCTGCTACTTCACCTCCCTGATTATCTTTTATATGCTTCTCTCATTCGTTCTTGACTAAGCAGAGGGTTCATGTGAATTTATTATCTTGATGAATAAGTAGGCTCATGCATAGACTAGAATGCATTATGTTTACCAGTGAAGAATGAGATGTGACTTAAATTATAGAAATATTTTATGTTGGTTTACAAAGTCATGATAAAGGTAGTCGAATTTTCTAAAAAAGCAAGTTACCCAAATAACTCTTTATTTTTGAGTCTTTCCCCTTGATTTTTTTTCTGTGTCCTCTGAAGCTACTCTAGATACAGAGTTGACATGATGCATCAAGTAAAAGGGAGTGATTAACATAAACACAGGTAAACGGACTCATTACTTTGGCCAGACTGTTCATAGAAGTCACATTTAATCATTTTCCAAAGGCAGTATGTAGCTTTAGTTACAATTACCCACACTGTTTTATCACCATGGCTTCACTTTACTCAGATCATACCTCTAAGGTCAAGAAAAATCATACTTTTTATTTTTCATGTGGGGCCACAAGCAAAACCACACTTCCACTGAGTTAGGTGTCTTTATCAGACCCACACAGTGGCTCAGGTATTCATTAATTCATCAGATATTTGTTAAGATCTACTAGAATTTTACAATTACAGAGATTAATGCCCCCAAAGCAAGAACCATATGTTTTTGCTTTGCAACTATAACTGATATTAGACAACAATGAAATTTTAAAGAAATATACAAGATCAGAATGGATATATTTTCTTTCTTTCAAAAAGTATCCTCTTCTCTGTGAAGCCTTCCTGAATGCTTTGAGGAAGCATTTTCCCTCTGTGGGACCTTGTATACACCTCTATAATGCACCTGTCACAGAGTACCAAAATTATTTGTCTCCATGTCTGTTTCCCCCATCAGACCTTCCATAATCTTGCTGAATGAATAACTCAGTGATTTAAACACTGAGCCCACTCAAGGGAGGCCAGCAGAGGAACTTTACCTGTAAAGGCTGTATCTCGGAAGCACGGTTATCTCTTGTGAGCTGCATCATCTCTTTAATTTGGTAGAGTGCATAGACAAAGGTCACCCAGGGAGAGGAGCTGACCCCCCAGGCTGGCTTGTTCACATCCTCCTGTTCTTCCTGGTGCTTGGTTTTCTTGGGTGGAAGTCTGGGCTCAATACGTGGCATGACGTCTTCTGTCTGTTGCTGTACCAAGTCGATGGTTGCTATGGGAACGGGACTTGATGGAACAGGAATCCTTTCTGCCAACATTGTCTTGTCTGGAGAGAAAATCATGTTTAAATCATTTTTGAGTTTTCTACATATTTAAACAAATGTAAAAGGAAACAACTAAATAAGCAGACTATCCCATAAGCACATTCTAGTGTGCTTGGCAATGTTAATGAATTGCTGAGTACCAAAGTCTTTATTTGGTGCAAGTATTGAGCAAATGAACATGAGGTTTATGTTCCAGGGCTTAATACACATTAACTTATATTTGTTTATAAAGTGTATTGTTCACTTAACTTAAATTTAACATCTGTGGGGCACAAGTTGTAGTGAATGGTACTTTAGTCCCACTTACAGGATTGAGATTTTAAAAATAAGCATCAATACAGGAAAAACCATGTGATAGCTGTTTTCATTGGCCTTTACTGAAGGCATGCAGACCAAGGCTGCGTACAAGATATGATCCAGTTAAGATTATAAAAGAACAAGAGTGAGAAAAATCAGTATTGGTCTTCTTTCTGACTAACTTGCTAGAATTAAAATCTGTCTCTGGGGTGTCTATAACAAGCTAGTTTTTCTAACAGAAGCACTTTAGGTACGTGAGGCAAATGCCACTCGAAGAATAGGACACAAAAGATGAGCCCCATTCTGGGAACTAAGACTTGAGCAAGAAAGAATATTTTCCTTCAACCAGTTGGCCATTTTTTATGGGGAAAAAAGTGCAATTCAGAAAAAGTTGAAAATTTGTTCTCATTTAAACATTATATTTAATATAACCTTCTTTCTGTATAACTATATTACACTTTTAATGAAGGCCATGCCTAATTGAGGAGAAACTTCAAATTTAAGGTTTAGACATTTTTTTCAAAGGAAGGTAAAAGCGTAGAGATTAATACCACTTCCTATCTCTAATAGTAAAATTATTGTATAGCCTTTTATCTATTGGATTTAAATTTTAAATCAGAGAAATGTAAAACCAATACTCCCTCCCTCAGTACCTTGTATCATAAACCAAAATAAAACCAAGAGTATCCCAGGCTACTTAAAACAACTAATATTTTCAACACAGTAGGTAGCTTCTCTTAAGCAATGGTACACGAGTCCACTGATACACCACAAAGAAAATCTAGCCAAGCAGGTCTGTTACCACCTCTGGGTTTCTGAGAGGTAGATATGGAATTCCCATGGCTTCAACTTTTAGAACTACTAAGAGAGAATGGACATGTTTACCTTCTTCCTCATCTGGCACTGCCAGCCACTGGATTAGGGCAAAGAGCAGGAGGATCACCAGGCAGGCCATGCCGATTCCTCGGAAAGTGGCAGCAGCCCCTGTGGG
Source organism: Macroglossus sobrinus (assembly GCA_004027375.1). Lineage (NCBI taxonomy): Eukaryota > Metazoa > Chordata > Mammalia > Chiroptera > Pteropodidae > Macroglossus > Macroglossus sobrinus. Next base: position 1,058,917 of record PVKZ01000165.1, on the reverse strand, counting down.
GGGAAAAAAAGAGCACTCTGTAGAGTAATTCCAGGAAAGGCACATAGCCCTCATCCAAAACTGTCAATGTTCAACAGTTCAGGACGAAGGTAACAGAGCTTGAGATGAACCAGAGAATGGCAAATGGCCATTAGCTTCATATCATGGAAAATACACAGGGCTGGTTAGGTGTCAGGTGCTGGTACTAGATCTGTCATTGGTCAAATTTTAAAACTGCATTTATAAAGGACTGTGTCTGGGTGCTTTCACCATAAAATTCAGTGGTGCTCTTCTTCATAAAGACCATTTAACGAGTAAATAGCCCTATTAATCTGTAGTTGGAACAGTGGAGCTTAAATAGTGCTATAAATTCAGACATCTCTGGGCCTACCTTCCATAGCAGATCCTAGAGCAGAATAATCTCATCTCCCTAGCCCCTGTATTTCCAATAAGAAAGACCTGACAGGGGAGACACACTGTTGTCACAGATGTGGTGACATTGCCAATTCTAGCATATAGTTAGACTTTTCTGGTTCAGGATCTCATGGTGGAATAACAATGATGAATTTTCTTTCCTCTAGCATTAGTGTCAGCAGTTTTAGGGTACTCGACTTCAAACCAAAAGCATATGCGCTTATTCATCTCTTCAGCTCCCTTGAGGTATCTGTGTAACATCTCACTAAGCTGTTTGTCAGAGAAGTGTGCACGGTTACAGGCTGGCTCTAAGTCATCTTAACGCCTTACACACACTGTTTTATAGTACGACTACCATGAAAGCTAGAAAGAGAATTATATCTACTGGAGTTTAGCTTCTAGCAATCTTCAATAATAATCTGAGTGTTTATTGAGGTGTTGCTGAAAAATCATAAGTTCTCATCAAAGAAGAAAGGGAAGAAGAGAAAGCCATTCTTACCAAAATAATTGACCAACACGCCTCCAATCATGGCACCACAACCTCTCCCCAAGCCTAGGTGAAGGCCCTGCAGGATGCCCTGAGCAGATGTCCTCAGCTCAGGAGGGACAGCTGCACTTAGGTAAGAAATGCAGGCCGCCCAGACGGCTGCATGTGTCACTCCTGCAGAGGAAGAAGAGCAAGAAGGATTGTCTGATCAGCACTGCTTAGGTTACTCTTTTCAATGATGAAATATTCATTTAAATTTATATGTATATATAGACACATATCTTCAAAATACATATTTATCTGTGGTTAAATATACATCACATAAAATTTGCCAGTTTAACCACTTTAAAGTATATAGTTCAGTGGCATTAAGTACATTCACAATGTTCTGCAACTATCAATCACCACCATCCATCTCTAGAACTTTATCATCTCAAACTGAAACTCTGTATCCATTAAACAATAACTTCCCCCAGGCCTTGGGAACCACCATTCTACTTTCTGTTTCTATGAATTTGCACACTCTAGGTACCTCATGTAAGTGAAATCATACAGTATTTGTACTTTTGTGGCTGGCTTATTTGATTTAACGTAATGTCTTCAGAGTTCATCTATGTTGTAGAATGCAGTGAAATTTTGTTCTTTTTAAGGCTAATATTCCATTGTATGTAAATAACACATTTTGTGTATCCATTCACATCTACTAATAGACATTTGGGTTGTTTCCAAATTTAGCTAGTATTGTGAATGTTGCTGCTATGAACACTGATGTATAAGTATTTGAGTCCTTACCGTCAACTCTTTTGCTTATACGCCTAAGAGTGTAATTACTAGGTCATATGGGTAATAACCTATTTAACACTTTGAGGAACTGCCTGTTTTCCACAGTAGCTGTACCACTTTACATTCCTACCAGAATACAGAAGTGTTCCAATTTCTCTTTATCTTGTTCAGTACTTGTTTTCTTTTTCTTTTCTCCTTCCCTTCCCTCCCCTTCCCTTCCCTTCCCTTCCCTTCCCTTCCCCTCCCCCCTCCCTCCCCTCCCCTTCCCCTCCCTCCCTCCCTCCCTCCCTCCCTTCCTCCCTTCCTCCCTTCCTCCCTTCCTCCCTTCCTCCCTTCCTTTTTTATAATAGCAATCGTAATGAGTAAAAAGGGTATCTGACTGTGGTTTTTTGATTTCCATTCCCTAATGATTAGTGTAAGGTTAAGATCTTTTAACTTTTTCTTTTTGTGTCATTTGTGTATCTTTGAAGAAATGTATATTCAAATCCTTTGTCCGTTTTTTAATTGGGTTGGAAGGTGCGCTTTTTGTTTGCCTGTTTTTAGCTGTTGAACTGTAAGAGTTCCTAATATATTTTAAGTATTAATCCCTTATTGGGCACCTATTTTGACATTAATATTATTTCCAATTTTTTTTCCATTATAATTAACACCATGATTAACATTGTTGGGGATACAGCTTTCATAAATCTTAGATTATTTACATTGGCTATAATTCTACAAGTGAGGTTAATGTATATAATATTTAAAGGATATAAAAATTTTTGTGCCTTTTAATATATTTCCAATTTATTTTCAAAAAGAGTGTAGAGACCATTTACAATGACTCATTACCAGTTGCATTATATTTTCATCATTAGTTGGGAGAGAGGGGAAGATAGATAGGTTATTTTAATGTACAGCAACTGAGCATTGCCTGAATTTAAATCTTTATTAAAGCACTGCTTTAACTGTAATAAAAAAAAATGACATAAGCTATAAAAGAAATAAAGGTAAAGGAGTCCAAACACAACACTCAGAAAGTCATCAACATATAAGAAAAGAGAGCAAGAGAATAAGAAACAGTGAACTACAAAAACAACCAGAAATAATAGCAATAATTACATATCTATCAATAATTACTTTAAATATAAATGGATTAAATGCTCCAATCAAAAGATGAATGGATAAAGATGTGGTACATATATACCATGAAATCTTATCATTTGCAACAACATGGATGAACCTAGAGGGTATTATGCTAAGTGAAATAAGTCAAATACCATATGATTTCACTTTTATGTGGAATCTAAAAAACAAAATAAACAAAACAAATAACTCATTACAAAGAACAAAATGATGGCTGCCAGATGAGAGATAAGAGTGGGCTTAGGAAACTGGGTGAAAAAGGTGAAGGGATTAAGATATACGAATTGGCAATTACAAAATAGTCACAGGAAAGTACAGTACAGCTTAGGGAGTATAGTCAACAATATTGTAATAACTATATATGGTGTCAAGATGGGTGCAAGACTTATCAGGGGGATCACTTCCTAAGTTACATAAATGTCTAACCATTATGCTATACACATGAAACTAATATAAACCAAAACTAAATGTTAACTGTATTTGGGGGGAGAAAAGAAACTATCTTGAGTAAGACACTTAATCCTTCTGGATTTCAATAAATTATAAAATCAACCAACCAACCAACCAACAAAAGATAATCACACAACAGGTTTAATAAATGAAAGGGATTAAGACACCATCTGGTTCTGCCTAGATTAAGTCATGGACTTACTCTCTGAAAAATAATATCATCTGGAGATAATATCAGAAACTCTTAATGTATGTTTTAGAAAATTAAACTAAAAGATTAATATAAATTTAAGATTTAATCTGACATTAGTCTGCTTCTGGCAAAATGGAATGAACAGGGGCTGGATTTACCCTCCTTCCTGAAACAACCAAAACCTGGACAAAATATGAAACAATAGTTCCCAAGACACAGACCATGAGCAACAAGGGCAGTAGTAACTTCTGACAGAAGAATAAAATGAGGGGCCAAGTTTACTGCCTGCTTAGTTTGAAAGTTGCAAGGAGGGGGAACCACTGAGTTGAGATGGAGCTGACAGTCTGGGGAAACCGAGGCAGCTGGCGTTATGGGGGAAAGTACCAGAGAGGAGGGAGCTTCACAGAGAGAAACTCCCAAAACCTGCAGATGATTTTCCTCAAGTATTCAACAGCGTACTGATCAGCAAAAACGTGCAGAGACTCTGCAAAGCCAGGGAAAGAACTACCAGAAAGCAACGTGTACTCAGAACCCACAGAAGGCCAGGGAAATACAGTTTCACCAGCCAAACTGCAAAACCTCATGATTATTGGGATTGGTGGAGTATTTAAAAAAAAGTATTAAAAGAAATAATTTTTCTTAGGCTTATATATGTTTCGGTAATCATTTCAACTAGGTTGTTTTTAAACTATAAATATGAACTAGATTATTGGAGGTAGTATGCACACTTATTTAATTTCCACAGAAGTCAAATAAAATATTTGCTTTATCTGGCTAACCAATTTTAGTACCTTAGATAATGCCGGCTTTCTCAGAACTGAATAATGCCTGGATGGAACCTTAATTATAAATGTTGACACAGTAATACGGAATGGATATATTTTAGAATATTTTCATTTATATTATTAAAGATGCTAGTAACTCCACTTATTTTCAGATATGCATATTTTTTCATTAACACCACCAAAGAAAAAACTCAAAAATATTTCAAGAAATAAAAATGAATTTATTCAAAATTAATTAGATTCAACAGTAACATCAAACATAGGTTTGGAAATAATTTCTTAAAAATGAATTACCAAAGATCTGAAACCACATCAAATAATTGTAAACTAACTTTAATGGTGCTGTCAAATCTATTATGTCTCTGTCTGAGCAATCAATTGCAGGATTTACAAGTAGAGAAAGATGGGCCTATATATTTATTTATGTGATCAAAACAATACTAAATGTATTTTTGCTATACTTCTAGATCAAATATAATTTTAGCAGTTACTCTTTTAAGTGTGAAGGCTTAGGCACACACAACATCTTCCAATAATAGGATTTCTTTTTTCTTTTTTCAAAATTTCAAATATTTTTTCAAAACTTTGAGTCTTCTAAGATAATTAAAACCTTTTCCAGCAGGATGACTTAAGTCAGGATGCTTTTCAACTATTCTTAGAATTTGGTGGCTGGTATTAAGGGGCAGATGTAAAAGATTCTCTATAGTTAGATTGCTAGAGTTTCCTTATTGCTTTTTGGGAGTGATTAGATAACAGGAACAATATTCTTTAAAGCAGTTTAAGGCATTAACTGAAAGATACTAAAAGCAGAAGAATGAAAGCCACTCTGCCTGTATGCACCAACATTTTCCAGGGAAGATGTAGAATTAAAATGGCTTCTCTGAAGTACCTCATGTCGAAATATCATGTAAATGGAAGAATCCATACCACTTCCTTGAAAAGAAACTAGCAAAACTGAAACTATCCATAAGAGGGAACTGGATTGGTAACATCACCTTTATCTACAGAAACAATTGTAGAGTTGTGGTTCTTGTTCTTAGACTTGAATATGCAAACTTCTAACAATCATATTAATCTGGAACTCTTGCAAATGTTTTTTACTACAGTTGTCTTATGATACTCAAATTTTAAAATAATAAAAAAGCAACCTAGAAATCTAAAAACTCTCCACCATCTTCCATATTTATAAGATAAGAAAAGAAGTTTGGACAATTATGCTATCTAAAACAACTTTCCTGTAAAGTTTAGAAGGTAGAGGATAACATAAACTAGGAAAAGAACGTGTTTTGCTTTCTTTACTTTTCCTTAGAGAGCTATGAAAAAGTAGTATATGATTATTACCTATTTGATGAAATAAATAAGCAAATTTATTCAGTGGCATGGGTAAAATGTTTACACTGGGGCTACAATTTTTTAAACCTTTTAGCATGAGATAACTAAGGTAGTGGATCAATCATTACGAATAAAAAACATTACTCCCATGACTGATAACAGTAACAAAGGCACACAAATTGACTCTACCTGCAATATGTGTTAACCCTTCCTTGGCTACTTGTCACAAAGCTACTGATATTTGTGAGTGATAAGTCAACGCCAACTCACATAATTAGGTGCTTCATAAACACATTTGAATTTCAATACCATATGTTAACTGACAATGAATGACTTTTAAAGACCACATGGTCACAGAAATTTAGCTTCTCAGTCCTTCCTTACCTTTACTAGGGTTTCTCAGGGTTACCTTCAAGACCTAACAGAAACACAGAAATATTTTCATACCACCTACTGCCAAGACCTTAACAATTTGGGAATACAATATATCTGAATAACATAGAACCATCAGAAAAATTTTGATTAACATTAAATTTTTTTTCATTAATATTATAGCAGCTTACTCCAACAGGAATTAGGCTAAAAAAGATTATCCCATTTATTCCTCCCAGGTACTATTTTTTTTTCACATTCCTTCAAGAAATCTAAGACAGAGAGTGATTAAAGTCCTTGTCCAACATCACAGAGACAACAGGGTAGTAGAACAGTACTTGAAACTAAGGTGTCTAAGTTTAGAACTTCAGTGCTTAAGCACATTATCCATCCTCATTACAGCTATGTAATGAGAACTTTTGTTTGATAATATCAAACATGCTCAACAATCTATCAGTTTTTAAAAACTATATTCTTACTACCTTCTTCCACTCCCTCCCTAAAGAGCTCACTCACATCATACATATTATCAAGTTTCTTATATGCCCCAAATAATTCTTTACCTTATAATATTCAACATTGGTATGTGGTTCTGCAACATGAATTTCAAGACTGTTCAGTCTTGGCCCACAAGAATGCTATGTTGCAATAAATGGCATATAAGAGCAAGAAAAAAAATCCTTTCTTCTCAAGTAGACAGTTGCTCTTTGTAAAATTCTGCTTGGCTTGGGGACATCCCATCATCATGGCTGGGAGGGAAAAGAACTAACAATCGAAGTACTGGGGAACTAGAACCTTTTGTTTTCCTTGCTCTGGCACTGACTTGTGCTCACTGAACAAAACAAAAGTATCCATTTAGCACTACTACACTGCATCATTTGTGACAGAACTTTTCCATTGATGGACCAAAGCATACATTTCAATTAGTTCAGTATACCTCTCAAATGCTAGGATTAAAAAAGCTTCTGAAAGATCACCCTGGCGAAAATCAGTAAGAGACTTATTCTTCCTACAAATAAAAAAAGACCTCCATTGGGCAGACAATAAAGGAAAGAGACTATACTGGTTAAGGTAATTCTAGCTGTTTTAACAGATAAACCTTTGAATCTTAGTGGTTTCACACATTAGATCTTTTTTCTTGCTCATATAAAATCCACTGGGCATGGGACAGGAAGAGTAGCAGCTCTGCTCCAAATAGTTAGTCAGGGACCCAGGCTGCAGAGACTCTCCCATCTTCAACACCTGATTATCCTGGGCACCAATATATCCAGCTGGCAGAGGAGGGAGGAAAATATGACACATGGGAAATTTTATAGGCTGGATTTAGAAGTGACACACATCATTTATGCTCATACTCCACCAGGCAGAATCATTTATGTGATCATACCTAATTCAAGGGAGGCTGGGAAATAGTCTAGCTGTGTGTATATGTCCATGAAGAAGAGGAAACAGATGAACAGCAAGCTGTATCTCTGTCAAAGTCTGGGCCAATACCAATGGACCATCCAAAAATAGCAGAGGACTCTACAGAGAACAATGGAGCTAGCAGTAGCTGCATGTATTTTACGTGTTGCATGAAAGAGATTTATATAAGACACACAACAATTACTGTTATAGACCAACATCCACTGATGTACAGCACTACTAGAATCTCCTTCGTGCGTTCATTCAACAGCCCTTGCTGAACACCTTGACTGTGAGTCAGAGCCCCTATTCTGCTCTGAGAATATGTTGATACACAAAGTGCATCCCTACCACCACCATGGAGCTCACCGTCTGGTGAGTGAAAAAGGGCAGGATTTACCTGAAAGAGGAGCAGACTGAGTTCATTAATGAAAACAAACATATCCAGCACCGAGCATAGGGCTTGACATATAATGGCAGCTGAGCAAAAGTTGAAATGAAACGAAGCAGGCAGTGGTCTGCGTGTTAGGATGAGGAAGAAAGCATCTGTGGGTAAAAGGTACCCTGGGTAAGACTGGAGAAAGCTTCCAAATCCCATATATGAGTAAAAATTGACAGAGGAAATAAAGCGTTTCTGTTTCACCTTGCAAGTTAAAAAAAAAAAAAAAAAGATGTCAGTTGCTTTCAAAAAAGGTTTATAACTGATATAACAATTTTCTGAGGGCCCCTTGTGAATTTTACATGCTGGCATCGGGCCCTTGGCATACTTTAAAACCAAGGCATACCTTTAGGAGATTACCACCCAAAACTCTGTTTACTGTTGAAACTTGGCAAACTGTATGCTATATGCTCATTGTTCTCCCCATATCAAGCCATACATGAGAAGTGATTTTTATATCAAAGCCAGTAAAAATTTCACTTCCCCAATGATAGCTTTAAGATCAGTATGCACTGCCTAGTCATTTATGTTCAGGCTTTAATGCATTATTACAATTTACTCTCAGAGGAGAATCTTCTAAATTATATTTCCCTTGGTCCTGTCTGTTATTTACTTATTTTTATTTTACTTTTACTGTTGTTTTATATTATTTAACATCGATTAAAGACTATGTGCCAGGTAACATGTTAAATACTTTGTAGGGATTAACTGATTTAATACTCATATCAGCTTATTCTATAGTGTAAGAGTCTAAAGCTCAGAGAGATTAAGCATTTTGTACAGAGGCACAGAGCTTTTAGACTAGGGAGCTGGAAAGCAAAACAGTCTCAGTTAAGTCTAAGCACTTTATGGTTTCCAGATTATTGCATATTTTGGTTTAAGCTGACTCAAATTTTAGAATGAGGTGGGAGCATAAGTAAATGATTAAAGTACACTGATGTTTTTACAGATGTTTAAGGGATGGTTGATGGTATCTTAGGAAAAAAGCTATCTTATTAAAGGTTCAACTTTTAAACTTAATTTTCTAACTTTCTTCACATATTTATCACTTTTTGAGATATAACTTTCTGCATTACTCAAGAGCTTTAAAAATTAGAAAATACTGACTCTAGTATATTTTGCAGGAGACTATAAAATCAAACAACAAGCATTTACAGTACATTTTATTATGTGTATGTCTCTTGGATAATTAAAAAATATATAAAATATAGTCTTTGCATCTGAGTTAAAACTAAGTCAGGAAGGAAAACTAGTATTCATAAAATAATCAGGCAGCAATTAAGTGCTAAACTATGTAACACAGTCCCTAATTTTGGAACAATTTAGAAAAGGAAGAGCTAAGTGTGGGATGTACTTGCCAAAAATCAATTTTTGGAGCAGAAAACATTTTAAAAGAATTCTAAATGGAGAAAATAATGTCTATTTTGAAAACATTTAGTACTTTTAGCATGGGAATGACAAAGAATAATATTGCTCTATTACAATTTATAAGACTATTCAGATTAAAAATTAATCTTATTAGTAACAACAATGACTTTCATATGCCAATTTATCATCTGAAATGCTGAACTCAGAGCATGTGTCTACCTTATGTATTCATGTGGCAGGCTACCTGTGATTCAGGGGTTAAGCCAGACAGAAGATTTTCAATATGGACGATAAGAGACTGGAATCATGTCCAGAATTTCCACTGTCAGATAAGGGCGTCATAATAACCCCTTCATAATTTCTCCATGTTCTCCCAGAGCATGAGAAGAAGGAAAACATGGTTCTTACTCAGATGAATAGGCATATAGTAAATAATAGCTTCATAAATATCAGTTCAAGCCCTCCTCCTGGTGACATTAAAAACCATCTTTCCTGGCTCCTACTGATCAATCGTCCTGCAGACAAAGACCTGACAAGCCTCATTTTCAACCTCAGTACTTGAGCCATTAATTCAAGCACCTCGAAAGGAGCTTTTTAGTTATGGCAGCCTCGGGCTGGCCTCACTCTCCGTAAATATATTTTAATAGCAAGATCTCAAAGTCTTACAAAAGTGTACAATTAATACCCATCTTGGAAGAAGCATAACAAATTTGGGCTTGATTTTTCTTTTAAGTGCATACTGATCACAATCAGGAATTTTTAAACTTCTTGTATAAAAGTAAAGGAAAAAATTCCTATGGGTTTTTAAAATGAGATCCTCAGAAATCATATAAATTATCCCACCCACTCCACTCCACCCAGCAAAGCTTTTAGGTACCTAGACCATTTTCTTTTTTCAAAATAAATTGCAGGCTCCCTATGGGCAGGAAATAAGTCTTCTGCATTTATATATATATATATATATATATATAATTTTTATATGGTGCTACTGGTTGCCTATAGAGCAATATATTTGCTGCAAATGGTAGCTAAATGGCTAGGATAAGGCTACAAGAGAATAATGGCTACTAATTGTGAGAAAGGTCATACGAAAGAAACATCCTCACAATTCTCAATAGCATCCAACAGTCTTACTTTAATCCCCAAAGAGGTACCTGCAGAGCCTCCTTCCTAGGATCCTAGAGAGGAGGAAATTTGCTTCAGCCCCCTCCCATCTGCTAATTATTACCAAGAAGCAGACATTAAAAAACCAACTTTCATCAAAAGACGAGGAGACCAATGATGATGATGATGATCAACAGCTCTGAGGAATGAAGAAGTAACAAGGAATCTTCTTCCATTAAGTCACATGAAACCCAAAAGGGGAAGAGATTGGTAGTGGGAGACAGAGAATAAAGCATGCCCCTTGTCTCTTCCCCTTTAGTTGCCCACTATATGGTACTAGTTCTTATGGTGTTAGGGCTGAGGCAAAGTGTGATAGGATAAAGAGGCAGACATCACCTCTTTTTAAGGAAACCCTCATGTGTGGGGCTGGTTAGGAATCAAAGAATGGAAGTGTGGACAGTTCAGTGTCAAGACTGTCAAGGCCATCGGTGAAAACCAACATCCCACTCCCAGCCCTCCCCCGACTCCTGAGACCAGGTCATTGGTAATCATCAGGTAACTGTTCCACTCAAGGGATTAAAGGACATCTATTATGACAGCGGACTTATCCTGTAATTAAATCATTCAGTATTTTGTAGTCATCATTCTTGTCTTTACTATATCCTAGGTAGAGCTGCCATAAGCACAGGGACTTTAAAGTCACCTGCACAAGCCTTGTAAGGTAGAAAGATCCAGACTAGCAAAATGAACCTTTTTTAGTCCAAAGTATGTTCCTATGATGCAGGATTTATTTCATGTGGATGATTTACTGTTTTCTGTGGGATAGACATGGGTCAAATAAAGGCAAGGGATTTTGTTTTCTTGTTCAGCCAAAATGCTTAGTGCTTGCTTCTGCCAAGGAATGAAACCATCTACTCCATTTTAGACACAAAGAGCTCTGTGGAACTGATCACGATCTTCCATTAAACACTGACACTCTATATTTATAGATCCCCCTTTCTACTTGCTTCAGATCTATAACAAGGTTTCTACTGGTACAGGAAGCACAAAGGTATAAATTGTCGGCTGCCACAGGAAACAGAATTCCTGTTTAGATTCAGAACATGGCCAGCTCCCTAAATCCTCGGATAACTGCCCTGAGATATACACATAAGTATTATAAAAGCAATGTCCTGGGTCATCAGTTTAGAATGATAAACCCTTGAGCCCTAGCCACAGCACACCACTTAGATTCCCTGAAGGTGCCATTTTGCTTCCACCACATTGCTCTTCTCTATGCCAAATATCCACTCTCTTTAGGCCATCTGTGCATTCGTATCCACTCTTCAAAATCCAGCTCATATGTGGTTTCCTCAGGGAATCTACAGTAACATCTTTAATCTCCCACTCTCTGCTTCACAAAGTTAATAATTTCTTCCACAGAGCTCCTTCTCTATTATCTGGCACATTTTTCTGATTCCATCCAACACATCATATAATAATTATGATTTTATACATCTGGCTTCTGAAACAGATGGTGAGACCTTGGGGCCTAAGTTAATTAATGGAATTTTTATTACATTCCCAGAACCCAGCATGCACTTAGTAGCTATTTAATATATTTTTGATAAATTAACAGGAAAATAGAGGTTTTTTTATTCATAACATGTTTTTTCTTCTTACAAAATTATTTGTTGTTCCTTTAATCATTTCATTAAAAAGTTCTCTCTTTTGCTCTCTTTTTTTGAGTCCCTTATGCAAACTGTCCTCTTCTACCTAATACTGGTTTGTCTGTTATTTTTTATAAAGTCTGCACACAGGCAAAAGAATAAATAAGGCAGTTGGGTCAGGTGAGGATCCTGCCACATAGAACAGAAAAGGAACCAGAGGAAGGAAATCCCAAGAACTGTGTTGCATGCACCTTATTATTGCACAGTTCTTTCCTTTAGTTCATATTTAGTGCTTTGTTATTCTTAATGCTGAGATATGTGCCCGACCTCAAGATTCTTCCAGAGTTTTAATTATGACAAAGATAATTTATTATAAGACCAAATTTCCATGTTCTATATATTTATAAACAAAATCTCCTTTCATTGCATCAGACCTGAGAAAAGCACCTGTACAGTGTGCATATATTTGAATTTTATAATTATAATGTGAATACAAATTATATCTCCTTTCAATAAGGATAGGGTTTTTCCCCACCATTGCCACAATGGGATCTGATAAAGGAATCTGTTTTGTTTAGATGTACAATTGAGAGTCTTCCATCTTAGATATCATAACAAGAAATTATGTTAACTGTGCTACATCTACATCCTCGTAGTTAAGTAAAATGATAACAGCAATCTATAAAGCTAATGAAATTGTATATAACCACAGACTACTTAATACAGTTAATGATTTAGGAGCTTGGGCTATCCCAGAAGACCTCAGTTCCAATGATCTTGTCCCCAACCTTTATTTTAATCATAATGCCAACCACCAAGTGGTTTAACTAAACTGCTAACCAGTTTTCAGGCTATACCCTGGATTATATGAGCTAACATGGCAATGAGCTTAGAATAGATATCCACGTTTTCAGTGCTCTTAAGCCACATGGCAAGAGCCTCCTAGGAATTCTTTCAAAGTTATAGGTTGAAGGAAAACAGTACATTGAAGCAAAGAGAAGAACTCAGGTCAGTATATCTGAGCAAAGATTTAAAGGGAAAACAATAGCCTGACTATAGCTTTAGTTATAAATCACTAAATGTGATTAAAAAAAAAAACTGAAAATATAAAATAATTATGAGAACCTTTTCCACTGTAGTTATACCTATAAAAACAAAACACCAAATCTTTAAAAGAGAAATCTAGTATATTTAAAACCACCTTATATGTATATGCCTAACAATTGTACATTAGAGTTTATTCTAGAGTTTCTCTTCCTTTGTATAATCACAAGGGTGTGGGTCAAATCCAGCTTTGTTTGGCTTAACACACACAGAACAGCATTCAGAATAACTGAAGAACCAACCCCCCTGATATCACCTCTTCCTTAATTACTTCAAAATCAGATAAAACAGTAGAATTGCCCTTCCTTTACAGGGTCAGATATTGAAGGCCTCTGAACTTTTATATAGTCATAGCTCAGTCAGGTGGAAAAATAATTCTAATTCTAAATGTTAACTTACCTTGAAGAACTTCCATGGGGAGAACAGTCCAGGCATTTTCCAGATAGGAAATATAAATATAGCGAGCCGTATTGCAGGCCAGGCCAATGTACAGAACCCTGAAGAAAGCAAAGGAAAATAAACTGAAACCCCAATATAAGATACATGCAAATATTACCTATATTTCACCTACCCAAACCATCCATCATCTAGCAGAGTGTTCCAAATTTAGGAGTGGGAAAGCAAAAGGACAATTAAATTTAAACATGAATTTAGGAATAAGATTGCTTTTAACATATCTGCCCTCAGCCTTTCAAAATGCCTGTTAATATAAAAGTGAACATCACCCTTCCTGAAACTTAATTAGTAGCAGAGACAATGCTTTTTTAAGATAGTCTGGGCATACTGCCATCAGTAATGACATTGCTGGCATCGTTCCAGGTGGCTGCAGGGTAAATATGCCTGGGAGTGTAGCCACTTCACTATGATAGGGGAAGGACAGGATAAAAATGAGAACATGGGAATATGAATGTGGCCTCGCTTGCAATACCCAAGACACCAAGCAGTTTCACAAGGAGACCCTCAAGGTCATCAGCAAATATCATCCAATGATGAATAATAAACTATTAGAAAATCAAATACTTTTTCCTATTAGTTCAATTGATACATGTTTATTATTTTTTTAAAAAAGCATGAAATGATATGCTCGTTTTCCCCCTCACAATCACTACTACTAAAATCATAAGTAAAAACAAAATAATCAAGGGCCCCAAGTGGTGCATCCAAGCATAAGGTTGTGATCTCTCTTATTCTGAACTGGAAAAGCCTGGTTTGGAAGCAAACGGCAGCTGCTTCTGTAAAAACCCAAGCTGATCATAGGGATTTCTCTTTCTTGGTTGTTTTCCATTTTCTGTTCATTTTCCTAATCTTAATGCTTTGTTTTCTAAATTCAAGTGGATGAAAACTAGAAGGTCAAAGAAATAAACCAATATGACAATCAGTGATATTTTTCTAATCTTACGCAACTACATTTTTATATGAAAATCATTCCTATAAATATTGTTTCCTTTTTTCAACATTGGATCAAGGAAAGGAAATGCTTTGAGGCATCCAGCTGCTATTAACTACAAATATGGAACAGAAGGATAGGGGAAAAGACCAACAAAGCGGGTGTTGAGGGGGTGGGAATGGGATAGGAAATGGATATTAGAAGGGATTTAGGAGATCCTCAGTATTGAAAAGGTCTGGGTTGCCATATTTTGTGGACATTATGTTCTTTGTACTTGTATGTTTTGAGGGAAAAGTATATGTTTCAATCCTCTTGATAAAAAATTTGCTGGACAAACTTGCTACAGATACATCAACCAGGGTCCTTCTGCTAGGAAACAAACAAGACAAAAAAGCCCATGAGAAATTAAAATGCAAAATATAATACACGAACTCACAGGTTACACAAACTTATATCTCATTTTTAAGTTATAAACCAGCTCTGCTGATGAATTTAACTTAGCCTAACTCAGGGATCAGCAAACATTTTCTATAAAGGGCCACACATAAGTAGTTTAAACTTTGGAGGTGTCTTGCACTACTCAACTCTGTTGTTGTAGCAACCACTGACAGTATGTAAATGAATGAGCAGGGATGGATATGTTCTAATAAAATATGAATTATGAACATTGAAATTTAAATTTCATGAAATTTTCACATATCACAAAATAATTATTACTCTTGAGATTTTTTTTTTTAACCACTTGAAAGTGTAGAAACCATTCTTAGTTCATGGGCCATACAAAAACAGGCAGCAGGCCCGATTTGGCCAGTGGGCCGTAGCTTTGAATCCCTGGCCTAGCTCATTAGTTACTTTTAATTTTGGCTGTATATCAGATTTATTCAGGTAACTGTTAAAAACTACAGATGTTGAGACCCACACTACTCTCATTGAAGATCTCTAAGGTCAGCACCTAGTCACTGTGCTTCTGAAAGTTCCCCAGGTTATTCAGATACTCGCCAGGATAGATAATCACTGGTCTAGCTCATTCCAAGCAGCTCCCAGGAATACTTTCCTATAATCCCATCATTAAGAATATTTGGTAATATATCTCCTTTGTGTTCATATCACTTATCCTGAACCTTTCTTTAAACCCACCTCTGAATCAGGGTTGCCATGACAACTGTTATTCAATCTAGCTCACAGTCCAAACATCCTGGAGTAAAGTAACACAGAGTCCATTGGCCCAGTGTAAAAGGTAGATTGTGCTATGCCTTCAAACCTCTAACCATGTGTAATTCAGTCACTGGAGTCCAAACGTCTGGGATCTTTAGGTCTTAAATTGCCACCAACAAGCCAAGTGGCCGTAAGCTTGATACATCCTTCAGTTCTTTCCCACATTCTAATCTCACCATTGATAGTCCTTAGAGGAAAAAAAGAAAAATAAGAAGTACCCAGGGCAAGTTACTTCATCTCTCTGAGCCTCAGTTTCCTCATATATCAAGTATGATAATAACACCTATTCTGCAGGTTTGTGATATTTATAAACCACTGAGTTACCCCAAATAAGCACTCAATAAATGGTAGCCTATTATTACTATTATTGTTGTTGTTGTTGTTAAGAATAACAAAGTACCCTTTTATTTTTTGACAAAACTTTTATTCCAGAATTCCGAAAGAGAGAGGAGCACTAGCATTCCTTTCTCATTGACCATCTTGGGGAAGCCAGTAACTACAAGAAATCAGCAAAGGTAAGATTATGAGCAGAAAGGAAGACAGCATTTAGATCTCCAAAAAGAGAGAGAAGTAGACATAAATTTATTGATGAGCCACTGAAAAGTATCTCAGCAACATAAGAATCTTTTTAATATCTGAATGGAATATTTAAACTGCTAATTACTTACTATGTTAGGATGAATTATGTTCTCACCCCCGCCCCCCTCCGCCCCACCCCAATTCATATGTTTAAGTCCTAAGTCCTCAACAAAATGTGACTGTATTTGGAGATAGGGTGTTTAACCCATTTCCCGTTTGCCCTGAGAATAGTCACTGGAGGCGCCTGCAGCTGCAGCATTTACCCTGAGATAACTGGCAGATTACAGCCTAACCTTACCCCCAAAGTTTGCCACCAAATATCTCACTTTTAATTATTTTCTTAGCACTCTAGTATATCGATAGTCTTTAGAAACAAATGACATCATTCTATTTATAGCATTCTGTTTTTAGCAGTGGTATTTTTATTTACAAAATATAGTAATGCTTGATCGAATTCCTACACGATGTTAACATTGTTCTCAAACAGTTGTTAGCTGAAGATTCATCTGACGAATCAAATTTATATATATATTTTCTGTTACATTAGGATTAGAGACAAACTCCATTTAGAAATAACTCCAAGAACAGTTTTTACATTTTACTGTCACACTGAAAACCAGTCAGATTTGCTTCAGACTCAAAGAATGTGTATGTAAAATTAAAGTAATTCTGGCAGTGAGCTGCATTGTTTTCTAACGGAAATGGGCATTTAACCCATTGGGATAATTATGGTAAAATGATGTCATATGGGTGGGTCCTAATCCAATATGACTGGTGTCCTGATAAGAAGAGATTAGGACACACATAGGCACACAGGGAAGACCAGGTGAGACCTGAACCAGGACAAGACAAGGAGAGAGGTCCTTAGAAGAAATAAACCCTGCTGATACCTTGACTTTGGACTTTTAGCTTCCAGAACTGTGAGGAAATAAATTTGTTCTTTGTAAGCCATCAGGTCTGTGGTGCTTTGTTATAGCAGCCTTAGAAAAGAAATATATATTCACTCTCATGAAATTAAGGATTTGCTAATAAAATGGAATTATTATACTATGTTTTACTAGATCATCTTCTGGACAATCAAATTCTTTATGTTAAATATAGAGCACATATTCAGGGTCCTAGAATTTTCCTGATCACTTTTAGGCCTGGAAATACAGAAGAATAGCCTGGAAAATGTTTCTTATTGAGATACAAATACCTACTGAGCACCTATAATGAAAAAGCTCAGAAACAACATCCTCACTTTCCTATTTCACAACAGGAACAAATAAAGGCAATTTTAGAACAGTTGGTTGGTGTAAGTGAACTTATCTATAAAGGAGAACATAATTGGTAGTGAGTAAATGATTCAGCAGAAAACACCAAACCATGGTAAACCCAAATCACTTGTCAAACACCTTGATTCTGTATTTGAGCAAAATATAACAGTAGGTAAAAAATTTTTTATGACAACCACAATTTATAGGAGATAATAGGCAGGACAAATTGATTGGTTGTAATCTTATAATAAAACTGGTACTTTTTCTTTCAGACAGATGGTGTTCAAATATAGATGTAACTGATTGTGAGTCATTCTGTAATTTCTAACAGGGTGTAGGTTAGTTATCATGCCCTACTTTTAACCATCTATAATATGGCGGAATGATCCAAGAATCCCTCTAAACCACAATGAATATAAATTTTGCTCAACAAACATTTACCGAGATATGAACCATATACTGCACTGGTCTCCAGGGGAATAAAAATAAAAATAATCCTCTTTGTCTTCAAGGAACTTACAGTCTAGTGGGGAAATAGGCACATAAGCAAATACGTTAAAATATAATATTCCAAGAGGCATGAACAAAGTACTAAGGGACCACAGAGGAGAGGCCCCGAGCTATTCTGGGAATTCAGGGATACCTGGTTAGAATCAACTGGAACAAAAAGGTGGGAAGAACATGATAGGCAGAGGGAACAATGGGGACAAAGGTTAACCATAAAACCCCAAGTGTTTACAGACAGGGAGGGTAACTGAAAGATAAAAAGGATCAAAGTCAAAGAATTTATGAAAAGATGAATGAACTATTCCAGTTTACATCCAATCTGGAAATTATTCTTTATACCAGAGCCAACACAGGGTCTGAGCAGCAAAGAAAGACCTAAGCAGGATTATTCTACGGTGTTCAGATCTGAGAGACAAAAGAGCAGCACCATGCAAAGAGAACCCAGTCTCATCCCAATGAGGAATTAACAGCAAACATCTTACAAAGCCTCTATTGGAGAAACACAACAGTTCCTCAAACAAAAACCAAAAACCAAAAACCATGGATAAAAACAAAATACTCTGAAGATTGTTTTTATCCATCAGTGGTGGAGTATTTGCAGACAGACTGAACATTCTCTGCCATCTGTATTACAAACCCTTACACAAAGGTGCATGGATACAAGTGTTACTCAAAGGCACAGGTGCTAGATGAAGGTACACTAGCAACAAACTAAGATTCAGAGAGCAACATTCTAAACAGGTTATAGACCAATTAGGCAATTTCCTCAGCTACACCTGGCTAGAGTTTTCACCAGTACCTAATGAAAAAGATTGGCCATCAATACCAGATACTTGGAGCATAGTCTATAGTCTGCCTCATGTATGAATCAGCTTAGGTTTTCTGAATGGTAAATAATGTCTCACCATTAGGTTAGTTTCTGTTATTCCTAGATCACCCTTTTATGGTCTATATAAAGTTGTCATTTAAAAAAATTCCTTCAGATATCATTACAGATGTCTTTCTAGACCAGGCCGACATCAGCTGCTAATTACAGTCAAGATTCTGGTATTTAATATAAGTATTCAATGTAAGCAGTGCCAGTCTCTCCAAGAATGAAGCTTTATTTCCAGCATAATCACTGATTCATACTGATGACCTTAGTAAGATCATGTTCCTATAGTCGGTTGACAAAGGTAGGAAAATATTTATCCAAACTCTTTAGAAAATAGTTAAAATATAAGGTTAGGCCTTCAAAAAGTTACATTTTAGTCTAAAAAATTCTTTTCTCATATCCATCCCCCTCTTCCCAGCCAACCTCCATGATGTAACGTTGCCATGAAAGCCATGCCAGGATTTCTCTGCCTCTCTAGCAGAATAGGGTTTTACTGTAACTGTCTAGAATCTCTTGTCCTCTCTCTCCTTTCTTGTCCTCTCATGGCATTTCCTGATATCCTGTGTCCCACTACCAGAGCTGGCTGGTTTGAAAGGATTATAGCTGGCATGACTTGGAAGTACCACCCCAAGAAAGTGGCCTGAGTTACCATCATGCCACAATGTTAGCAAAAGCAGCCAGACAGAAGAGAGAAGACATGGACACAGCATCAGTGATCTGAGCAAGAACTGCCACACCTCATCCCCAGATGAGGTGCTTAGCTAGAAGTGACAGAACTGTGGACATACTTTTCCCTTTCTCTAATACACGACTTCTGGCACTGGTACCTCTAATTGTGAGAGCAGTCTCTAAGAATAATTGATCCTACCTCCCCTTGTTCTGCTGTTATACTCCAGAGTAGCTGTCACAATCTACAACTGTTGCACCCAGAAGATTGTCAGTTCCTGGGAGACAGGGACAGTGGATCTTTTATCTTTGCACTCAAAAGGAGCCTGTCTTGCTCAAGTACTCAGTGAATCTATAGCAATATAATGTAACATAATCTTATGTAAACTGATAAAATATGAAGGCAAAAAGCAGCACTGTTCTCTTGAAAATGGTTTCTTAATTGGCCGCTATCATTTTGGATGGTATAATTCTTTATTGAATGGGACCCACCCCTTCATTGTGGGATGTTTACAATCCCTGGCCCTTGCATGTTAAATGCATCTCTGAAACAACTAAAAATGCCTCCCACACTTGTCTAAACACCTCCTGCTGAGAAGCACTAGGTGAGTCTCTTAAACAGTGGCTTCCTGGGCATAAAATATCATGTGTATGTGTTCATATTCAAGTTATATTAGTACATAAACAAATCTAGAAGGAGATAGAAACCAAACCATGATGGATGGTTATCTTAAAATTTGCCCTTCATTGTCTAAAGAGTTTATTTGACTTAAAACTGATCATAGAAAATAAGATTCTACTATAAAACATCTTTCCTTGTAGACTAGCTGGCATGAGACTCTTCAGAGTCCTCTGTTCTCCAGCCACATGAATGCCACATGGACCCACTGGGCCACTGTCCACATCCATCCTTGTGACCAGATGTCCTATTCCTCCTTCATATCTCACTCAGCTCCTTTATACGTGCTTGGAACATCATATGCCTCTCTGACAACGCTTATCTCAGTTGTAACCATATGACAACCCATTGTATGCTCTACCTAGGGTGAGGTCTATTTCATATAATGTTGGCTTAGTTTTTCATCTAGTGCTTGACTTGTAGAAGGCACTCAATAAATATTCACAGAGTAAAGAGAAAACACAAATACTTACATAGAACATCATTTAACAAAAATTCATTGAACACACTCTGTACTAAGTGCCAGGGATGTGGTGGTGAATGAATTTTAAATATAAATGATGCATTTATTATAATTATATATGTATATATTAAGAGACATGATTATAGTATAGGAATAAGTAATAGGCATGTGAAAGAATGAAATGACTTATAAAAGAGTCCTAAAACTAGAATGATTTAAAAAATGGATGTTCATATTTGGCAACATTTTTGATTAATGTTAATAGTCTGTGCTCAAATATAAATATTAAGTCATTTATGGAGATAAGAAATAGTTCAATGAATTGCTAACTATGGTTCATTTGGAGATTTTGAAACACCCATACAATGGATCCTCAACACATGTGCACATGCAGATAACAGAGTTCCTGGCTACCCACAGGCCTATCTCACCAGAAGAGTAAGAGTTAGCACAAAAGCCATAAAGCTCAGAATTAGTGGCACTTCCATACCAACTATAGCATAGCCAAAGAAATCACCAACAGAGATCCTGGACACTACTAAGCTTCTATCACCTAACAGGTATAGTGGTCACTGATACATTCTTACAGAACAGAGCATAACATCCACACTGTATGTCAGATGAGTGAATGGAGGAAAATACTCATTTAGCTGTGTATGTTTTGTGCAGCTTTCAGTACTTCCTTTACTTTTTCTGGAAGAAAAAGCAAAGGTAAAAGTGAAGACTAAGTCTCTGCTGTCTTCAGTCATTCTTTATTTTACTGCTTTCAAATCTTTCCAAGTGACTGATGAGCTAAGAGTATAATTATGGTAACCATCAGCCAGGTTATTGTGCTGGTTCCTGGCTATATTTACATTTTTCCATTGTTCTTTTAGTTTATCTGTTTTTTCTTAGGTTGTATCTATCTCCAGGTAGAAAAATAAGGATGTTTAAAATCAAATACAATCTTGATTAATGGAAATCAACCATTTGGAGAACATAATATGCTGTTTTGTTATAGTCTCTATCTGGGTAAAAGTCAAATGACCAAACATACACCCCCACACCATGATTTTGTTGAAAAATTTTCCATGAGATGGATTGAGATATACATAAAATGCAAATTCTATCTATAATTTACAGATAAGAATCAGTGATATTTGGCATAGCAATTCACTTGGAAAAGGCCTCAAGAGTTTTAGTTGACCCTATGCTAACTTTGAGGGAACTAAGTAAGTTCATCAAAATTTAGGCTGAAAGAATATCATGACCAAACCAAAAGGAGATAATAATCCCATTGTTTTTGACTTTAGCCAGACCAAAGGAGAAAGTGAGAACAAAAAAAGAGGGAGGGAGGAGGGATAGGGAGGGAGGGAGGGAGAGAGGGAAGGAGGGAAGGAGGGAAGGAGGGAAGGAGGGAAGGAGGGAAGGAGGAAGGAGGGAGGGAGGAAGGATGGAAGGATGGAAGGAAGGCAGGAAGGCAGGAAGGCAGGAAGGCAGGAAGGCAGGAAGGCAGGAAGGCAGGAAGGCAGGAAGGCAGGAAGGCAGGAAGGAAGGAAGGAAGGAAGGAAGGAAGGAAGGAAGGAAGGAAGAAGGCAAATAATGGAAACAGAATAAAGAGGGGGATAAAAAGGGGAGAGTCCGGGATAAGATGTTCTGGGGGGAAATCCCTGAGGAAATTGGAGAGGCAAAGCTGTAGGAGGACATTCAAATATGTGAAGGGCTTTTCTGCTGAAGAGGGAGTAGGCTGTGTTAGCCCAAAGTCAGACCCGTGGGCAGTCAGTACAATAGACATTGTTGTTTTAGCTGCTAAGCAACAAAGAAAATGCAGCCTTCTCTCCTTTTAGCTGGACTTGATCGTGGGAACATGTAAGCCTGGACCTGCCTGGGATTCCAGCATAGGCCTGGGAATGAAGTATCCCCAATAGGAGACAGAGGTAGTAGATGGAGAGACCCGGGTTCTGACGGCAGCATTTGAGACTTGGCTATAGCTATCTAAGGCCACTTGCTAGACTCTTCAGTTAGACAGTATACTGTCTGTTTCGCTTAAGCCACTCTGGGTAAGGTTTTCTGCTACCTCTAGTGAAAGAGTCTTAAGTGACATAAGATCTTATCTACCTTGTGAGGAAGCAAGTTCCACATCAGTAGAAGAGCCAAGCCCAGGCAAAATAACCATCTTCCAAGGATTTGGGTGAAGAGACCTATGTTGGAATGAAGTCAGGCCTATGTGATTGTATTAGTTTGCTAGGGCTACTGTAACAAATATCATGACTGGGTGGCTTAAGCAATAGAATTATTATTATTCTTTTTTACAATTCTGGAGGGTAGAAGTCTGAGATCAAGGTGTCAGCAGAAATGGTTTCTGCTGAGGCCCCTCTCCTTGGCCATCTTCTCCCTGTGTATTCCGGTGTGTCTGTGTGTGTCTGTGTTCCAATCTCTGCATAAGGACACCAATCGTATTAGATTAGGGCTCACCCTAATGACCTCATTTTAATTAACTACCTCTTTAAAGATCCTAACTCCAAATGCAGTCAACATTCTAAGGTGCTGGAGTGGAGGTAGCGGGTTGGGGGGGTTTAGAACTTGAATTTATGAATTTTCAGGGACACAATTTTGCCCACAAAAATGGAGTTGTAAGGTTACTTACAACTCCAACCAACACAAAACAAAATTTAGTAAAGAATGTTATTGTTTTACTCAAGAGCCATTTACACTGTGGCCTGGAAATAAAACACATGATACCAGCTGCAGCCTTCCTGAGGCTCTAAAGTCAGAGTAAGGTGTACC
This sequence comes from Macroglossus sobrinus, assembly GCA_004027375.1. Lineage (NCBI taxonomy): Eukaryota > Metazoa > Chordata > Mammalia > Chiroptera > Pteropodidae > Macroglossus > Macroglossus sobrinus. The sequence goes on along the minus strand of PVKZ01000165.1, from coordinate 1,035,534 downwards.
CTCAGAAGAGGATTGTTAGCATTTCGTATAACCCAACCTGACTATATTTACTCATTTATGTTATTTAGGGGATTGCTATTTACTTTTCCAGCGCTTGATGTAAAATAAAAGGTTTTGACAAACAGTGCTAATGGATGCATTTTCACAATGGGCAGCACAGTAGGGCAAATGCTACACCTGGGCTGACTGGTGGAATCCACATCTCAGGCATACTGGAAGTGGACTTCTCCCAGGAATGGTAATAAATGCTTTGGTTATACTGGAGAGGTTTAGAAAAGATCAAATAAACCTATGAGGAAAAACCGTCAAACACTGCTCAAACATGTAAGCTACCATTAAATAAAATGCAAATATTTCAACAAGAGCAGCCAAGTCTTTTACAAATTCTGTCTGAGCTAGTACATGGAGAAATATCTCAGGTTCAGGGTTCTAACTTCCATTCCAGTCAACTGGCTCTGAAGAAAGACAATCTTTTGTGTAGATCCCAGCAACTGCTATCATAAATCACATTCCCTATCACGGGCTAGACGGCCTAGATGAGTTTACATGAATGACGTGGTGCACATTTCTGACTTATCAGGAAAAACCATTCAGAGTCCAAGTCCTTGGGGCGTGGACATAGAGTGGGGAGGTCTGATGTGTGGTTTTTTACATACTAAAACCAACCAAAGTAGAACATTAGATCATTAGTCAAAACTAAAAGAAACCACAGTAGCAAGTTCAACCCTCTTATTATAGCAAGACAATAAAACAAGAAGTCCAGAGACATAGAATGGGGCCACAGAGTGGTAGGTCAAGGTCACTGCCCCCTTTCCCTATAGTGCTCTTTTGGTAGATAATAACAATATGCTAAGTTTTCCTCCAAGGTCCCTATATAAAGTCAAACCTAGATAAGGCCTTGAAGAAACACCTCTGGATTGGACCAGTGCAGACAGAGACTGGTCATGTTAGTATAGTTATGTTTTCGGTAACAGCTGTGCAATTAGATTAAGAAAGTTGGATGTATAGTTGAGTTGGCTTTAGAAGATTGGTAACAGTTTAAGTTCTGATGAATCTATAGGAGAAATGGGGTAAGAGGAAAGTAGACAAGCAAATGCTACTCAGCAGCAGCCCAATAATCTGGATCACAACAGAGACGTTTACTAAGAAGAAAAATTTTGTGTTATGGGATGAAACGGGCCAAAAGACCATTTCTGATGAGGTAATCCCAGAAACTTCAGGTGTTGATGGCTGAGACAGAACACAGCCTATGCCAGGATTCCTAACCCCACATGCAGGATGGATAGACTGCATTAAACAGGCACACTTTGAAATCAAATAATCAGTAGCTGACTCTATGCCTTAGGCTGAATAAGGGCAGAAACTAGCAAAGGGTACCACACACACACCCCTTAGGATTGTGAGGGGACAGCAACCACAGCCACAGACTTTGCTCATCGCCATGCAGGTCTCTAGACCAGCCTGGAAAGTCAAGATGGGCTCACCCAGCCAGGGGATTGAAAGGAGCACTGATCTCTTCCATTTCTTGATCCTTGAAGTAGCTCCACAGAACCCACTGTGAAAAGTCTTAACTACTCCAGCAACGCTGGTTTTGGGGTCATCTCCCTCTCTTTCTTGAACTTACTACCTTTCAGACTCAATCTGACGTGATCTCAACTCTCTCACACAATCAGGAACCTCCTCTGGGGCCCCATGAACCCTGGCTACGGATTCTCAGGGCTGTACCCCATGCCCCCAGAAAGTGGATATGGCCTTTCCACCAGTGGAGGACATCTGGCTCTCATCCAGCCACTGTAAAATGAATATAACAAAGCTTAAGTGTTTTGCAAGGTGGTTGTAACAATAAAAATATTTGCAAAAACTGTAACTTGTAAAGCCTATTTTTATTAGTGATCTATAAATTAGAAATGGAAACAATGACTTTGTGATTTAGCCTAATTCAGAAGCTGCGCATAAAATTGTTCTCTGTAAAAGATGCAAGAATCTTCCTGTGGAATAAAATATATTCTAGCTATTAGTAGCATTCCTGGGGCAAGACAATAAAAAACTATCCTATACTCAGGCATGTATATTTTAAAAATAATAATGGATTTGTTTACTGGTCTAGTCTTGGTTTGTTCTCTTCCTTACTAGATAAGCCCAAGGCTTAGAAGCCCCATCTTTGAAGCACTAAGCATGTCTCTTCCCAACAGTCCTGCTCTGTGATTCTGCTTCAAGAAGTAACACTCATGGTAAATGTTCCTTGTTTGAGGAAGACCATTTCCCACAATGGATTTGCTAGCTGGAGAAAAAGGAGGGCGACAGAGGAGATAGATGGCTGCAAAATACCTCATACCATGGGACAGAGCTAACTCATGGGATGGAGCTAATGATTTTACCTACCTGACACTGTTTACTAAAAGACACCTCCAGCTTATCCTCTCATCCCAGACCTAGACTTAGAACCCCAGCTTCAATGGGCATCTTTACCATCTCATAAGATTTCCACACGTTCCATACTCCACTAGCCTCTTCCCCTCTCTGGAACCAATACCCCTCCCTGAGTTCCCTTCCCTGGTGAGGAGCACCGGCACCCATGTGGTATCCGACTCATAAAATGACTCTTTTCCCTCACTCTCCCTACACTGGGTCTTGCCCAAAAGAACTCTCAATTTGATTTGCTTTACTCTATTCCAACTCCCAATGTCTTAGGTGTCGAAGTTAACATTTCTGTAGCACTCAGATTCTTTTTTTATTGTCTACCACCTGCTACTAGAATGTGAATCCCATGTGACAGGGGCCTTGTATGTCCTGTTCCTAGAAATGAACCTGGTCATTTAAGAAAGGCTTCTTAAAAAAATATTGAATGAACAAAATATTTGTGAATTAATTCTCTCTGTATGATAGTCGACATTAGAAACTTTAGTTTTTGCCATTTAAATTCCCTGTTAGTTTAATCACATTACTCTCATCCTAACACTGCTTGAGGACAGCTAATCTAGAGAAATGAGAGTTTCACTGGGGATAAAAAGAACAATATGGGAGCAGGGGGCATTGTAGAGGAATGGAGATATTACCAGAAGATACAAGAGGGTGCTTGCAACAGTTGAAAAGTTATCATTTTCACTCAGAGCAGAAAAGGGTAAGACTAAGGGGTGAGACTAGGTTGCATAAAGGGACAAAATACTTGCCAATCTAACTCTGTGCCGATGTATCTATGAAGCAGATGAGAACACAGGCTTTGGAGTCTGAGTGGCTGGGGTTTGAATCCTACCTCCGCTATGTATTTGCTGTGCCACCACAGGCAACTTATTTAACCACTCTGAACTTCTCTTGAAAATGGAAATACCAACGCCTAACTCACAAGGCTGTTAAAAGGGTTAAGTGAGGGTTTGGAAGTATAGCATTTAACGTAGTGCCCTTGTAAGCACTTTTTGAACAAGCATTCAAAATGTAGTATAATTTTATTACTTTTACAATATTATTCTGTAGTTAGATTTTTTTTAAGATTGAAAATTTTTTAATTTTTAATTTTTTGTTAACTCTCTAGATTATATGGCTATTCTAAAATTTTGAAGTTGCTAAAAAAAAAAAACCTTCATCTGGACTGGTGGAAGACACTAAATCAACAAAAAGAGCGCATGAACCACCAGTTTATGACAAGAAAAAAGAACAACTCACGATTTTTATGAAACTCAGAGAATAAAGTAAAACAGGGCCTTTCTAAAGCAGGGCAAGGTACATAATGATAAATTCTGCGCCCATTTGATTGTTTTAAAAAAATGTAAAAACATAAATCTGTTCATGTCACTCCTTGCTCAAACTCACCAGTGGCTTCCCACTTTTCTTACAATAACATCCTCTCTCTCTTAGCCATCCTCAAGAGCCCTCAGGATCCCTGGCCTTCTCACTGGCTCTCTATTATTTCTTATTCTCTCCTCAGGCCATTCACAGTTGCATTTTCTCTTCCCCTAAATCTTCAATGGGTGGCTTCTATTCAGATCTCTGCTCAAATGTCAGTTCCTCAGAGAAAGCCTCCCCACCTACTCACACTAGAACAGTAGCTCCTCCTCAGTCACTCTAGGACCCTCATCCTGCATTATTTTTGCCATATATCACTCATCATTGTCAAAAATAAAAATGTTAACTGCTTACTGTCTATCCTAGTAGGCTGTAAGTGCCATTCTCTACCTTACTATGTATTCCATATATCCCCAGGGTCTAGAAAAAGTGCCTGTTGCCTAGTAGTGCTTAATAAATATGTGTTGAAGGATAGTAACAATAACAATATGGCCTACTATTTATAGTTGAGCACTCACTATGTGCTATGCTTAATCTCATTAATCGTAATAAAATAACAGTGCTATAAAGTTAGGTACAATTATAACCCTCATTTTACAAATGAGGAACCTGAGGCTTAAGTTAATTTGCTGACATATCCAAGATTAGACCCAGTGAGATCTGAATCTAGGTCCAGTGCGCGCGCACACACGCGTGCGCGCACACACACGTAAACTGGCAAAAAGAAGAATAAAGGAAATGGGATAGCGACCTGACTACCCAACACTCCTGCCAGGGCAGGAAGATGACTAGATTCAAGGCTGTATCCGTTTGTTCCCTTTCTTTCTCATTCTCCTGAATGAAAAGGAATGCCTGGCCAACATCCCACAATTACAACCAAAGACCGTCACCAGCAGTCCATCATTGAGGATTCTTCATCCTACTCAGCAGTCAACCACAACACACACGAGCATGGTTTGAAGATATAGGACCTAGACAAATGTGACCTAACATGGATTCTTTCTGATAATGTCTGAGCTTTAATCTATGTGTTATCTTTTTAAAGGAAATAAAAAGTTAAGTTACTATTTGTCTGTTTATGGATTACTATTCAAAAATGTTTTCAGCAGAGAAAAAGCAAAGAAAAGATTTTTAATACTTCAGAACAAGAATGGAGTGTTATTCTTGTTTCCAGTTGGATTGGCTTTAGAGAGGTATGCCGTGAAGTTAGCTTCTAGGAAAATTTCTTTTCTTATCCACTCTTTAACGTACCCTACAAAATTATATAATTGCAATCTACCAAATATTTCCATGAGTAAGTATAATTAGCCAGATTACTTAGGTTTTTGAGTTATACAAAAAAAAAGGCAGGAAATTGACTCTGTATGACTCAAGATAATTAAACAGCAGTACAAACACCCATACTTGGGCTCACTGCCAGTAAGAAACTTTATGATCTTTGGTCCAATACTTGGCTTTTTGGGTATCTTGATTTCTTTTCACATAGAAAATTATACTTACTAATCAAATCAGGGTTGTTGTGTATAATTTGATATTAATTCCTAATAAGACACTATATTTGCAACTGATCTCATTTTAAATAGAAGGAAATAAGATGTGAGGCCATGACAACCATTAAAGTAGACTTTAATCATTTATGTTTATGCCACTTATATGGGCAATGTCATATTAGGGGCATAGAATTTCAATGTTTACCTGATATATCTGGATCCAATATGTCTCTTTAAAACATATACAACTACACATGCATTTTGTTCTTCTATAGGAGGATAATTATATTGATTTACTGTAATGGACTTAAGCTTAAGTTATATTCCAATAGAAAATACCAAAAAAAAAAGTAGAGAATACATATATCTAGCATTGGAAATAGAAAATGTTGGATAATTTGCCATATGTACTTAAAGAAATTAAATATTACAGATAAAGTATAGGTTCTCCTTGTTCTCTTTGTTCCCAGTCCCAGTACCCTTCTTTTTACATCCTGTCTAGAAAGCTAGGGCTAATATGAATTTGGAATGTATTTTTCCTCACCAAATTTAAATGTCTTTATATACATGGATTCATAAAAATACATGTATCTATAAAAATATGTGTAACTTTCGAAATGCGTTAAAATTCACATAAATGTACCAAATTATGTATCATTCTGAAACTTGCTTTTTTTCCCATTCAACATCTTATTTTTGAGAACTTTCCATGTTGACATAATAATCTAGTCCATTCCTTCTAACTTCTACCTAATAGTCTAGCCCATGACTATACTATATTGAACATATCCATACCCCAGTGGATGGATAGACTGTTTCTCTTTGTCACTATCAGAAAGCTACAGTAAACAAGTAGTCATCCCTGTACACATCCTCTCAATGTGCAAAAGAGTGTCCAGGTATATGCCTCATAATGCAATTTTTCAGGCCACAGGAAATGCCCAGTGTGAGCATCCCTCTGGACTGCTGGACTGGTCTTCACAGTGGCTACTCAGGTAATGAATTAGTGTGATCTGTCTTTACTCTTATCTGATGCATACCTCAAAGACCACCACCTCAGCCCATGAGATGGCAAGGAGGGCAGACCCCAACCACAAAAGCTACAGCTCACATGGAGTTATTCTTGCTTTAATTTGGTGAATGCCTCGGGCAACCCAGCCACTGAAGGTGGCAGAGAAAACCAAATATGACACCAATAACTAAAATCCACAGATTCACTTACACTACCTTGCAATGATGACCTTTTGTTCTGAACTATGAATAACTCAATTATCAGTAATGCTGTTATTAACAAGTCAGCCTAATAGCTATGACATAATATGGTAATATATTTCTTTGCAAAGATGTTCTTTTCAAGGGACTATAAAAACCAAATTATACGCTTTCAGCTCTTGATCATAAATTATTCTACTTTTGAGACTCTACAGCTTATAGTCCTTGCTGAAATGGAGTGACTCCTAAAAACAAACTCTCAATGTGACAGTCACAGAAAATTGAAAAACATACATGCAGAAAGATAATTTCTCATCAACTACTTAATGTATGACATTTTTCCAATAAAAAGTTTAAACTGTCACTACCACATTTTCAAACCCCCAAATCTCAGCCACTACCCTGACTGGGCTCCCAAAATTCTTACCCCAAAAAAATATTCATTCTACCTGAATATGTGGGAATAATCTTACTACGGTTATCAGAATCCTTTTAAAATAGGATAATATATTTTAATGGACAGAATTAAAATCCAAAAGTGGTAAATTATCACAAATTGAAAGAATTCTAGTAGGCTCTTGGGAGCAACAATATGACTACAGAACCTTCTTCTTCTATCTCATCATTAAATAAGAAAAGGAAGATAAAACCAGAAAATTAAGGTTGAGTGAGCCATAGGTTTTTAAGTAATGAGTAACTGATAACACTTAGGAAAGAAAAATGAAAGTGTAAGGTCATGTAAGTACCAAAATTGTAGTAAATCTGCTAGGATTTTATCATGAAAATATATACCTCACACAAAAGGCAAAGACAGAAAAGAAACTTATTTTAGCATGTGAGAACCTAACACTTCTTTGAAAATTGAACCTATACACATACTCTGTACTGAGTCAATATTCGATTCATGCTATTAACTGATTAAATAATGACATGTAGAAATTCCACTCACTATTAAGACCTAACTGGGTACCTCTCTGTAAATGAGGACTGTGATTTAAATTGCTTAGGTGAGATCCTGCTCATTTACCCAAGCTGTAGAGAAGTGTCTAATTCATTTTGGTCAATCCACAAGGCTCAAAGAGTATAAACATGACCTGGACAAGGTTAAAGGATATTCCAAGTCCTTAATATTATAAAACTCTTTTTGGACTGGTCCCACTGAATGTGCCTGTGGGACTCTGTGGGTCTGGGGACCATCCACATAGTGCCCAACTTTGTTTAGTGACAACAAAGGGGTCAAAGATTTGAGAAAGAGAAGGAACAGGGTACAGCTTCCCAAAGCAAAACCAAACCAAACAAGAAAAAATATTTACAATTGTTTGAGAAAAAGAATAATTCTAGGTTGAAACTTTAAATTAGAAAAGATTTTCTTCAGTTAGTAAAGGGGAAATTAAAAGATCAATGTTTCTAAAGTCTTGTCAATGTCTATTTCTCCTTTGTAATTTCTCATAGAAACAGCAAATTTAAAGATTACCACATATACACAAACACTCAGGTTCTTTTTTTTAGTTATGGCAAATTCCAATTTTAGGGACATGCCATATTTCTCTATGAGCTAAGAATGCTTAAATGTAGCCAGCTCTTCATTGTAGAACCAACGACAAAGCAGAAAGACTTATAAAGATCAAAGAACTGTTCAATGAACTGCAGACAAACATTAATGGTGAGAAACATTACACAAGAAGAAACATTAGGCATTTAGATTTTCTGACTAAAAGGATTACATGGAAAATTTTAGGCAGAAGGAAGATTTTTAAATGTCTCATGTCTTCATGGCTGATAGAAATGCAGAAACTCATGTAATAATCAGAAAAATATATATATAAGAAAATTCTTCCTTGTAATATGGATTACGGATTATGGTGGGTCACATCACAGCCTTTTTAAATATAAGAGATATCTTCATACACCATATATTTAAGGTCTATCTGTGTTAGCAAGTGGCTGCAAATAACTGAAGGCTGGAAAAACATAATCCTCTTTATGTACATAAGCCTACCTTCACAAAAGCCTGAGACAGGTGGACTCTTCAAGGTTCATGGATAATACAAATATAATTCACTAAAGTAGTGCTCCTATACCTCAGAACATTTACTGCAAGCGTCTCTTAGCATACAGAGAGGAAGCAGCACATTTCATTTGTTTAAGATAATCCAACTATGTTTACTACTTCCTTCCTTTTGTTCCTATTTTAAAAAGAAAGTGCAATAGAAAGCCCCATTCTCACCCAACCAGATCCCCAAAACAAATTATAATATCCATAAATGTGATCGAAGGAGCTGTAAACTATGAAAAGATAAGGTTCAATTGCTACAGGATAGATGTAGTATGTTCTTACCTGATGTGGCCAATCAATTCAATTAGCTTGTGACTAAAAAAGTAAGCTGTCAGCTCAGACACGTGACTCAGGACTGAACACACCCCAAAGAGGGTTGTCGTTCCATTCAGGTCCTCCAAATGCCAGTAGAGAAACGTGAACACGAAGCCATACCCAAAACCCATAAACCAAGCCACAAACAACACTGAGCCATACTGCACACTGCAGAGCAGTCTGATTAGGTCCCAGAAGTTGAAGGCCTGTGAGTGGCTTGTCGTGGTCGGTGTCTCCTCAGAAGACTCTGTGGAGCTGTTCCTCTCCACCTGAGGGATTTCCACCTCTTTCCCTTTATTTTCATTACTTTTGAAGTGGTTGTAGCGGAACCGGAACTGAGTAGCAACGATCAAGGCCATGGTCATAAGAACTCCAAAGACGATGAAGACAATCTGGTAGTTCCGGTACTCAGGGGGCTTGCACCCCTTTCCATCAATGAGCACTTCTATGTGGGTGTAGTCAATCCCGATGCCCACGGACAGCATCGCCAGGCCCCAGCCCAGGGAGCCCCACATGCGCTGCAATCCATAGCGGTCTCTGTGTTTTCCCAGATACTGGAGCGTTACTGTGTCCACAATGGTGACCGAAGAGGCACTGAAAAATTCTCCTATTATGACAACTACCAAAATCACCAAGAATATAGCTTCTACTTCTTGTTGATCATAAACAAGAGTGACTTGGTCAGAAGGTAAAGATTTGGTGGTAGTGACAATAATAGTGGTTCTCTCCCTGGTTACATTTCCTGGTGGGGCAGGAGTTGCTGTGCTTGGGTTCAAGGTCAAGTCCATAATATGGTCTGTAATTTCATGTGTCTGAGGCTGCAGAGTAGGTGCACTGGTCTTGTTTGGAGCCATTGAAAAGATGGCAGTTTCTGTTATATTGGGCCCTGTGATATTGGGCCCCAACATCACTGGCTCACTAGACAGAAGCAGGTTTCTTTTTTCACGCATTCTTGGTGATGCAGTAACGGAAGAGATAATGGAAGAATTTGTTGGCAGGATGGTCAGCAGGTGACTTGAATTGGTGGGGTGAGCTGTTGGGGGAATCTTTGGTACACATCTCAAGGTAGCAGGTTTGACAAATCCGATGCCTAGGTTGAATAAAACCCAACACAAAAGAGAAAAGAGGAGGACAATTTTCCCTTTTCTAAAGCGATCTGCAACTACACCCCAAAATGGAGCACTGCAGAATTCAATGAAGTATCGAATACCTACTAGCAATCCACTCTGGCTTGGCGACATTCCCAGCTGTTTATAATACACAGGCAAAAGTGGGTAAAGAGAGCCATATGCAGAGTAAAAGAAAAAATAAAAGACCTTGGAAATTAGAAGATCGTTATTTACTTTAACACAATGTTTTTCTATCCAGTCTATGTCCTCCTCAGGAATAGCAGCTGTTTCTGTGGAGGAGGGTGTTTCATTTGAAGGTGGTTCTGGTTCCCTGGAAACACCATTAAAGGGATCAGCAAGCACATATTTTCTCTTCTGTTCCTCTTCATCATCAGTTAAGATGGCAACTTTATCATCTGTCGCCATGGCTTGTCACCACCATCAGAAAGTTTGACCTTCAAAATTTAACTGTTGATCTGTAAAGTAAAATTTAAAAGATGGCTTAGTAATGAAATTGATAACATTTAAACATAGAGCTTCATCTTTCCAGAAACTTAAAATAATTGTGAGAAAGAATTCTCACCATTTACCACTTGCATACATTCAATACTGATTTTAAAAAATAAATTTCAAAAAATCAAATATTCTTTGTGGCCACTAATTATATCTTGCAATGGCAGGTTTACAGCTCAGGTTCATTCTCAATCTTTTCATTGATTCCTATAGAAAATGTACAAATGATAGGGATTATGTCTAAACCAAATATAGGGAACTGAAAATAAATAGTATTTATAGTTTCTTGGCTTTATTGTTCAAACAAATCCACTGCCCTATGAAGTCTAGAATTTTTAGAAAATAAAGGTAGCTAAATCCATTTGGTTTCTAGAGAAAAACAGAAAAAAAAGCTCTTCTTAATCACAACCACAAAGGCAATGAGAACCAGGGAGCAGACTGCACATCTGCAACAAGGCTTGGCCACTATGACCATGATAAGGACATTCCGGTACAGAAATAGCCTTCATGCTGCTTATGTCACATATATTTCTCCAGATGTGCTTTTATGGACTGCAGTTTAAGAAAACGTCAGGAAAAAACAGCAGATAACATTTGTTGAACACTTACTCTATGCCAAGCAACATTTAAAGATCTTCAAATGTATTAATTCATATTCATTGTAATATCTCTATTAACTTCTCCATTTTACAGATGACAAAAATAAAGCATGGTGAGCTTACATAACTCAAAATTGGCAGTCAAATACCACAGGAAAAATACTGTGGCCCCAGTCCCACCCCCACCAGCAAAGGTCGAGTGAAGATCCTAGACTTCTACCTTCATTAGGTTATAATGGGCCACCCCAACCCCTCAGCTGAGGTGGTGTCAGAGAAGGCCTAAGGAACTAGGACTTTGATCCCTGCTAGGTGGTAATTAGTCCAAGTCCCCACAACAGGGTTAGTGGAGGACACATGGGAAGCCTGCACTTTCACCCCTACCTGTCAATAATAAGGCGCCCCTCTTTTTTCCCACTGGGGTGGTATCAGAGGACGCCTAGTGGAGAGTCAGGACTTTCACCATCACCCAGCAATAACAAGGTCACTCCCAGTGTGGTGCCACAAGACACTCCTACCCCGACCAGCCAGAGGTATCAGCAGAAGCCTAATATCAAGCCAGAACACCCATCTCCTTCATAACAGGGAGCCATTCACCCTCAGGTATCAACAGAAGCTGAGTTGAGAACCTGGACTTCTACCTCCACCTAGCAGCAATGAGACAGCATCTCCTTTGCTAGAGCAGTATCAGAAAAATCCAGCTAAAACAGAATGTTTAAAATAGACCCAGAGTTTCATAGCATAATACCCCAAATTTTCAGGTTTCAATAAAAAAAGAATGCATCATACCAAGAAGACCTCAAACTAAATGAAGAAAGACAATAATTAGATGTCAACACCAAGATGACAGGAATGTTAGAATAACCTAATAATAATTTTAAAACAGCCATCTTTAAAAAATGCTTCAACAAAGATAATCATGCTTAAAACAATGAAAAATAGAAAGCTAAAGCACAGAAAAAGTCTCAACAAATAAATATATAAAGAAAAACAAAATAGCAATTTTAGAACTGGAAAATACAATAACCAAAATATAACAAACTCACTAGCAGAATGGAGGAGACAGAACAATAGAAATTACAGCAGAAAAGAATTGTCATAATGGCCATGAGTAGGGCCAGATAGGTGCTAGAGTAATAGCGGGGAATCACTTCGTAAATTATATAAATGTCTAACCATTTGCACTATATACCTGAAACTAATATAAAATTAAAAAAAAAAAAACCTGTTAACTCAAAATCCTATATTCAGATAAAAGTCCAAAACCAGAAAACTACAGAACAATATCCCTTATATAGACTCAAAAATTATTAGCAAATTATTAGAAAAAAAAATTTAGAAATATATAAAAATATTTGCATTCTATGAGCAAGTGGGGTCTATTCCAAGGATGCAATGCTGGAGCATTATTTGAAAATCAATCAATGGGATCCACCATATCACTGCACTAAAGAAAAAAATATCATGATCCTAATCAACTGATACAGAAAAACCATTTACAAAATTAAACACTCATTTGTGAAAAGTCTCAGAAAAACAGGAAAAGAGAGGCACTTCTTCAACTTTATAAAGATCACCTACAAAAATTTGCAGGTAACATTACACTTAATGGAGAAACACTGAATGCTTTTTCTCTAAGACAGGGAACGAGGCAAGACTATCTGGTCACACCACTCTTATGCAACATAGTACTGGAAGTTCTAGCCAGTGGTATAAAAAAAGAAAAGGAAACAAAAATCATGCAGATCAAAAAGGAAGATATAAAATGTCTTTATTCAAAATGACTGTCTAGGTAGGAAATCTCAAGAAATCTCCAAATTCTCCTAGAACCAATAAGTGAGTTCAACAAGTTCACAGGATATAATATAAACATACAAATAATCAACTGTGTGTTTATGTACTAGCAATGAATATGTGGACACCAAAATTTAAAATATAATACCACTTACAACTTCTAAAAACATTTAAAATATTTAGGTACAAATTAACAAGGCATAAACAGGACTATATGCTTAAAACTACAAAATCTTGATAAAAGATACAAAGATCTAACAAAATAGAGAACATACCACGTTCATGGATTAGAACACAACACAATATTCTCAAATCTGTATATAGGTTTAATACATCCCTATCAAAATATCAGCAAGATTTTTTTGTAGATTTAGACAAGATTATTTTAAAATTATATGAAAAGGAATGAGAACCAGAATAGCTAAAGCAATTTTGAAAAAGATTTATTATACAGTTACACAATGATCAAGACTGTGGTATTGGCAGGATAGACATATAGATCAATGGAAGAGAACAGAGTGCCCAGGAATAAATCCACACAAATATTCCTAACTGATATTTGACAAAGATGCAAAAACAATTTAATTGAGGATAGGTGACCTTTTTGGCAAATGGTATTGAAGCAATTAGACATCAATAAGCAAAAAATGAACATCAGTCTAAATCTCATACCTTATAGGAATATTAACTAGAAACAGACCATGGATTTAAATGTAAAATGTAAAAACTATAAAACTTTTAGGAATAAAAACCTACTAATCGCCTTCTGTAACAGACTAAAAATAGTTTTCAGAATTGTACAAAATGAATTCTGACTGCATGAATTCTAATCACGTGGCCTGTAATTAATTATCCTCCATAAATTAACTGAGACTTTATGAAGTAGGTCAGAGAAGGACACAAAATCTTAAAAGGGCATAAGTCCCCAAATTGCCTAAGTTGATAATGAAGAACTGATGCCCAAATGCTAATTCAAAGTTGCAAAATATCTTACATTGGGATGCTGACTTGAACTTTGATGGGTAACTCTATCCCAAACCGTTCTTTCTCTCCATCTATTCAAATGATTTTTGATTATCATAAGGTTATGCAAGATGTCCCTTGTTATGTGAATCCAGATGTTAAGTAGTTCTCGAAGTATCAATAAATGCAAAGTAGTTAAGGAAATGTTCCTGTAATATAACATTCAGTACCTTTTAGATAAATGTCACATTCAGTAACTTTTATATGAATTTCAAATCTAAATATACAAACAAATCTTTTAGCTTCAATTCAGGACATTAATGTTTAGACTCAATATTTTCAGGTCATATTTAGATTTTGATGAAAAGGAACCAAAATAATATTGGTAAACCCAAAATAACTAAAGTGTAACTACAGTCATCTGTGTAATCACCGGATCAGGGGAAAAAAAGAAACAAATGAACCCCTAAAACTTCTGTATTTTAATAAAATTAAAATATGTTCCAAAGTAGGGCATGCTTTGGCTGACTTAGATTACATTTAATTTACCATAAGAATTGAAAGAATATAAAGAGCAGTAAAAATGTTTATATGCTTATGAAGTATTTAATTTAATCTGTTTAAAATCAAGGAGAGATTTTAATTAGTTAATAAGTATTCCACCATCATGAACTCATTAAGCTAATATTTTGATTTAAACTTGAGTTCTAAGGGTTTTTTTTTAAAGAAACTTTTTAAAAAGAGAGAAGATATTTCAAATAATACACAGAATTAAACTTTTGAACTTCTCTAGGAAATCTCTATTGTAGGTTTGCAATTAATCCTAATTGGATAAGGAGGGCTTTTTTAGAAAAGCAGAAAAGTTTTCTCACCTAGCACTCTAATGATAGTAATCAACACCATTACTGTGAAAATATAACACAGGCTTTTAAAACCTGGAGAAACATTCGACCAGCACCTACATTGAGTCACTCAAATAGCAGGTACTTCAAATTACTGATGAGAGATGATGAAATCATTCTTGTTAAAATTTTAGCGTTATTAAATATTCAAATTAAAACTGCTCAAACATATATGGAGTTATCTACAAATATATGAGTATGGAAAAGGATTCAATTTTTCAAGAAAAAAGACCCTTAAACCTAAATACAGTATGCTCTTGGCAGGTACTGCCTTTTCATGCATTTTGCAGCTACTAGAGAGGGATACCAAAAACTTGGTCTTGGGCCTCAATGACTTGCTTTAAAGTTGATAAAATGAGTCTAAAACACAAGTAAGATTTAAATAAGTCAGAGGAATAATAGAAGAGAATTGATGCGATGAGTCTAAAATACAATAAGATTAAATAAGTCAGGAAAATAATAGAAGAGAATTGATAAAATGAATCTAAATAAATCTTAAATAAATCAGAAGACTAATGCAAATAAGCCACATAGTACTGCATAATTAATTAACAAAAAATATTACAGGCAATGGTGTGCTTCCAGAACTCAGAATAGATAGCTCAAACTTCAGATGGGAGTTGTGAAAAGTATGAGAGATTTAAGTTGAACCTTGAAAGATGAGTAAGATTTGCCTTAGGCAAAACTATTCTAGGATAGGGAGAAAAGACAGTAGGAGATCCTTAAAGGGTTAATGTTGAGGCCAACGGCTAGCAGACAGCAATAGATTACAGTGGAAGACATTTCAAGTTGAAAGGTAATAGGAAAGAAGACAAAATACTAAGTTAGAAAGTTATATTGAAGATAAAGACATTCATTTCTCTTTAATCCAACAAATGTATATTTAGCATCAGCCATTAGATGGGATGTGTGTTTGGTAATCAATAATTCAAATGGCGAAGATGCAGTCCCTGCTATCAAGTCCAGTGACGAGAGAGAAAAAGAGAAACACAGAAACAGGAGTAAGCACAACCACAACATACTGTGCTAAATGTTAAAACAAGAGCAAGCCCAGCTGATGCAGAAGTCTGTGGGGTGGGGCCTTAAGGGAATCTTAAAAAATGAGTTAGAGTCACCCACAGGAAGAGGAGCAGGTGAGGGCCTGATCAGGAAGGGCCATCTACACACTACTGAGGGGTTACTGAGTAGGGTAAGAGAGAGACTGGAATCCTAGCTATTACTGAGCAGCTCTGTGGTCTCGGAAAAGCCATTAACTTAGTGTCCTCATCTACAAAATGAAGAATGCAGTAACACTTTTCCATTAGGGTAGCTATGAGGATAAAAAAGCATAATGCACGGTGACCTCTTAGCACAGTGCCTGATATATAATAAGAACTTGTAAGTATTATTTTGAGCCAATGGGTACTCACCAGAGAGAATTAAACAGGAAAGTAGAATGGCCACATCAGTATTTTACAAGATCATTATAGCTTCAGTATAGAAAACAGATTGGCAGGGTCTTGCTACTGTAACCTCTACTAAGGATTTCTTAACATTTGAACTTTTATTTTAGTGTACCAGTCTTTACACTGTCAGTACTAATATCCTGAAATAACAAATTTTAGACAGTACTTTATGAATTACATCCAATGCAACCTTTTATAACATCTGGAAAGAGAATAAACTTGCAATATTTCCCTGACTCCTTCCTCTACTTCTGGAAATTGCTCTCATACGTGAGCTGTAGTAGGATTTATGCATCATTTTGTTGTTCTTTTTTATAGATACATCTAGTCTTCCCAAGTAGATTATAAACTCTTTCAGTGAAGAAATCTAGTACTTAAGATATTGCCACCCTTTACTCTTGCAAGATCTCAATAACTATTGGTTATTTTTGACAAGTATCTGATGACAATACACATATTCGATTTTATGTGACCACAGATTAATTTTTTAAAGTACAGAGAAAAGTTCCACTTGTTCTCCTGGCTTTGACAAATCAGTGCCTCTTTGAGACTCTTTTTCATAAAATGGGGACAAAAATACAAATCCAAGTCAACTCACAGAGGAGTTCTGGGGCTTAAAAAAAATAATGCATAAAAAAAACATTTTGCTAAATCAAAAATTTACTAACATATGAACATTCACTGTTGGTGGTGGTTGAGGTCTTATAATATTTCATTAAAACCCAGATCTTATTTTGCAAGTATTCCAGAAGCATTCTTCATGAGTGTTGCTGAATTCTCTGGCACCACCCCTGAACTAGGCTAGTATTTCATCTATCAATGCTCATGAATTTATATTTATATCCATCTCTAGTCCATGGGCTCACTAGAGAACACACCTGTTGGAATATAAACCTAAATGATAATTAAATATTTCAGTTGAGAAAAAACTATTCATTTAAAATATAGTCCCCCGTAGGAACATTTAATTTTACGTGTGCCATAAGTGTGAACAAAAGGAGCTGAAATTTTCTAACATATTTTTCTTCAACCTGCTAATAAGGTAAAAGGAACAAATTATTTTCATCTCTTAAAGGCGGGAGCAGGGAGGATTAGCCTTTAACCCTAAACCTGGCTATATTAATAAAAGCTAACTGGATTTTTCCTTCCACTTTGTGAAAGACACAAATGTCAATTAAAAAATTTGTAATTTAGGTCTTAGACCTTATCAACCATCATGGAAGCAGATTCCTATTTATTTGTTTTGGGCTTCTGATTAAATATGGTGTCAATGGCTTATAGTATAAATTTGAGGAAGGCCCCAGAACTTCATTTCCTTCTACTTCTCAAATTGATTTCCTGTCTTAAAACAAGCTCAGTGTGAAAAACAAGTTAATAGTTCATATTACAGCATGAAAAGGTGTTTTAAAAAAGATAATTGTATCTTGTGAGTTTCTCCAACAGCAAAAAAAAAGTCCAACAGATATTCAAAATAGGAAATGAAATTAGTTGAATGTGCTGCTGTTGATACTCTCTGTCAAGAAGGAAACGTGGGAATTTAAGGGGGTCACAGAAACTTTGTAGAAGTAGAACCAATGCACAGTCACCTCTCTCTAAACAAAGGTCATAAGCCAGATAGGTCAATGATATTGTTTAGGATAACCAAACTAATGAACAGGCTGAGTTTCCAATATTCATTTTGCTGACGTTTGGAAACCGTTTTCCCATTTAAAGAATATTACAAATAGTGGTAGTACCCAGATTACTGAACCAGGAGTGCTAAAAGAACCTGAGGGTGTTACAGAGTGCAGAACTTTTAAAAGGAAATTCTTTCCATTTTTCAGTCTGGGGAGCAAGTAACACATCTCCTAAGAAAAACCCACACAGAATTTCCCTCCTCACTGCCCTCCAGCCATACACCACGGCAGTGAACTTAGAATCACCAGCCACTTTCTTCCTCCAGGGCAATGGCTACAACCTGCAGGAGCCATGGAGTTACTGCCTATGGTCTCTGAAAGCACTAAATATCTATGGCACACATAGGCATCCTACTCATTTTCAAATATATATTTGAAAAATACATATGTATGCTGCCACCATATATTTATTTCTCTATTAACTTTCTATCTTTATGTATTGTCTCAGATAGGGGGCTCTGCAACTGCAGCTATTTTCATGAGGGAGCCCGGGAAATCTATCAACATTGAAATGGTATCTTCAAACCCCTTCTAGGTAACAGAATAGGTACAGAGTTAGAAGAGGAGAGAAAGAGGAAAAGGATGAAACCTGGTTAGCACCAACAGAGGCCACAGTGAAACTGGGAGCCACAGCAAGTCAGCACATCATTTGAAAACTGTCTCTATTATCCAATTATTTACTATTTTAAGGACTATAAATGCAATCTTATTTGTCAGGAAGCTAACAGGGAAAATGTTGGACTTCTTATTTTTTTCAAAGCATAAAGGAGAATTTTTTTTAAAAGTTCATACTGAAAGCTGAGTTATTTGCTTAAAGTTTTTACAGAAAGATTTTCCTCAATAAATTACTGCTTGCTGCACTTAAGAAGCAATTTACATAGAATATATATATCACTAAAAATAAAAGATATTTCAATTCTATTAAAAAATTTTTTTTGGTTTATTTTAACTCTAGTTATGTGAATCCATGTTTTATACATACATACACACACACACACACACACAATTTTTTTTTTCAAATCTTTTCAGACTAGGACTAACTCAGATAAATACAATTAGTATAGGACTATGGGTCTAAGATCTAAAAGTACTAGGAACACAGGAGAAGCAGACTGTGCTTTATAATGAGAAATAAAAACACAACTCGAGGTTATTAGTAATATAACATTAGGTTATTACACTAATACACATATATGTAAAATAATACTATATTTATAAGTGCTTGATAATACCTATTCAATAAGTCTGATGTTATTGCGTGGCTATTCTGATACTATTAGACACTGAGGAAGTGTAGGGAGTTAAAGTACAATCTATCCATAAGACAAACCATTTAAACAGAAATTTATAGGTGCGTCTTTCTCAGACACATCTTTTATGAGTCTACAATTTAGATCAAAATATAGACCTCGAGGTTTAAAATACATTTTTCTATAGACAGGCAGTTACTACCAATGATTTTTACTTATATTCTTTAAATAGTCTCTAGTGTAAAACAATAATTTATATCCTAAGTATAGGACGCTGATAAATTGAGTTACCATGGCTATCAGTTTCTTTCAGAAAAATATTTATTACCTATCCCATTAAAGTAAAAAGGTTTAATATAAATGCCATACCAATACTTTTGAAAATGAAAATATTAAGTGCTGATAAAGATGAAGATTGACAGGCACTCTCATTAACTAAGAAGTATAAACTTTCTAGATGGCAAACATTTAAATGTAAAGATGTTTATTTCAATGGTTTTCATAATGATTAAAACTAAAACAAAGTAAGCAACCAGTAATAGCAGCAGTTAAATTATATCTAGAATTATAAATAGAACTTCATATCCACAAGATAAAAAATAGAACTTAAGAGAACTTAATTCAAAAAAATTAATAGAATATAGGGAAATTCTCGCACTCTATAGATCACATTCTGTGACAAAAAGTGACAAACTTCTATGTATTGTAAGTTTATATTTGTAAATATATGTACTTCATACTAAATATATTTTAGAAAAAGACTTGAAGAAAATAATGTCAAAATGTTGCTAGGGGTTATCTCTGAGAAGTAAAATTAGGAGTTAATTTTTTTCTTATACTTTACTGGCTTTTATCTTCAATGAGCATTTATCACTTTTAAAAAATATACAGGCATACCTCATTTTATTGTGCTTTACTTATTGTAATTCACAGATGTTACATTTTTCACAAGTTGAAGGCAAGACCCTCCACCAGCAAAAAAGACTGAAACTTGCTTTATTGTGATACTTGCTTTAGTGTGGTGGTCTAGAACCGAACCTGCAATATCTCTGAGGCATGCCTGTATAAAAAAAGGCCTTATTTTAAATACAAGTAATGTGAGTGACAATCTGGACACCTTTGATCTTAGTTGCTAAAGTGAAGTCTCCTTACCGGTTGAAACAACTGAAAGAACCCGTAACAAGGGCTTTAAGACATTCTTAAAAAAGATTATGCCTTCAAAATACAGGGAACCTCACTGTATAGAAAATTAAAATGTGTCATTTTTATCCTTTTGAAAATTTAACAATGAAGTCTTTTATTCAAACTCCCTCATAAAGGTGAGTTTGGGTTCCATTTGTACATTAGAGACCAATTCCACAGAGACTATTTTGAAAAAGAATTAAGAAGCCTCTCCACAATAGCCACAGAAGCTTGATTATGCTGGATTGGATCAGTACATTTCTTTAAAAGTCATAGATAGTGTGTGTGCCATTTTGTATCGTTCTGCTGTATGTGTTTAGTGTAGGGGCTTCTTCCTTTGCTGTGTTGAGAGAGACCTTGTTTATGTTGGGCTCTAATGTGTTCTACCTTAACCCTGTCCCTAAGTGTTCCCAGAGCGGTTATGAGAGATGGATTCTCCACAAAAGTAATATGGGCCCACTCTTCTACTGTCTTGGGTCTCGGAGTTCCTCTGGGAGTGCTGGGCTCTGTGGGCCACATCTCTGCTGCTCTTCATTGCACCCAGCTGTGCAATGGAGATCTGTCTACATAACCAATCAGAGAGCTAACTACCAGCCCAGGCTCCTCACTCACTTTCCCTTGGCACTATTAACCCACAAATCAGGCTTGTTAAGACAACATCAGTTCCTCTTTCCAGTTCTTCTTTTATCCTCTGTAAAGCCACACCAAAGCTCCCTCTGGCCATTGCTGACTCATGATGTCCCTGTCTCCCCCTTTCCCCATCGTCCCACTCTTGGTCTCAGATCAAAATGTTTCTTCACGGTCAATCAAGTTGGACTTTCCAGTTTTCTCCTTGCAGAATGTTCCTGAACTTGTCTCCCCTTCTCAAATGCATCCCAAAACATACATACATATATATATATACACATACATACATATATATATATATATATATATATATATATATATATATGAAATAAAAGGAGGTCTCTTGGCCCTCCTTAACTGAATCCCCTTCATATGTTTGGAATACGGTTTTTCTAAGATTCTAGATTTCTCCCTACATATTCTATTCTTTCTCATTCAACCCCCCACATCCTAAAATACGCACCAGGTCATAAGATAATACAAAGCTCTCATTCACATTTTCAAATTTTAACATCCCTTCAACACAATCATCAGCATATCCACAGCTTGGCCACATTTAAATTATCCTGGAACAAGGCAGAAGGAGGCTACTTTTAATACACACAACATTTGGGGGTAGTTTTTGTCAGTGCTTAAGTAGGGATGTTTGCTTGTGTACTATTTAGAGCCACAAACTAGCAACCAAAGTTGCAATATCTATAGCAAACAGATATTAAGATATAGGCTCAAGATTTAGGTTTGTTTTTATTTTGTTTTGGTTTTCTGTTTTGGGCTCAGCACCAATAAATTATTGTCTTAGCAATGACGGTGATAGTATCCAAAAGCTGCCCAGCCAACTAACTTAATTTAGACAATGCCATTTTACAAAATAGTAAATGAGTATCTTCTAAATATGGAGAGTGGAAAAACAATTACACAGCAACTGTCACTGAAATCTAACAATAGGGCTAAGTACTAAATAATGTGTCATTCAGGATTTAGAACAACAAATCAGGCTGACACAGGCCCTTCTCACCCTCCAAAATGCTAGGAAAATATAGTAAATGGCCATAGGCAGCTAATGTCAATTAACTACAGAGGAATTATACTCAAATGGAATGTTCTTGATGGAGCCTTTAAGATGTTTTCATTGCCCCACACATAATTCACATCAGATGCATGTGTTCTCTTTTCCCAGGAATCTAAAATGCTATGCCCTGGGAAATGCCACATTAGTTTTGCTTTGAGGATAACAAGTTTTACCTAAACTGGCTTTGTACTAGGGAAGGGTTTTTCTCTTGATCTCTGGGTTTAAAGAGAACCTACTGAACAACCGGGCTTCCTAAATCAAAAGACTCAGATTTCCCTCTGCCCAAAACAATTATAATTAGAACCTTAAATGAAATGTTGACACCTAAAAATGTCAGAATATCTCTTCTGCAAAGTAATTTCGTAATTACCATTTCTTCAGGATTGCCTATTATATTTATAATAAACTAACTTTATTCAGATTTCTTTCATGTATAAAACACAAGTGTGTTTTCTTGATTCTGAAAGGTCTGAATGTATTTCTAATCACTCTGGATTTCTAAGTCTGAGAAGGGAAATGTATTAATTTTTTAAGGATTCTAAGCAATGATTTTGTTAATATTACATAAAACTGAGAATTATGAAATTATATATCATAAACACATATACACATCAGACTAGATTAATATAAGAATTTGCTGCTCATGAAATTATATTACTAAAAATAATTACACTTACAGTCATCCAAAATGCCACAATTTTATGAAATGATACAGCAGGTAAATTTACTTTTCCCATTCTTGCATTCTATGTAAAGAATAATCATGCTTCCAAAGATAACCAACACTAACTACTAAGACCAGGAAGAAATTCTTATCACCCTAGCCTAGCAGGTAAATTGGTGTGTGCACCAAAGCATTCTTACTGAAGAGGAAAAATAGGGGTACTGTAGAATAAGCTATACATACTGTTAGAAAAGGTAAAAGTCAGTCTAAGACTCTTCACCCTT
Organism: Macroglossus sobrinus; assembly: GCA_004027375.1. NCBI lineage: Eukaryota > Metazoa > Chordata > Mammalia > Chiroptera > Pteropodidae > Macroglossus > Macroglossus sobrinus. Next base: position 1,012,607 of record PVKZ01000165.1, on the reverse strand, counting down.
TGTTCCCACACCTGCAATTCCCAGGATTCCACCTTGCTCTTTTATCTCCTGAGTGTCATTTCACTTTTCTAACATTATAGAATTTAGGCACATTCAATTTTTTTCTTATTTTGGATTTGTATGAAGTGAATCAATTCTACTTTTTTTGTTTTCCTTTTTAGTTTATATAACAAAATAACACTGCTTGTTGCACAATTTTTTTAAGCCCAAACATATTCTATAAGGTAAAAAGTAAAAGCACTTTCTTCTCGGCACCTAATCTCACTTCCTTCAGGTAGCCACTGTCACCAGTTTGGGGACAATGAGGTAAACGTATGTTTGTATGCAGGTTTAAGTATGTGCAATACTATAAATCTCTTCTGCAATTTCCTTTTTTCACTTATTATAGCTTGATTTTCCCCCAAGACAATGTACCAAAGCAGCTAGTAGACATTTATATTATTGCATTTCTCCTTTTCCCTACAATGAGATTGCTAAATCAGGATTTACTGAATATCAAAAGAAACAAAACAAAAAAAATCTGTCAACCTAATACTAAACATACCTTTCGTTACATTAGTTTTTATACTTGCCTTCAACCTAAAAATGGTGAGAACAAATGGGTAAAAACACATGCATTAATATATATGCATTCTAAATAATCTTTAACATGGATAAATGTTACCATATGTAATATATGTACATTGAAATGAAATTAATTTTCAAAGGCAAGAGGCAAAGGAAGGCACCTGTGAGGCTTAATGGGCCCTGAATAGGGAAGGACACTGGGTGGAAATTTCCTGGGCTTTGAAGCCTGAGGCACAGGGTCAAATCGAACTCCACTTTTTACTGATTGTGTGGTTTGTGTAAATTCCTTAACCCTCCTGAGCTTCCCACCACCACCACCACCCCCCCACCTCCCCACCCCCGTCATTCACAAAACTAGGGAAAAGACTCATCTGACAGAGATTTAGATATTGTTAAGATGGTGTCTCGAACATAGTAAGGGCTCAAAAAGTGCCTTATCACTGTTAGTAATCCAGAAACTATTACGATAGACAGCAATCCAAGACCTCATACCTGCAAACCTTGCTCTTTTGTTTATGTTGGTTTAGTTTGCCTTAATGTTTTCATATTTACCTTATTTGTATAGACACAAAAAATTACTGTAAACACGCTTAGTAGCTTTAATGAATTACTAAAATATGATCCTGTCTCCTCCTACTCTCCAGTGTCTTGCACTGGACTCATTAGCAATGTCCCAGCCTCCTGCTATGCAATCCTAAATTTTACTTATGACTTGTGATAAACACAAGCTACCTGACTACCACTAAATAACTGAAAATATGTTCCATGTTTGCTGATGACCAGCAGCTTAAAGTGTCAAAAGCCAACCTTCCCAATGACAAAGCTTCTTAGCCTCTCCTTTTACTTAACAAGGCCATGAATGATGCATACGCCTTTAGCTGGCTAATGGCCATGTCTTGGGAACCAGATGCTCTGCAAACACTGGGGATCTACCAAATACACATCTGCTTTTACTCAGTGTTGCTGACCAACGGTATGCCCATGCACTCTTTACATCTCATCTATATTGAAGATTTAGATTAGATTTAGGTTAGATTTCCACAAACCCTAACCTTCTAGAACAGTTATGGGAAAACCTGGCCATTATACTATCTAACCACCTACTTTTACATGTGACAAAACTTAGGCTCTACCACATGTGACAGGCCCAAGGACATATAACTATTTAGATAGCAGTTGGGATGAGAACCTCAACTCCTTTATTTTGGGTTCTTAAAGTTTTCCCGTATCTCTGTAAGATGTTTATTAAATATTTTTGGATGAAAGGAAATGTTTGTGGTTACCAATGTGTGTGGGAGGCCAAATGCACCGTGTGCTGGCCTTAAGGGTAATTAATCCACCAGTCTGCCTGCGTGGGCCTGGGATAAAGGAGGGGGAAAGTTGCAATCAGAATTTTTTTTCACCATCCTACTTAAATTTACAGGGGGACTGTGTAGGGAATAAATAGGACCCAGAGGGACTAGTAACCACCACCACTCCCTCCCCCATTATATTAGACTAAGTTGAAGAAGTAAGGAGGTGGGGAATTTCTCCTAGGATGGCAGCAGGCAGGGGAAGAGGTTGGTTGGGTTTTTTTTCCTTCCCCATATTTATTCACCTGGGGAAACAGATGCTGTCAATTTCCTCCTCCTGCCACAAGAGTGGCCACGTCCTTGTCACGGGGGAAAGGGGGGTTGTCTGGTGTTTCTCCTCCTTCCTCCCTAAGATGTTTATAGCAAGGGCGCGAGTGAGCCCGGGACCGAGAAGGGCCTGGACACTGGGGCCCAACCCTCAACTCCCCAGCCACCCGAACCCCCCTCCGGCGGCCGCGGGCGCCAGGCGAGGGCTCCCTGGGGCAGCGCCTTTGTTTTCCCGACTCCAGTTACGTTTGCGGAAGTGCTGCTCGAGCCGAACGCGCCGGGGGTGCGGGCTGCAGCCACCCCCAGCACCCCGTAAAGATGACAGTCGACATCGAAGAGGAGGGGAGGGAGGGAGCGGCAGGGCCGTGGGACTGGGAAGCGAGACACCCGCACACGCCCTCCCTCGGGGCCCCTGCCCTGACGCCTCCTCCCCAACAGCAGGTGTGCGCCCTGGAGGGGGCCCCGGGTCCTGCGGCCGGGCTGGTCCCCAGCGCGCGAGGACAGGGTGGGGCTGCCGCCCCCGCAACGCCACCCCGGCCGAGCGCCTTCCTGCCCGTGGGCCGCGGCGGACTCACCTGCTGCGGGCGAAGCTGGCGCTTAGCTGCGGGGGGCGCGGGGCGTCGTCTGCCCCCCGCGCGCGGCGGAGACGCGGGGCGCCGGGGCGGCGGCTGGCGGCGCGGCGCGCACCATCGCGGGTGGGCAGCTGGCTCCGCCGGGGCTGCAGCGGGCGGGCGCGGCGCGGCGGCGGGATGCGGTGCGGGTGGGGTGGGGCGAGGCGACCGGGAGCGGCAAGCGGAGCGCACCCACCCGCGCGACCTTCTCCGCTCCTCCTCGTTCTCCTCCCACCCCGCGGGCCGGGCCTCCGCCGCTCGCTACCGGCTGGACCCGTTTCAGGGCTGAGCGCCGCGGCCCCGCCGCCAGGTGCAGCGCTCCGCCTCCTGCGGCGGCCGCGGATGCGTCGGCGGCGGCTCCTCCCGGCGCCCGCCCGCCCTGGCGGCCCCCGGAGACCTCGCGACCCAGCCCTGCTGGAGCTGGAGAGGAGCTCGAGAGGGGGAAGGCGGACCGCGAGGTGCTATCCCCGCCCCTACCTCGGGTCCTGGCCGAGACCCCCTTTCCCGGGGAAATAATGCAAACCTAGCTCCAGGGGGAGCGGCGGGACTTGGTGGCCGCCTGGCTGGGAATTGTAATAATAAATATAGCCGACGTTTATTGAGTGCTTATTAAGTGCCAAGCACAATACTAAGGCTGCTAATGCATTATCTCAGTGTCTCTAGTCCCGGCCTTGGCAGGCTGTCCTCAGTTGACCCAGGAAAGAAGAACTGGGAGGGGGACGGAGAGGCAAACAACGGGGATTTCAGGACTCACCTGGATGGGAGTACACCGAGGCCAAAGCGCCCTTTCAAATGGGGAAGATGCTACTGAGTATCTATCTGGCGCTTTTCTGAAGAGGTAACCATGTGTGTCGCACTAAGAACGTAATTAAAGTTGTATTTCTGGTTAGACACGCAGGGAGGGTGGGTAGAGTGGAGTTGGTTATAAAAGGTATTCCTTCAGCAGGTGTTTTTGTGTGTCTGTGATGGGCTCTGGGAATGCCAGATCTTATTTTCAGGGATCTTATGGTCTTGTTCTGGTAATAATAACAATAATGATGACAGCTAACATTTATGAACATTTCTTATATATAAAACACTGTTTAAGTACTCTTTATGCTTCAGCATAATCCTGGAAGTATAGGTAATATTATTCCCATTTCACAATTGAGAAAAATGGAGGCTGAAATTTAATGTGACCTATCCAAAATTACTCAAAAGTGAAAGATTGACGTCTTCTTTTATCTCCGGGGTTTAAGCTTTTAACCACGAAATCAAACTGATGAGAATTTTATAGGCCTTGAAGTTTAGGATTTGAGGTCTCTTAAAGTTGCTCTGGCCCCTCCTGGAGCTAGGAAGCGTCCCTGAAGCTTAAGCTATGCTAGCCTCATGATGAATCCACTTGCAGTACTGATGAAAACAAAAGCAGTGAGTGATAAAGTTTCAAATGAAAGAGGTTTGGTGTGGTCTTGAAATAGCTTCCCACTGCATTATTTGAAACTGAACAGCTCTTACAGACCCCATCTGGTAGCTGTCCTAATGGAATTATCATTCTTCTCACCTGTCCAGACAGTAAAGAAGCAACCTTTTAAAAAAGAAAGAAAAAGAAAAGGCAGGAAATGAACAGAAACTCCAGGTCTAATATGGTTCAGGTCTAATATGGAAGGAGAGGAAAAATTGGGAAAGGGGAGTAGTTCTTTGACCTATAGTGCTCAAAGACAGCTCCATGTTGAAAAGTGAAGCCAAATCTTCCTTAATTAAATCTGGTAATTCTGTTTCAGATAGGAGAGGATAGCCTCAATGGTCAGCATAAGAGAAAATGTTGTTTTAATTGGCTTTGTTAGGGCATGAAGTTTTTCCTGGCAGCCTCTTTCCTTTTCATCATAACTTAAGGAGAAGATAGAAACATGCATAAACAAAAAGTGATCCTCCACTCCTGCTGCATCTCCCTACCCTCAGTGAGGTAGCTAAAGGGTGTGGTGTGGAAATTATTTCCCAAGTATATTGTCAGGCAGGCTATCTCAGAGGTAATTGCACGGAAAGGCTCAAAGACAAGATGTGGAAATCACATGACTTACTGAATCTACTTAAAATGTGGAATAAGAAGCTGGGGGAAAGAGAGAGGTTAGGTGAAGACTCTTAGGATAGATAGGTACAGCATTTGGTATACTTTTTGAAAAGTTCTAACCTGTGCACTTCTCTCTCCTTCTCTTTCCCCACTCTCTCCCAACCATTCTCCTTCCCTCTCTCCCACACCCCACCCCACTACCACACCCTCTAGTGCATCAGCCCTCCCCCTGTGCTGATGGTATGGTTAGAAGGACCAGAGTTAAGGTTGAACAGGGATACTTGGCAGACAAAGTATGCCTGGTGCCAGAGCCAACACATGCTTCTCTATTGAGAGACAGGAGCAAGTATGCCTGAGCATAGTTCTAGCTTACTAATTATCTTGGTTAGTAGCTGTGGATTTCATCTGCATTTCTCAGGCAGAGAACAGATGGAAGCTATATGGGTGTGTCACCACTGAGTGGTCATTTTAAGCCTTCCTGAATATTGAGTGCTCAATATGCTTCATGAATATTTACTGTATCCAGACTATTTGGTGCATATGTAGGTCTTCAACCCTTACTCGTTATGTTCAGCTCATGCTTGCACTACTTTAACTCACAATCTACTTCTACTTTGATTTCATTTCTCCTCCTTATAATGTTTTCCTTATCTCCTTCAGCAGAATTTATTATTCTTAAAAAAAAAAAAAAGCAAACACATTACAGTAGAAAATAACAAGAACAATAACAGCTAGCACTTATGTAGGACTTACCCTGTGCCAGGCACTGTTCAAAGCACTTTCCATGTATTTGTTTATTTAATCCTCACAACAATCACATACAGGTAGGTACTGTTATTATCTCATTTTACAAATGAGAAAACTGATGCATATAAACGTGAAGTAACTTCAAGGTCATACCATTAGTAAGTGATGTAATCTGCATTCAAACATAGGTGGTCTGGCTTCAGGGCTCTTGTTCTTAACCATCCTTACTGCTTGCTCATGTAAATACTTATGAACACGTGTACTCACATATGCAAACGATGTAATCCTCTTTTCTCTCTGCACCTCTCAGCAACATTGGGCACTACTGACTATCCCCTCCTTGACACTATCCCTTCCTCCGACCTCTGTGACCCACAACGATGACCCACAACCTTTGTGTTTTGCTCTTCCCCTCTGGCCACTGCCATTTGTATGTTCCACTTGAGTTTTGTTCTAGGCCTTTCTTTCTTCTGTTGTGTTTTTTTTTTTTTTTCTGTGATCGCTCTTACCCACTCCCTTGGCTTCAATCAAAGAATATTTAAGGATGCCCCATATCCCTCTTTCTAAAGCAGCTTCAGATCCATATGGCCAGTTGTAGAGTAGGTTGTTTCACAGGCACTCCAACTTCACTAAGTCCCACATGAATGCTTCATGATCTTCTGCCCCCCCCACACTCACTCTTCTGGGTTCCCAAACCATCATCTACCCAGTTGTACAAGGCCCTTATACTCAATGCTCCCTTTACCCTCATCCTTACACCTAGTATATTAGTTTCTTATTGCTACTAGTCCAAGTGATCTCAAACTTAGTGAGTTAAAACAACACAGATTTATTATCTTACAAGCCTAGAAATCTGAAGTCTAAAATGGCTTTTACTGGGCTAAAATCAAGGTGTCTGCAGGGCTGCAATCCCTCTGCAGGCTTTAGAGGAAAACTCATTTTCTTGACATTTCCAGCTTCCAGAGGCTGTTCACATTGCTTAGCACATGGCCCCTTCCTCCATCTTCATAGCACATCGCTCTGACGTCTGCTTCAGTCAGCACAGTGCCTTTTCTGACTCTGACCTTCCTGCCTCCCTCTTATAAGACCTTTGTGATTACATTAGGCTCAGCCTGATAATCCAAGAGAATCTCCTTTCCAGGGCCTTAATTTAATCAAATCTAAAGTCTTTTTGCCATGTAAAATAATATATTCACAGGTTCTTGAGATTAGAACATGGGCATCTCTAGGAGGCAGTGATTTTGCCTCCCATGTACTCTGTCAAATGCCAAACACTCTGGAGTCTGTCTTTCAAAATATGTCTGAAATTTGTCCTCTATCTATGTGCCATATTAATCCATAAGGTTCTCTCTCCTCTGCCTTGTGACAGTCATTTCTGTGGTTTCTCTGCCTCCATGTGTTCTCTAAGCCAATCAATTTTCCCTATCGCCACCAAAGTAATCTTTCAAAGCAACTGATTATGTAATTTCTATGTAGTCCCACAGGGTTGCACAACACCATGGGGGTACTGTTTAAATTGTCTTGTGCCTCCTGGATATGCTGCCTGCAGAACTTACTCTTCTACTTAAAACCCATCCAAGGTCCCTTTTACTGTGGGGTGGCTCCATAGTGTAGTGGTTAGCACATCTGCTTTACACATCAAAGGTCCTGGGTTCATGCCCCAAGTGGAGCCACGGACCATACCCCCAAGTCCCTGGTGTACCAACACCCGCCCAGTACACCAGGGGCTCCAGGCTCCCCACGCCCCCCCCCCCAGTACACCAGGGGCTCCAGGCCCCGGGGCGTGCTGTGAGCATGTGGGAGGAGATGCCCTGCCTCCAGAGATCCAGTTATTAAGAGGAGAAGGCAACATCCGTAGGTCAGGGGTAGAAGTTGTGAGGGGATGGAATTAGAGAGAGGAATAAATTTTTAAAAAATTATTTTTTTATCTAACAGTCTCAAATAGGCACTCTAGGGCTGATAGTGTGGCCCCACCATCAATACAACACATGGATTCCATGTCTGGTCCAGAGTGACTACTTTGGGTCTCACCATTCCCAGCACATGGGACAGGAAGGGTATAAGTTCAGTCACTTAAAGGGAAACCCTAGTATTTTTGCATATATTACCTATTCATATCCCCTTTGCTGAAACAGTCACATGACCACATCTGGTGCAAAGGAGAAAGACAGTCTTTAGCTGAGAGGCCATATGCCTAGCTAAATTCTATTACTGCAAAAGAAAGAGAGAATGGATTTGGGGAGTCAACTACAGTCTTCCACATGGAGGAAAACTAGGTGCCATGCACAAGAAAAATGGAAGAACGAAATTTAGATCAAATAATAGGGAAGGACTCTTTGAGAAAGTAACAGTAAACTGAAACCTGAGGCATAAGTAGGAGTTGGCCAGGAAAAAACTCTGGAAAGAACTTTTCCCACAGGAGCAGGCTTGAGGGAGCAAAGAGTTAAGCATTGGTGACTAGAGCAGAATGAGTAGTGGGCTAAGGGGAAATGTTAAGAGATGAGATTGCATAGGTAGGCAGGAGCCAGGTCATGCAGAAGCCTGTGCTTCATGTTAAGCATTTTGAATTTTAACTTATATTCAGTGCAATCTGTTGAAAGATTGGGGAGATCTGATTCTACCTTTAAAATACTGCTATGGCTGCTGTGTGGAGAAGGGTGTGGGGTTGGCAGAAGTAGAAGTGGGATCCATTTAGAAAGCAAACATTGCTAAGGAGAGAGGTGAGTTCCAGTGGCTTGGACCAGAATGATAGCAGTGGGGATGGAGAGAAGTGGATGAATTCAAGAGAGAATTTTTGGAAGTATATCAGCACATTTAGTGATATATTGGGTATGGGAGGCAAGGGAAAGTAGGTGTTGAGAATGACTCACAAGTTTCTGGCTCAAGCAACTGGGTGGATTGTTGATAACCTTTACTGAGAGGGAGAAGACTGTGGGAGGAGCAGTTTGGAGGAAAGAAAGGAAAAGCTCAAATTTTGGCATAATAAGTTGGCGATGCCTGTGAAACTTGTAGGTGGAGCTGTGATGTAGGCAATTAAGTGTGAGTCCAAAGCTCAGATGAGAGGACTGGACTTAGCAATCATCAGCACTGAGGTGCTATTTACAATCATGGGAGTAAAGGAGCTCACTACAGAGAGAATATACTGAGAAAGTTCTGAGAAAAACCAATATTTACCAGTTGGTATAGAAGAAGGAACTAAGAAGGATCAGCCATGGGAGTTGAGGAAACCCAGGAGGGTGTTGTCACTGAAGCCTGGGAAGAGATTTTTATTTAAGCAGGAGTGAATGGATACCCTCTCCTTCAGATCCCAGATAAACATTTTGTCCTCCACAGACCAGGCTTGGTGGCCCTCAGTGACTTCATGTACCATGTACCTTCTCTATCAATGCACTTTATCAAATACTATTGTAATGCCTTGTTTTCCATGCTGGATGTAATCTGCTTAAAGACAAGGAACAACTTTGTCTTGTTCAAGATTTGTATTTTGTCTTATTTGCATTAGTTAGCATGTAACAGTTTAAGCAAGATTAAAGTATGTTTCTCTCATGTAAAAGTTTAGGTAAATAGGTGACTCCGTGGTGTTGGGGACCAGGGGGTTTATGCTCTTTTGATCTTATTGTTCTGTAATTTTCCATCTCAAAATTCAGCATGGCTGGTCCAACTCTTCCCATTGTGTTCACATTCCAGTCGTTGGGAAAGAAAAGGAGAAGAGGAAGGCATGTTCTTTCCCTTAAGAACATAACCAGAAGTTATACATGTTACTTATTTTTCGATTCCAGTGGCAGAACTCAGTTGTATGACTACATCTAGCTGCAAGGTTGAGAAATATAGTCTTTAACTAGTAGCCATGTGCACAGATAAAAATTCTGTGCCACTGTAACTGGATCATACATAGTACATGACAGTTGAAGTATGATTGAGTATAAAGAAAGTGTGGAAGGATAAACAAAAAGTTTGCAAAGTTAATTATATCACGAGGAAGGAAGGGGCCTAGAGGGAGAGTTGATAATTATTTATCGAATAGATAGATGATAATAAATAAATGAATTTAATGGTGACAGCAATAATGAGGTTGGTTCCTTTTCGTTCCCCTACTATCCTCCCTTCTTCACTTAGCATTGGCTTCATGGAGCAAGTGGGGCTTACACTGGACTTAATAGATGACCTAAAATGTAAATAGGCAGAAAGGAGGTTATCTTTTATTCTGATATCTTTTTAATTTTCTTGATTTTTCCAAAGATGGATGATCAATCTATAAATGATAATACTGTAGTCTCCTTTCATATGTGTATGTGTGTGTGTGTGTGTGTGTATGTATACAGATGTTTTTCAAATATTACATTGATAAAACAATTATAAATATCCATGATGATCAATAGTTGTCATTACTTTCACTTTCTTCACTGTGAGTGCCTGTTTTGCTGTACTACTGAGTATGAGGCTAGCTATTGCTTTGAGATAGATAATTCTTAATTTGGTTACTAAAATATCCTATATATGTTTAATAAGAGTTTTTTAAAATTAATAATAGGTGTTTTAATTTCCTTTATGTATTTTCTAAGATGTTTTCCTGTCTATTCCTAATCCAGTTCCACATCTTATGTTGTTTTTTGTCTTCTAATTATGGTCATCTTAAATGATAATAAACCCACAGTATAGCACAGAGTTAAGCCCTGGAGACAGAAGGAGTATAAAATCAAGTTCTTCCATCAAGAATCTTGTGATTTACAAGTAAAGACATGACTATAAATAGATTGATTATAATAGAAAGTAGCATATGCTATGAGTGGTACACAGATTAACTTTTCAAAAATATCACTTTCATCATGTTCTTTTTCTCCCAAGAAAAGTTCATTAGAACCTTATGGCCTAATGCATAAAGTTCCAAATCTTTAACCACCTTCAATCAAACACTAAGTCTTGCCGATTTTATCTTCTTGGTATCTCTCTAATATGTTTCATTTTACCCATCCCTACACATGCTACTCTGACTGAAATCCTCATGCAACAGTCTCCATAACGGCTTCCCTGTTTCCTGCTTTGCACATCTATCCAGTACAAATTAAGGCACTTAAAATGGATCTCAGTTACATGATTTTTAAAACACACTTATATTTTAATTTATGAGACTTTTTATTAGAGTATAAATAGTATACAAGTCACAAGGGTAAAGTTCAATGAGTTATAATAAATACAACAAAAACTTTGTGTAATCACTTTTAATACTAGAAAGTTGAACAAACAGCACCACAAAAATCCCTTTATGACCCTGACAAATTACTGCTCTTTTTCTTCTCCCCAAAGGTACCTATCATTCTTATTTCTAACCCCACAGATTAGTTTTGCCTGTTTTTGAATTTTATATAAATGGAATCAAACAGTATGTAATCATTTATGTTTGATTTCTTTTTTTTCAAAATTACATTGCTGTGTGTAATTATTTCATTTCCAATATACAAAGATACAACATTATTTTTTTTCTATTGATGGACATTTAGATTATTTACATTCTTTGGCAATTATAAATAATGCAGCTATGAACATTCCTGTATTTGTCTTTTGGTATATATTCATATATATATATGAATTTCTATCAGAAATACCTAGGAATGTAATTTCTAAATCACAGGATATACAGGTTTTCACCTTTATTAATTAATACCAACCAGTTTTCCAAAGTTGCAAGAATTTATACTTCTGTCAGTTTTCTTGTTTCATATCCTTGTCCTCACTTGGTATTATCGGTCTTTTTAAAAATATATATTTTGAAATAACTTTATACGTACAGAGAAATTGCAAAGGTAGAACAGAGAGCTCCCACTCCCCCAGCCTTCTCCAACATTAACATCCTACATAACCACAGTACAATGATTAATTGACATTGCTGCCAATACCACAACTAAACCCCCAAACAAACCTGATTTTGATCTTACCAGCCTTTCCACCAAAGACTTCTGTTCCAGGATCTAATCCAGGATTTCATACAAAGTTTATGTCTTCTTAGTTTCCTCTAATCTGTGATACTCCTCAGTCTTAACTTGTCTTCCATGACCTTAGTACTTTTACAGGTTACTAGTCAGGTAGCTGGTAGAATGACCTTCAATTTAGTTTTACTGATACTTTCTCATGGTTAAATTGAGGCCATATATTTTGGGGAAGAATGTCACAGAGGTGATGTGTGCTTCTCAGATCATATCAGGGAGCACACGCGTTGTATATTCCATTACCTTCGATGTTAATCTCAATCCCTTGCATAAGGTGGTTCCTACTAGGGTTTCTCTGCTGTAAAGTCGCTTTCCTTTTTCTTTATAGTCAACAGTATTTGGGAAGAGTCACTTTGATGCTATGCAAACATGCCGTTTCCTCTTAAACCTTTATTCATTAATTCTAGCATTCATTGGTTGGTCTTTCCAGCAGCTATTATTACTGTGATGCTCTAATGGAGATTTTTCTATTTTTCTTATTCCTTTTACACTTAATTAGTTAGAATTCTCTGTACAAACATGTGTTTCCTTCTTCCCCACTTATTCAATCATTTATTTATGTCAGTATTGACTTATGGATATTTATTTTATTCTTTGACTTAGAATTCAATACTATCATTTATTTTTTTCCCTCAAATTATTCTATTTTTTGCTATTGAGTGTTCTTTCAGGTTGACATATGTGTCTTTTTTTTTCAGGGTGGAATTTGAGTAATATTTAATTTCAGCAGAATTTTAAATATAAACAGGATAGTTTTGCCATGAACTTTGTCAAAAGACTTGCTAAAATCAATCTTCATATTATTTACTTCATAAACTTATTTATTTTATTGTAGTAAAAGTGTATAACATGAAATTTATCATCTTAACTATTTTTCAGTATATAGTTGAGTAGCATTAAGCACATTCACATTGTTCAACCATCATGACTGTCCTCAAAACTTATGTTTTAATTCTTAAAACTTTTTATTAGAGTATGAAACATACATACAGAAAAGTATACAGGTCATAATGGTCAATTCAATTTGTTATAATAAATATAATAAAAGGTCGGTGTAATCACCACCAATAGCAAGCAATTGAACATTACTTGTACTCCAAAAAGTTTTCTTAAATAGAATATAAAAAATCTAAGCTATAAAAGAAAGTAATCAATAAATTAGACTTTATCAAAATTAAGAACTTTTGCTCTATATAACATAATGTTATAAAAATGAAAAGGCAAGACATACAATGGGAGAAATTATTTTCAAGCATAGATCCAACAGATGACTTGTATCTAAAATATATAAGAACTCTGACAACTCAACAAAAGAACCCAATTTTAAAACTGGACAAAAGGTTTCAAAAGACACTTTACAAAATAAAATATACAGATGGCAAATAAGCACATGAAGATGTTCAGTATCATTAATTATTAGAGCAGTATTTTCAACTGGTTGCAATTTTGTGTCTACACCCTGGAGACATTTGGCAATGTCTAGAGACATATTTGATGGTCATGACTCGGGTGGAGGATGCTACTGGCATACAGTGAATAGAGCCTAAGGTGTGACTAAATTTCCTACAATGCACAGGACAGCTGCCACATACAAAGAATTATTTGATCTGAAATGTCAGTAGCCATAAGGTTGAGAAACCTTGCATTACAGAAATGCAAATCAAAAGCCTGATGAGATACCAATACATATGCAGCAGAATAGATGAATGAATAATAGGTAAATAAAAAGACTGAACATACCAAATATTGAAGTGAATATGGAGGAACTGAAAGCTCATACAAAGCTGCTGGTAATATAAAATAGTTATACCTCTTTGGAAAATAATTTGGCAGTTTCTTAAAAAGTTAATCATAAACTTACCTCAGCTATTACTTTTCTAGGTATTTCCCTAAGAAAAATAAAGGTATTTTTTTCACGCACAGTCTTATATACAAGTGTACACAGCAGCTTTATTTGTAATAGTCAAGGACTGGAAACAACCCAAATATCCATCAAAATGTGAATGAATAGACAAATTGTGGTGTATTCATACAATGGAATACTAGTCAGCGATAAACAGGAACAAACTACTTTAGCATTAATGAATACTCAAACATATGTGGATGAATATCAGAATAATTATCTTAAATGCAAGAAACCCAACACCCACCTCCAAAAAAAAAAAAGAGTTCAGTATAATTCTGTTTATAAAACTCTAAAAAATGCAAACTGATAAAGGAATAGAATACAGATCAATGGTTGCCTGGGAATAGAAGTGGTATGGAGCAGGGAAGGGAGAGAGGGAAAAATTAGAAAGAGACGTGAGAAGATTTTGAAAGATAATGGATATGTTCATTATCTTGATTGTGGTGATGGTTTTGGGGGTAGTTTATAAAAACTTATCAAATTGTACACTCTAAATACATGAAGTTATTGCATGTCAATTACAACTCAGCAAAGCTGGAGGCAGGGAGGCTATGGTTCATGTTCTATGTTAGTCGTGTCTTCTCTCCTAGTCACTATTAACTGAACCACATCTTATTTTATAAACCAAATGCAACTCTGCAGTACTGACTGAACTGAAAGGAAGTCAGTACTTCAGAGTGGTCTTGCTTAAAACTCCATTCAGGAGAAGTGTCTTGCTCATATTGGATGCTATCAAAAGACCTAAGGTTTAGGAAATTTAGGAAATTTCAAGTTAGGAAACTTCTCTTTCTCGCTATATAAAGTTAATGTTTATTTTTATAATAAAATCTCATTACTAAGAATAATCTGTATATGTTAAAGAGCCAGAAAAGTACACTTACTTAACACTCATCCTCCACACTCTTGCTAAAGCATTCTTTCAGAACTTCTAGCCAATGCAATAATAAAAGATGAGTTAGACATGTTAGAAGGGAAGAAACAAAATAGTTTTATTTGTACTATTTGATTATATACCTAGAAAATTCAGGCGAATCAGACCAAATACTTACTAAGATAATAGGTTTATATAATTGGCAAGGTACAAAATTAATATGCAGAATTCAGTGTTTTCAAATATTAAAAGAAAGCAAAACACTGTAAGGTTGGAGAAAAATGATACCATTCAGAATAAGAAAATCTTTACTATCCTGGTCACTTCCTCTGAACATTTTCTAGTTCTTCTGTATCCTTCTCTAAGTGTTATCTTGAGAATCAACTAAAATGTGTTTAGATCATTATGCTTTTCTGGAGAAGCTATCACTATGGTATCCAAAGTGTTATCGTTTCCTCTTGATTCGGTGTAATGCCTTGGTTTCTATTTCATGTAGCAGATCTCTCGAAAACATGCCACAAGCCACAGCCTGATCCCATCTCACCATCTGGTTGTCTAGGAATTCACTAATAAGTTCATTTAAGTGAAATGGTGTTATTAAAAAATCACAGCTATTCACTGTGGGACCCTGTGTTCTGAGGGCACTGAGTTCCCTCACAGTGGGCAGATTACTGAATCTTTCTAGGTATGAGAGTTTCTTACATAAAATGAAAGAACTTGGAATTGGTTATTTGTCAAGTCTCTTTAGCTGTACATTTTTGCAATTCTGTACAATCTGTACATGTCAAGTGTTTTCTCTTGCTTTTAAAATACTATGCAGTAAATAGTATTTCACTTTAAAGCAAAAACCTTGTATGGTAAACATAAATTTTTGTGTTGCTGTTGTTGAAAATTTGATTGTAATATCACCATTACTCTATGTATCCTATATTAAAAATATTATGACATGGCACACAGATAATATAAAAGGAATCATAATTCTGTCTATCTTAACCAAATTGAAATGTGAATTTCTACTAAATTTAATATTACTAAAATAAAATAGGAAAAGTTTACACCTTTAATTACCAAGTCATCATTTTTATTATTGCTAATAAGTAATGAAGTATCAATAGTTAAGCAATTATTCAGTTATTCAGTTATATATTAGGCACTGAAAATTCTGATATAGTCCTTGCCAAAATGGAGTAATACAGAGTACAGAAAGAAGGAACTTGCAGTCATAGCAGAGAAATAAATATATTTAAATCATATTTCAGGAATGTATGTTATTTGAGGAAAAGGACATGTTTGTATTCAAATGATCCTCATAATATTTCTTCATAATACCATGTGTAATACTGCTTTGGAGATAACTAAATATGTGAAACTAGCTCCAACATCTTAACATTCTGTTAAGTATTTTTGGGAATATTCATTCATTTAACCAATATTTCCTAAGTGCTTACTTTGTGACTCACACTGTTCTAGATACTGGGAACATAGCCCCAATATATATATATATATCCCTGCTCTCATCATGCTTACATTCCAGAGAATACATATAACTTGTAACCTAAATGTTATTTTTTTCTTAAAGAAATGTTGTATCAACTTTATTACTGTTTTTCCTAGTTGTAAAAAAAATTCTTATATATTAGAAACAAACTACAGTGATACAGAAAATAATTCTTTTGTAATCCTACCCCCTTGGTGTAATTACCATGAGTAGTTTGGTATATATATACTCATAGACTTTTTAGAATATTTTTTGAATTTGCAAACTAGATCACTGTTCTATAAATTGTTTTTTTTCCACTTAGCGACACAGTATACCAATACACCATACCATGTTTTCATTACAATGCATCTATATCTAACTCTCCCTTTTTATTGGTTGCATAAATACATTATATAGAAAATATAATTTATTTTAACCATTCTTCTATTGATGACCATTGAGATTATTTCCAGTTTTTCCATTATGATTAGTGTTTTGTTTTAGAAATCTTTGCTTAGCCCAAGATATTTTCAAATTCACATTTGGGACCTAGAGAGAGACAGAAAGTTCCAGCTGGTAGCTGTCTCACTGGACTGGGGGCTGGGAGGAGAGACAGAAATTGGAGATTAGAGACTTTGGGCAGCCAATATCTGAGTGTTTAAGATCCCAGATAAAAGAGGGATATAGAGCAGTGAGCCTGGTACTTTGCATGCAATTTCCCTTCAAGGCTTTTCCAATGCTCAGGGTAAAAGATTGAGAAATCCAGTGAAAAGCAGCTGAGAGCCTCAAAATATGAGAGTTTGATAGTCTTCATTTCCTGTGGGGAGGCAGGAAGAAGGCCTCGAATGCCAAGCTAAAACATAGCCAGTAAAAAGTCACCAGAGGGTTTTAAAGGAAATGAGGGCCTGACCAGGAATCAGTTACAAAATGTTGTCATTGGAAGAGACTTTGTGACTGTCCTGCCAGTGAAGTGACTGCAGCACAGGGAGTTGTGCCCCCACTCACAGTCAAATGTCCCCCACAGCAGCAGAGCTAAGACTACGACCCCTTAGTCTAGGCTTTCTTAAGTTCCTACAGGTATCTCAAAACCACGTGTGTATGGGTAAGTCAGAGGCAAGGAGAGGTCTGCCCAAAAGTGGAGAGTTGGGATTCTGAAGGATGAAAGGATGTTGGAGGCCAGGAAATGGGGAGAGAGCAGGGAGGAAGAGCTCGAGGATGAGAACAGGACCCCTGAGTTTTCCCTGCGGGAAAGATTTGGGAGAGGAGACCTATAAGCAGAAAATTAAAATGGCTCCTCCTGAAGGAGGAGGTGGGTGGGATGGGAAGATGATTAGTTTGGGAGCTTTTGAGTTTCATGGACTGGCAAGACATGGAGATAGAAATGGCCTGCAGGCAATTAGAAATATGGATCCAGAGTTTAAAAGAGATTAGGGTTTTTCTCTATTCCAATCCATACCTTCCTTTATTCCCTCCTCTTTTCCATCTTTTTTTTTTATAAATTCAGGAATCAAATATATAGTTGAAGTTGCAGAAATAGATGAGATCTTTAAGTGAAAAAGTGCGTAAAGAAATTTTTAAAGCATGGTGTATTTGATTTGACTTTTTAAAATCCACTATATATAATCTGATTCATTACGAAAATTAAATGTGATGGTTCGAATCTCAGAAAAAGAGTCATGTGGATTTTACTTGAACCCATATAATGCCTGTAGAATTAATAGTAGTAAGAATACAGTTCATTCCATGGCTGGACATCTCAAATCCTTCGTATTGAGTTCAAACTTGCTTCTCTATAATGTTCACTCATTGGTTCTATAATATAAATATTTAAACTTTTTCACAATAAAATGGTACAATTCAAGAAACACAGTAGTCCTCACTAATTACTTCAAATTGGTCAACTAATCATCAGCATATATTTAGTTCTAAAGAAGAGCAATGGAATATTAAAACAACCTGATCTACTTTTCTCACTTATTAGATTTGAAAGACTGATGCTATCTAGTGTTGGTAAGGATGTGAGAACTGAATGTTCTCACCTTCTGCTGATAAGGTATCAATTAATACACCTGTTCTAGAGCATTTTTTGATAATAGGCACCCAAATTTAGAATGTACATTTTTTATGGTGACATTGATTAATGAAATCCAATAAGTTTCAGCTTTACACTTTAACAATAAGGAATGTATATGTTTACACTGTGTGTTCACCACCCATAGTTAGATTTCTTTCTGCCACCACATATTTGACCCTCTTTGCCCTGTCTACCTCTCCTCTCCCCCCACCCTCTTCTCTCTGGTAACCACTATAGAATCTCAATTTTTGATCTAGCAGTTCCACTTCTAGAAATTTATCTTAATTAGAGAAGTGTTCAAGTATGCACATTCATCAAGTGTATTTATTAGCTTGTTTTTTAATTGTAAATGTTTTAATTGAAATATAACATGTAAATAGTAAATGTACAAAACTTAAGTATATAGCTCAATGAATTTTTATTAAGAAAACATGCCTTTATCTCTCTCTGCCATCAAGAACTTTACTGGTTCCCAAAAAGCTCTCTCCTGCCCTTTTCCAGTCATTACCTCCAAAAAGGTAAGTACTACTCTCACTTCAAAGAGTAGGTTCCCAGAGAAACAGACTTTGAGATTACCATGCAACTGGGACCAATACTTATGGAAGGGAAGAAAAGAGGAGCAGAGGAGAGAGGAGGGAAGAAGAAGAGAGAAGGAGGGAATAAAGAAACATGATTGGGCAGATGTAAAAGTTTGTTGCAACCTCAAAGAAGACTTTACCTAACTCTACAGGGAGTGCTGAAGCTGAGATCCCCCTTTGGATTTATCCCAAGTTGTGGTGAGAGCCTTACACCCAACCCCAGGGATATAACCTTGGGCCAGGGAACACTCTTCAGCTGAGGCACTTCTTAAGCAGAATATTTCTGAAGGGGAACCTTGATGGTGCATTCCATTAGTTCTGATGGGTTTTGAACATCATGTAAATGTTAGTATATACTTTTGGTGTGTTGCTTCTTTTAATCAATATTGCATGCGTAAAACTAATCCCTATTGTTTCGTTCCATCTCAGTATACCATAGTATATTTACTCATTCTATTGTAGTTGGGCATTTGCATAGTTTTCAGGTTTTGTCTATTATGAACAGTGTTGCGGTGGATATTCTCGTGCGTGTCTTTTGATACATGCATTTCTGTTGGGTATAGACCTAGAAAAAGGTCGTAGAATAAGCTTATGTTCAACTTTATTAAATACTGCCAAATATTTTTTAAGTAGTTATATAAATTTACACTTCCACTAGCAATATAAAATACTTTTAGTTCCAAATTCTCTCCAATACCTGATATCAATTAAGTTTTAGGGATTCCGGTGTTTGTAGTGGCATCTCTATGTGGTTTTAATGCATTTTCCTGATGACTAGTGCTATTGAGAACCTTTTCATTTAAATGCTCTTTTTTGTAAAGGGTCTTGTGGTCATTTTTAAATTGGGCTTTCTGTCCAATTTAATCTTGTTGATTTGTAAGAGTTCATTGTATCTTTGGGATACAGGTCCTTTGCCAGATATATATTTCAAATAACTTTCCCTACAATGTGATTCAAATTTTTATTCTTTTATGCTTAGAGAGAAAACAGCTCTAGGGAAAATGTCAACAGTAGTTGGTTTTGTCTGGATGTTGGAGTTTTTCTCCTTTTTACTTCTCCATATTTTCCAGTTAAGCCTCATGTAATGAAGAGAAAATTTAAAACACAATAGAAGGAATGAGTTATTTAAGAAAAACAGTGTGTTGAAAATGTGATGACATAGTTAAAAAGCAGCCCATTGGAAGAAGTTAGCCAGGACAAGAACTGTCCCAATTTGCCTTTAATGTTACCCATATACCTGTGCAAATCTGCTAGAGACACCTGGTGGAGAGTGTTGAGAGATTACAGGAAATGTTTGAATGCTCTGTAATGTGTTTGAGAGGTTACAGCTTAAAGGGCCAGTGTACTTGCTAGGTGAGAAATGTATGTAAAACACACTTTGTTTCACTTATCATGTTAGTTTTTATATAACTAAAAAAATCCTTCAACTCTCAGTTGGGATAGACCTAGCTCACTAGTGGGCCGGATTTGGACCTGATCGACAAATATGACAAAAATTTAGATGTAACAAAAGACAGTGAGATTTGACCAATTTTTTTTGGGTGGGTGGGGAACTACATAATTTGCAGTACCCAGGCAAAATGGAAATGTGGGGCTCTTTGTTCAGAAAGCAGGAAAAAAGGTAACATTAAAGACACTAAAGTAAAAAGATTTTTCCTTTTGCGATCTCTCAGCCTGTCATGGCATTGTTTATTTGCTATTTCGTGTCATTCTAGGTAAAGAATATTTCAAAATTTTAATTACTAGCATGAATTTTACTATTCATCTTTACATTGTGTAATGCCAGTTTTAAGTGTAGATACAAGAACATTTAACTCATATATGGAATCACCAAAATTACACAATTCATTTTTCATACTTTGTGCATGGATAGATATTTTATTCTTATCAGAACAGTGGAAACAGTGCACGAAACGAACTCAACTATTTTGCTTCTTGATATGCGCACAGTCTTGATATGCCAACCTTCTGTACCTTCAGCTTACTGGCAAGGAAGCATCGGAAAGAAAAGGAACCATGTGTGGTCCTATCTTTCCCTTTCCTTCCATGCCATCATTTGCAGTTTATGTGATTTGCTAATATAGGAAAACAACAAATAAAAAGGGTATGATAGATTTCCTTGGTCAATCACATTTCTGAGAAGCCATTGCCTCCTTATTATGTTTGAACCAGGATCTTGTTGTCAGAGGCTGTCAATGCCCTTACTTAGTCATAAATGTGATACATTTACCTTGTCCTGGTTTTGAGTCTCACTGAACCCCATACCCCAGGGATCCACAGAAAATCTGTGCTCACTGGGCACTGTGAACGCTAAGTGAATACAATGGGGCTGCAGGGAAAGGGGGCGGTCACTTGTACATCTGCCTCTATTCACTCACACGCTCCACTGTGTCTTTTCAACTTAGATGTTCAAAGACAAAAATTTTTAAGAGTTTTGAGATGGCAGTATCAGAACCAGGCATGCCCAGTGTCCTTTCTGAGTGAGGAGACTTCTGTGACCGCAAAACCTCTGAAGTCAGGCAGGTATGGTTCTTTTCTTTCTCCTTTTCTTTTTTAATGGGTAAAGAAAGCTCTTAATCCTGCATGATCATGGCTCCTTTAGGATCGGCAGCACTGAAAATACAGCCTAGGAAAAAAATCATATTCAGAATTATAGGCCTTTTGTTACAGAGCCAGAATTTTGGCTAACTTGATTATCAGACAGAAATAATAAGCAAATAAAATCTTTTAAGAAAGATGTCAATGCTCAAAACAGCTACTTCCCCTGGACCAGTTTCAAGGATCTATTTGTACACATGCAAACTTTAATTGAGTGTCCTGCCATTCAAAGGGAACATTTGCAGTTACTCAGGCTTGTTTTATGAACATGTGTTTCAACCTAAGGACCAAGCCAGATACAATTAAAAGTGTTAACTATGGATATGAAAGGTTACCTACTGTTCCTACTCTCTCTGCATTTATTTAGCACCTAGAGGGGAAAAAAATGAAAACAAAGCTGGGGAACAAGAAGGAAACGGTAGGAAACTTTTGCTTTTTTTCCCTCTTGAGAAAACAGCAAATGTGTTGCATCTACGTTTGACTTTTTCTGCCATGGAATGGGCAGTGCTGTTTGTGTGCAGCAGCTGTGTTTAAGGCTGTTTACACTAACATGCTCTGGACTGTAGATGCAAGACAGGGCGTTGTAACCTGCTGTTATGGAATAGGCTGAACAGATTCTTGAAGTGGAATGGCTAAGCAAGGTCTATGAAGCAGAGACTTGACACGAGCTTATCATATGCTGAGCACTCGACTGAGACAGAGGGTGTGGTCTGAGAAGACAGGTCAGTGGGCCTCTAGTCCAGGAGAATTGCCAGGATCTTGAATCTCAGAGACTTCTCACATGTCTCAGGGGAAGAAAAACTGAGCTTATGTTTGTCTTACATTTTCATCTGTGCTTTTCACTCGGAGGAATTTCCCTTTCTTTATCACCTTGATGAATGTATGTATTTATGACACGTAATTCTATAAAGTGGGATAAAGTGGGTAACAGTTGGAGTAATGTAGCTATAAAAGCCATGAGACCTTAGTGGTAAGAATCAGGGCTATGTGATCAGAGATCAAACCAAGGCCAAAGCCTGGATATCTCAATTGGACCAGGTGAATAAGATTGCTGGCTGTCCTCCAATACGTTTCCCCTCTTCTAGGGCGATAAAATTCCTAATTTGGGCCTGGGTACGTGGTGTCCAAAACAGAGACTACATTTTCCAGCTTCCCTTGTAAATGTAGTCATGTGACTAGGTTCTGGTCAATGAGGTGAAAACTCACCTACTCTTTCCTTCTTCTTCATCTTTTCTTCTATCTTGCTGCCTAAAATGTAGATCCCATTGTCATAGACCATGAGGGGAAGGACCATAGGGTGGGGACAGGGGAGCAGTAAGATGGAAGGAGCCTGAGTCCCTAAGAATCTTAAGGGAGAGCTGCCTATCAAACCACTTTTAGCTTATTTAGGCCATTGTTATTTTGCCATTTTGCCACTCATAGTTAAACCTGTTGCTTACTGATATACATTATTACCGCAGAGTTAGCTTGACCGGACTTCTGGATAAATGGCCTATCTTATAGACTTTACACATAGATGCAAAGGTCTGTTTGTTACACTATTATTATAACATAACTGAAAGCCGTTTATAGAATTCTTGTCCCTGGGCAATTCAAAGCTCATACAGGGAGCCTATAACTCAGGGGTCAGATGTCAGGGCAGAAGACTCACAACATACAAAGTGTATTAAATGGAGATGATCTTTAGGACCCTACTCAAGGTGGGAGACAATTTTTAATAACAGTTGGACTGAGAGGTGATGGTAAGGGAAGCAAGTGGAGTAACAGGTGAAAGTAACAGGTATAGAAAATGTTTTTAAAAGCAAGTCTTGAAAAATTGTTCCATTAGTTTCTTAATTTAAATTTAAAAAATTTTTTTAATTTTTTTTATTTTTTAGGTGAGGCAATCCTTGTTTAACCTCACAGATTGCAAGGACATTGTCAGCTTAAAATCCCTTATTTTTTTGTTTTTCGCGTACAGCACTTGGTCTCCCTAGGTGGTCTCCCATCCAAGTACTATCTAGTCCTGACCCTGCTTAGCTTCCGAGATCAGATGGGATCTCACTTGTTCAGGGTTGCATTGCTGTAGACTAGATTTTTTTTAATGCAAGCAAAATACCTAGTCTGGAGGAAAAGACAATGTAATGCATGGCAGCTGGGGTTACACAAAATTTGCTCATTTTATATAATGCAAGCAAATATCTAACAGCACTTGGAGTATAGTACTCAATATATGTTTGTTGCTGATATATTGTGTGAATATAAAAGAATTAAGCCTATTAAAAAATTGTCTGAATTACTGACTGAATAAATTAAGGTCTTAACTTATTTTGTCGTGTTTGTGTTTCCTGATAACTTTCAGGTTGACTGCATTATACATGAATAATAAAAGTATTACTAACTATATTTTATTGAGCAACATTATGTTAGAGATGTTTTATGTACATTGTTTGATTTGTTTCTTACAGTATTCCTAAGAGATGGCATAAATCATTTATCAGGTGAAGAAACTGGGGTACAAAGAGGTTATATGGCTTAGTATCTAACTTAAGATCACATAGTAGGTGGCAGTGAACCTAGCTCTGTTTATTCCAAAACCAAACTCTTTCCCTTATACCAATTCTTACATTCTTACTCTTTCCTTGGAAGCAAGGTATATATGACAGGTTTCACTTGTGGTTTACTTTGGTCTATTGAAACAAAGTGGTAGACCAGAATTTTCCTGCAGTCATGTTATTTTTAACGGATTTTGTCAGTTAGTAAAGATATAGTAGTATATGGCTACATGAAAGAAGTAATAAATTAGTAGTTATGGGAAATATGAGAAGCAAAACAAAATATAAATGAATAATTTCCATGTAGGACTTGGAAAATAAAACTATTATTAAATATTTATTAATTGTTTTAGTGAACTCTGTACACTAGTGAACTCTTGCTTTGTCTTCAGATTGCAAGTCATAGGTTTTTTTCCAAAAATTTTAAATTATCTTATTTCAAAAATTAAGTTACAGAAATGTATGTAAGGAATTATGAATATTTTATTTTTCATAAAATCAAGTATTTTCACTCAAGACTAGTGACATTTCAAGTGCTCAATAGCCACCTGCGGCTAGTGGATACCATTTGGCCATGCCAACCTAGATTACCTACAGATTCGATCATGATTCTCAGAATAATCTGGATGATTAGATCATAATCCTTGGAGTTTATTTTTTAAAAAGTACCAAAGGACTGACCTGTCACATGCATGACCTAGCTTATGATATATTAGTATGATACATTTATAAAAATATCTGTCCTGTGGAAAAAATATCAAAGCTACAAATTTCACTGTAATGGTACTCCTGCCTATATCATAGGGATAAGATTATGTTAACTCTCTCTTGGCTTTTATTATTTTTCCTCCTTAATATACCAGTTTAACTAAACCTTAATATACCAGTTTAACTATATGATGAGCTTGTCCTCACAGCAAGCTGTCCTAATACATCATGGACGTAGTGGGTTTGTTTGAAGGAATTAGCTTGGTAAGCCATCCTGGCATGGAGCATCATGCTTCAGAAATACTTGACCTAAAGTAGATTCATTTACACAGCACTATCTGTGTGAATCTCAAGCTACTGATTCTCAAACCCAAGTTGAAAGAACTTAGCTTTTGCTCTAGAAAGAGGTGGACAGTTTCCCACATATCCCAGCTATTACAAACTGTCTCATTCCTGTCCTACCATCGATAGGACTTTAGGGTGGAGGAAAAATGACGTGACCTTATTTTCTCCCTAACCCTTAATAGGGCTAATATCCAGCACTTGAACATTAACTTGGAAAATGTTTCAGTGTTTATTTTCTAAAACAGGAATCCATAGGGTGCTTCAAGCATTTAAGTGATTGTTTGAGAATTTAACCAACCAACTATAAGATAATTCTCAGCATTATAATAATTTTCTGAAGTATTTTGGAAATAATGGCTAGAAGCAAAGTTGTAGTCAATGATGCATATTAATTCTGGTCCAGTTTCTGAGCCCAATTCATGTATTAAATCAACATTTATTTAACACTCAGTATGTGCCCAGGCACTTTGCTAAGCAATGGAGATACATGATATGAAAATCCCTTTTCTTTGGAGCTAACATTCTAAAATGGGGAGACAGACAAAATAAATTCTATCTTGGATTAGAAGGCAATAGATGCTGTGTAGGGGAAAAGCAGGGAAGGGGATAGGAAGTGCAGGATGGGTGTAGGGATGTGGTTTGCAAAAGTGATAAGTAAAGATCATACTGATGTTGTGACATATGAGCAAAGTTTTAATGTAGATGAAAGGGGGAACCGTGCCAATACCTGGAAAAGAGATTTCTAGTTAGAACAACAAGTGCAAAGGTCTTGAGGAGGAGGGAGCATGCTTGGCAAGTTAAAGGCACAGCAAGAATGGCAATGTGGCTGGAACAAGTGAGCAAGGAGGGAGAGTAAGAGCAGATGAGTTCCTACTCTGCACTGGAAATGTTTTGTTTTGTCATTGCTGGGCTTTTTTTTTTTTTTTTCTATTGGAGGGTACTGAACAGAGCGGAGACATGATCTGATAGATGTTTGAAAAGGATCATTCCAGCCTATGTGTTGCGAATGGATGGTATGGAGGCAAACTTATGTTTATTGCCACAATCCAGGTGAGGCCTGACACAGGGTGAGAATAGCAGGGTGATGAGGAGTAGTTGAATTCTGGCTGTAATTGGAAGTTAAAGCAAAAAGCGTTTCCTAAGTGATTAGATGTGGATTGCAAAAACAAGAGAGAAACATATGTTGACTTGGCTTTGCAGAGACTGCTTTTATTGATGTGCAGAGGAAACTCCCTTTTTATTCACCTCCATCTAAGTGACCCAGCAGATTCATCTCTGTGACAGTCTCCTGTAAAACATACTGGCTGATGCACAAGACCCCTGATCTTCATGTCCAACAGACTACTCTCTGGAACACCCCTCCATCACTACCCACAACTCCTGTTCCCATAAGTTGAATTGCATGTTTACTAGCTGTTGACTTCTTTCTAAAACTGTATATTCTGTTACAGCTCCCCATCCTGCCTGGCTGTAACCCATACCCCACTTACGGGTATGTAACCTCATTTCCACGCGGCTAGCCAGTTTTAGGCTTGACTTGTCTGCTACCTCATACTATAATTCTAATAAACTAATATTTATCATGAAAAAACAAAACTGTATATTCTGACTGTACATTTAAAAGATTAAATATTAAATAATGGAACATGAATTTGAAAACAAAGAATTGAAGGCTTTGGAAAGAGTTGATAAAGGCGAGTCTTAAAAAAAAATCACTGAGTATAAGGCAATTGTAAAAATAGAGGGAAAGAAATTTAAATCCAGAATTATGCCCTCAGATTACTTTGCAAATATTTTTAAGTTCTTCCTCTAAAGAAATGAAAATTAAAGACCATACTCACATGGTTTATGCAGGAAAGTGCAGATCTATCAGCAGATATATGCTTAAAGGGTGGTCCTTGGCTGTCCTGCAAAGATCAACAATGAATGTGTATAATATATGTTTGCTTTTCTATCCAGCTTCACCCCCCCCCAATAAATGGACAAACTGCCTGTTCAGATTACATTAAAGATAACTGTTTTTACTGTTTATTGATAATTTACATATTCTAAAATGTTCATATGGACAACAAAAGCTTTTTCTTGAACCATATTCTATTTCTCCATTTTGGTGCATATCAGGGAGCAGGACTAGTTTCTGAGTTTTTATTTTTTATGGGTTTCATAAAGAATGAACTTACTGACTTAAAAATCAACCTTTAAAATTAGACATTAAGTGGAAAAAATATACAACTTGAGGGCCCATAATCTCACAAACCACAATGCAAGCTTTCAAAACTATAACCCTATCACTAAATAAATCGTTGAATCTGCTGTATGCAGCAAAATGTTGTTAAGAGTTCAACTGTTATTTTCATTTGTAATTTTAAGAGGATGCTGCAGAAATATACTTTTGGTCTCCAGAGGGCGCAGGGTGGAAAGAAGTCGAAGCTGAGGTTTGATGCCTCTGGATAGCAGCACTACCTCCTTACCAGGGCTGTTAAATAGGAAAAGTGATCTACGACATGCAGTATCGGATGCTAGTAGACACAAGGACTGTGTATATACTAAACTCTGCACCTCGTTTTGAAGTGTAAGACATATGCAAAAGTTGCAGAAACCTCTATTCTATTCCTTTCTGCCTAATCTATTGAAATGGAGTTTATGAAGAGTATTAGAGAATTAGAGAGAGGGTATGTGTTTATGTAAGAGTTATTAAAGAGAATGTGTGTGTTTGTGTGAAAGAGGGTGTGAGAATGTATGTAAGAGAGAAAGATGCAGTATGTGAGGTTGGGAGGCTCCAGACTTTAATCCTTACAAGAATACTGTTGAAAAGTACATGAATGTGGCTGAATTATGCGTCCAATTCACAGTTCTAAACATTCTGCCACAGGCTAAAGCTGCAGCCTTTCCCTTCAAGACAGGAAAACACACACACACACACACACACACACACACACACACACACACAAGTACAACCTTCTTTTGTGCTCTTTCTAATCTCAGTAGCATTTTACTTTTCACTAAGATGTTTAGAAGTTTTTCTGATTGAGCATGTTTTCCTCTTCTTCAATACTTTATTAAAGTGTTTCAACCAACACTAGTAGCACAAAATTCACTATAAGAATATCACACATCTATTTAATTGTTGCATGAATGTCATTTATTTATTGAACTTAACATTATTATGAATATATAATGAAAAATGCTCCTCAGAATATGGTGAATGTTGCTCATCAATTGGACTAAGCTATATTAAAATGAAAGAGATGTAGGAGATTGTTCACAGTTTGTTTACAAGTATACAGAAGAAAGGTTCATCTGTGTGCATCTGCAGGTGCAAGGTTTTGGATGAAGAAGCTCAGGAATGTCTCCAGCTGCTTGCTTGATCTGTATGCAATTAGGCCTCCCTTGTTGGCCCACCGATCCACTCCACTAGCACCTTCATTTTCCACGTGGTACACCAACTGTGGTAAATCAAGCCCTGTTTCTGGATTTCTCTCTAAGCATTCTTTTAAGTCTACCATTCCCCCACCCATGGCCCTGAGTATGGCATGAGCAGCACAAGAGTCCCACTTGAATGTGGTATCTTCTGAAAAGATGTAAACATCAACAAGGCCTTGGATAACACACAGGCTCTTGTAACCAGCCCCAGCTGCTCGGAATATACGATCTCCACAGACACGTGACAATGCGGCTTTGATATTCTCCTTTTCACTTGTACTAATGACAGCTGAAAACTGGTGAGAGAATTCCACCTCAGAGCTGGTGTTTTTAGTCAATTGGCTCCACGGTTCACTGCCATTTCTTTTAGAGACGGAAGGCTGATGTGAGTAGATGTTGGTCCCCATGTAAGAAAGGCCCCAGTAGCACTGTCCTTTCCACCTGCAAAAGAGAACTTTCAGTGTGTGGAGGTAGGTTATCACATGTGTTTTATCATTCATGTTATTTTTCAGCTTAATGATATGAAAAAAAGTATAATGTAATGAGTCTCGATGCCTTTAAGTCTAGAAATAGATATCAAGTAGCTAATGCATTTCTAAAAATTACTCCTCCAAATGCAGCTGCTTGCCTGTATTGCAGATTAGAAACACTTTCCATTTTACAGTGTTATCACTCAATCTAGGGTGATACTAAAATCCTGGCCTGTAGAAACACCATTAAATTTCATTGCCACTTTTGGCATTTATAGTTTAACAAGGAAAGAGATGAACAGACACAATCATCTATCTTTTCAATCTGCAAAGCAGTCCTTATAAGTTTCTCTTCATTTGGTGAACTCCTTTTCACTGTCTTATTCATAAGCTCACTTTGGCTTTAGTATCAAGAGAGGTGGACTCATTTTTGTCCACAAAAATAATAGCCCTATCATTTCTCAATGTTTAACTTATTCTATTTACAGAAGAGGAAACTGACGCTTAGGGAATAGAAGTGTAAGAAAGTAAGTCAGTGGTAGAATCTGCATTCAAACCCACCAAGTCTCACTCCAGAATCTGTGCCACTACTTTTGTCAACCATTTCTAGGCCATGATTATGTCTACATCCAGTCTCAATTCTTTTTAATTTCTCAGTGACCTTTTAAAGATAACAAACACATTTTCCATTTGGAAGAAGGCAGGGGTAGAAGAAAATGTCAAAATTCCAGTAGTGTAGTTTATGATTATTAAAGAATATACAATTCTTAGTTGCCTGAAGCATCTCAAAGTTCAGTACAAATAGAACAGTATGACTGACTTCAATAAAAAACAGACCACAAAAGAAAAGTTGCTTGCTTCCCCTTGGACTCTGCCTAGAGTCAACCGCACAGCGCAGGCCATGGATCAGAGGAAACTGACTGGCAGCTGGCTATGCTCCAGGTAAGAATCCACAGAAGGGTGAAGAGGGAGAAGGTGGAAAAGGTGATACTGACACACTTATAGGAAGAGCACCCCATAGGTTCTAATCCTGGCCATAACCGCTCAGCTTTTCATTGATAATTTTCACATTTTGTTCTGAATTTCTTCTGAAATAATGTAAAAGTTTAACCGGCTATATATCTGGTGACAGCATCTATCTTGTTCCAAATGTATTATAAAAGTGTTACCGCTGTTCTATTAATCTGGCTTTGAATGGATTCTAGGAAGAGGGAACAGGATTGCTATATTCCAAATGCAAAATTATGATTTCTCCAAGATACTATTTCTTTTAAAAATTTCTACTAGCATGCCCCAAATTATGCCAAACTCAGGCTTGAAAATAGAACTTTAATTCAAACATGCAAATTTTAGTAGGAATAGCCCAATGTATCAAATCAAATCATAGGAATGTCACATGGAGTGATAATCTTGACAATAAGCAAAATTAAGGTTGTAAGTACTAAAATATATAATATACCAAGTGTTCATCGTTTACCTGAGGGTGTTTAGGTCTTGTGATACAAAAGGTTGGTTGATGACCCCCATCAGGGGCACCCCTGTCTGTATGTCATAGACGCCAATTAAAATGGTGACACACTGAAGTCCACTGGGGAAGATACCATGGGTGGATTTAACATCAGCAGAACCTTTTATATACTGATAAGTTGAATCTGAAAAACAAAGCAAATTTGTTTGGATTCAGGTAATGATTATTTAGAAAATAATGAATACATCTATAAACTGTCCTATACCATTTCTTCCGCTAATTTTCCGCTATGGCCTGAATGTTTGTGTCCCTCCCCCAAATTCTAATCCCTCCCCCAAAAGAAAGATAGTATTAGTAAATAGGGTCTTTGAGAGGTACTTAACTCATGAAGTGGAACCCATGAATGGGATTAGTGCCCTTATAAAAGAGGCTCCAGACGGTCCCTAGTCCCTTCCTCTGTGAGGACAGGATAAGGTGCTGGTGATGAACCAAGAAGACGGCCCTCACCTAACCATGCTGGCACCTTGATCTTGATGTCCAAGCCCCAAAACTGTGAAATATAAATTTCTGTTGTCTCATAAGCTACCCAGTCCATAGCATTTCATTATAATAGCCCAAATGGACAAAGATAGTCACCAATCAAGTTTTACCTTTGGATGTCACTTGTAGTGAATAGTTATTTGACCTCTTGTACTTCATTTTTCAGCTGCTTGTGTTTCATTTTCCTGACTGTATAGGAACTCTTGAAGGGAAAGGACATGTCTACAATTCTTTGGCATCTAGCATAGCACCATGCATGTAAATGCTCAAATACTCATCACATGTCAAAAGCACATAAAAAACTAATAACTCGGAAAGCTGGTGGGATTCCTTAGAGCTCTTACTAACCAGAAGACAAGTCCAATGTGAATGGAAATGCCTCCTTCCAGGAATGTCAGGGGCTGAATTACTTTTTTATTGTTGTTATTGCTAAAATCAAGAAGAAAGTGACAATTATGGTTGCTGTTAAGGTTTTCCCTTAAGAGATGTACATGCCAGTAGCTGACTGCCAACATTGAGTGAGTTAACACCCAGTTAAAGATGTGCTGGGCAAAAAGATGGAGAGAGCTAACAATTCAGGATAGAACCAAGTAGCAGGAGATCTCTGTGCCTCAGAAATCTTAACTAATGCTGGTTTACCCTTACAAATGATAATAGAGTTTGGGGAAGAGTCTTAGTCTGCATATGTAATCCATTGGCTAAACATTCAATAATTCCTTGATGACAGAAGTCATTTCTTTAACGTGGTGTTAATGTGCTTGTCAGATGTGGAGGGTCGGGGTGTTTGCTACATGGCATAATGAATGGTGCCAGTTGTGTTGGGTGGAATGTACCAGGCAGGTGGGAAAGAAGAGAAAGGGACTTCTGAAAATTAATACCGAGGGCACTGTATTAATAGCATCATTGAAATGAGGCCTATACTTTTAAAACAATGAGGTACAGATTATGGTTCTATCACAATCATGGGTGTGCCTGTGTGTACACACACACATATAGACACAAACACTTAAGCATATTTGTTATATGTGATATATATATTTGTTTATAACACAACACATAACACATATCTCAACTTTTCATTTATCATTTTAAAACTTCAAGAATTTCAAAACTTCCAGGAGAATTAAACTACACTCAATTTTTATTTTTCTAAGCCTCCCCCGACCAAAGGATTACTAATAAGAACAAATGAACAAAAGCAAACACACTATCCTCTACTTACCTATGGGATCCACCCAGATTCCCAAAATGTCCTGTGGAATGGTGATCTCTATTGAATCCAGAGTGGGGTCAGTAAAGGCAACATCCTGATGAACAACCTTGGCTAATGCTTCAGATGCCACCTTGTTACCATTAAGGACTTTGCTAAGAAGCTCTACTGTTTCTTCCTCTGTTGGACATAGTCTCAAGATAATCTTTTCTCCTAGAATAAAGACAAAAGTCATTACATTTCAAGAGTCTCAGTGCAGAAAGAACAACAGAGGGCTGGGGAGGAGCAAAAGCTATGCACTTAGACGAGAGCAATACAAACATAGCAGTGGTTCCTAACCTGGCCCATTGCCAGAATCACAGGGGCCGGTGGGGTAGGGCATAAAAGGTTGTCATAAAGTCACAGATGCCCACTGGTCACTCATGCACTTAATAGTAAGGGATGGGTCCAGAAATCAAATCTTCTTCCCCCAAAAATGTCCACATGGGCACATGCACACAATTTTGTATCCAGTTTAAGGGAGCTCATGGACCAGTTTAAGAACCCCTGAATCCTGAGTCCTTTGATAATCTTTTATTCGTGTTTTATGCCTTTTACCTTTTAATATGCATAGGTTACCCTGTTGTGTTTGGATGTTATTGAAAAGAATGAAGGCTTTATCAGCACTCCGAAGCACTTCTACCTCTTCTCTGATGCTGCTTTTAACTAAAAATTTTTTATGCTCAGTAAAGTAAGATGAAGTATACTAATCTATAATGTATTAAAACTATATGACTAAATGGTATACAAAGAATAACTCTCCTCTGTGAAACTCTCTGGGAATCAGGATGTAAACAAAGCTGCCTCTCCAAATGAAACCATAATTACCAAGTCCAGATGCTTTACCATCACCTTAAACATGCTTCTACTTAGACCCTTGGTTAATTTGGTTTCCAGCTCCCAACCAAAGTAAAGAAAGAGGCTGGCAAAATAAAATAGGGAAATTAATAACAACAAAAAGGAACAGCAATGGAGGATATAAACTTTTAAATAGTAATAAAACATGACACTTGGGGATTTTTAGGTACATAGACAAATACTCCTAACTACCTGAGCTATTCCAAGGACTAGCAGCATCTGCACCACCTGGGAGCTTGTTAGAAATTCAGAACTTCAGGCCCCATCCCAGACCTACTGAGTTTTAGCAAAATCCCCAGGTGATTCACATGATCATTAAAGTTTGGGAATCACAGTATGAATATTACAATGATGACACTTGGCAAGAAACTTTCACTTAAATTTGGTTAATTTAAGTTAAATTCAAGTTACATTAGGTTGTTAAAGTTGAGGTATAATAATGCTGATCACTGCCACTTACTAAGGGTCTACTCTAGGCTCAGTGAAAGTCATGGGGCCGTTCAAAGGAGCAAGACATATCACATCACTTCCTTTGCATAATATTCTCCAGTGAATTCTCACTGTACTTAGAGGAAAACCCAAACTCTTTCCTACAAACTTCCATGATGTGTTCCGGCCTCATCCACTAGTCCTTCCACTTTTCCACATTTTTGCCCGTCCAACACACTAAGCCCATTATCTCCTTCAGTTCTCAAGAAATCTATGTGGAATGGCTTTCTGCCTCTATTATTCTAGATAAATGAAATATTAAAATATCTTTATAAAGCAGTCAAACAGAATTTTAAGTGTCAAATTTCTTATGAATGAGCCACAGCATTTTTTAAGCATAAGTTTAAACGAGATTTTTCTTGCTGCATATCACAAAACTAACTGCATCTTAATACACAGCCCATGAAAGAGACAAAATTTTTTCCAGAGCTAATCCAGAAATTTGTTTTTTCCTTTGAAAATGTGCCTCTAGGTGTTTAATGTTTTGTCACAGGATCAGTGTTTGGAGTTCACTATTTTTAATCTTCTACTATGAAGCAAACAAAAATTCAATTTAAAAATAATTTATCTGAAAAGAATCAGATGGAGATTTTGATATTCTCTATATGGCAGGGAACATGGAGGTCCATCATCAAAGGAGAAACTGGCACACAGAAAACTAATTAAATGAGACAAAACTTGGTACTAAAAGGAATGTTTTTAGTTAGTCCAACTCCCTTTACAGAGGTTCTAAAACCAGCAAAAGGAGGAAGGAGGTGATTTGCTCAAGATCACACAGTAGTCAGACACAGGGTTTTCTTGACATTCTCAGCCAAGGTCCATGGACTCCCAGGAAGTCCACAAGTGGGTTTAAACCTTGGATCTGAAATCATCTGCACAGTTGTGTAATACACATCTTACTGGGGCATCAGTAGCTTCCATTAGATTCCCAAAGGACCATGAAACTTTCTGAAAGGTTGTCATACATTATTTAAATGCTACAGATTTATATCTAAAATAACACATACGGATTTGCTAAATAACTCTAAGAAACCCCATTTCCCTAACTTAAATGGCATGATATTCTGAGGTATTGAATGAAGCTTATAATTCAAATATGTTGTTTACACAAAAGGCTTCCAAACATTTATTTCATAATGTATGTTGAAAATGAGAAAATATGATAATTAAGTTACACATTTAGATTAATACTTGTATACTTACCCAAATCATTAGTAAACTCATTGGATTCTTCTCCAAAAATTTTTTTTGCCAGGCCTGGAAACTGAATGATTCAGAGTGTGACAACAAATCCAAACAATAACAATAAAAAATAAAAACCACATACATATTTAGTTCTGAACAGATTTCCACTTTATATTTCAAATTAATTATCATAATTAGATCTGAAATTTAGAAATTTGCAGTTCCAAAAATCTAAGTATAAAAAGTGAAGTCCGCTTAGTTTAATACTTAGGTTTTTAACATTTTCCCGCTCCTTTGCTCCTCTACAAAGTTCAAATCATGGTAGAAGTCTGTTTTCCTTATGCCCTGTTGAGTTTACAGAAGCAGTTCTAGAAATTTTATTCTTCTGTTTAAGTGCCACAGAACTAGAATATTTGCAAAGGGGATATTTAAACTGTTGCTCTTAAATAGCACCCTAGTAGCTTATACAAGTTACTATTATTGATCAGATATCTAAAATGGTTACTTGAGACTAGATAGAAGGGATTAGAGGATAATGTTACATTTTGTTTTCATTCTCAGGTGTATTTTCTACACCTGTTGGAAGTATCATTCACCTTCAGGCTAGGAAAAAAAGATATTTTATTGACCAATAATTTATGCATCATTATAGAATGAAAAATTTGGAGCTAAGTAAGACTCTTCTCTCATCTTTGTATGACTAGGAAGCTTTCATATACATTTTGCTACTGATCCTCTCTACAGTAAAGATAATTTTTCTCAAAATCTGTACTAAATTATGATATGCGTTATGTTCTTAGGGAACAAAACAATAGAATGCTTCAAATATTTGAATTCAGTCATTCACAGATGGCCAATAGCTTTAATAGTGCCCACAACCACTTGTTACTTTTTTCTGTTTTGAAGAACAATGTAAGTCAACAGGGGCTGGCAATGAGCCAGTTAATCAAGGGTTGAAGTTCACTTCTCAAGCCTGCTTATAGACAGACCTGTTTCTGAGGCTACAGGTTTTAAGAGTCATGAAACAAGGTTATATAGCCAAAAGTAAACATCATGTATTTGTTCATAAATCCTGGCATATACTTCATCAATGAACAATTGCCTGAACTTGTTATAATGCTTTGGAGCAAATATTAGCCCATAAAATTAATGTTGATTTCTAATCCAGTTAGTTGCTCAACCATCTCTTCTTGCATCCAACTATCTTGATCAGTAACATAAACTTACTTCATTTAGTTTATAGTAGCCAGGTTTTATAGGGCATGAAAAAGTATAGCTTATAGAGATTTCAAAGGGTTGTTTATTCTCTCTTCCTGCCTGTGATCAAGAATTCACTTAAATAATTCTTAATTATTTGGAGAATTTCATAGAAAACTATTCCACTGTTTTATAGTGCCTTCTGTCATTAAGTTCTATCTTCCCAGATCTAAAAAATATATGATTATTAGTTTATATAAAAGCGAGTGTTGTATTGCAAAGAGCAGAGACTCTGGAGCCAGGTGTTCAAAAACCAGACCTACCATTCATTTGTTGTGTAACCTCAAGCAAATTATTTAACCTATCTGTGCCAACCTTTTCTCATATATTACATAGGAATAATAGTTCTTCCTAAAATAGTTATGATTTAAAAAGTAAAATAAGCCTTTAGAACAGTGCCTGACACAGTAAGCATTTATAAGTCTGTTAGTGTTACTGTTTATTATTACTATTTATAAATAGTTTTTCCACCCAAGCAGCTTAATATACAATGTTTATAAACAATGTTTTTCTACTGGAATAAGGGGGACTTTAAGTCTCCAGGATTCTATAAGCCTATAACCAAGGCAGCCATTAGATAAATGATTACATCAAAAAGGTGGGACTTAATATATCAAGTAAAAAAAAGTTATAAAACAGTATGTTTTTATTTCTGCTGGAATAAATTATAAGTGCCTCACACACACATACACATTAATAAATTAAAAGTTCTGTACGTAAATGTTTCTAGCTGTTAGTATTGTGAGTGATTTGTATTTTCTTATTTGCTGTTCTGTATTTAAAATTTTTTTTCTGTAGTGAATACATCGTAGTGAAAACAAGGGGGTAAAAAAAAACCTAAGTTGTTTATTTGAATCCAAAGTGCTCTCATTCTGAATGGGTGATAAGAAAAAAAGACATGCTGTTGGTCTATCATTGGACACAGCCACAAGGGCAAATATTTTGCAGTTACCTTGGCTATGACCTTTCTTACCTTGTTTTCCATATTTTGTTTTATAACTTCCTGTACCAGTACATCAGCCAGGGTCTTGAAATCAACTGCAAACTTCTTATTCTTTTCTCCTTCTTTCTTTTCTTCTATGAGCAGCTGGAAGAGAGCTTCCTGCTGCCTGCAAGCCCGGGCGATGCTGGCAGCTTTCTCAGAAACACGGAGTAGCTCTCGGAGGATATCTGACATTTCTGAACCTTGCTTTTCAGTTGCAGCTGTGGATGGAATCGTCACCCACCCTCGGCTATCAGCTGTAATAGTACAAGAATGTGAAAGAGAAAGCAGTTCAGAGAGTGATGTCAGGGTGCCTCTGGCACTATTAACAATCCGTCTGGCAGTCAAGCTGGTCAGCAGAGCTGAACAGCTAGTATGTATGATAGTCACATCCTCAGTGTGGAAGACTAGATATCATCCAAAATTTGAAACTTATTTTTTAAAAGCATTTAAAAATATTTATAGTCTAAAAAATCCATTAGACATAAAATTGAGAATGAGAATCTACATTATATTTATAAATCCCTGGACAGATAGATGTTGAAGCATGATGTTGAAAGGAAAGCCAGATTCTTTTAATGACCTTAGAATGATCACACAGGCTGTGTGGCTATGTTGAAGTAGTGTCCTCTATTCCATCCTATAGGAGAAGGGAGAAGTGAGAGGATTTATCCTGTCAGATCTGGGGCAACTTCCTAAAATACTAAGCACCACACCAGCAGGAACTGTCGCAACCTGCAAGACTGGGGCCGCTCTTGGGCTAGCAAACCAAGTGATCATCTGGTGACTTTTTTCCCCCCATAAAAAAGTCCCACTATTTGTGTTGTTCATGAAGCGAGAAGAAGTTTAAATAATAAAATGAAGTAAAACATGCAACTTGTTGGGACTTGAAAAGTTTCTGCTTCTAGAACTATGCTATCACACCTTGATATACTTATTGGGTAATTAGGAGAAAAACATTTCTCATTTTTCAGTAGTAGCTACATTTTATTGAAAGCTTTACTAATTGCTGTCTCATTGTGGAAATTATCAGTTCTGTCTTAAGGAAACTGGAGCTTACAGAGGATAAGTAACTTTAAGGTTACACAAGACTAAATGACAGGGATCGGCAGCAATCTTACACATAAGTCTATGTTCTTTATTATAATAAACACTTCTTAAAAAAAATTCCCTTAATGGACTTTAGGAGACAGAATTAGTATCACAACGAAGCTGTCAATGCAGTGAGGTCAATTGTGAAATTAAACAAGTTTGCTAGTAAAAATGCTATTAAGATTATGAGAAATATGAAAAATACATCCAATCTCAATAGCAATAAAAGGAAAATGAATCAAAACAAGACATCCTCCTTCACCATTAGATAGACAAAGCTGTTTTTCAAGTTAATATTCATTCTTGAAGAGAATATGGTTAATGGGTGCTGATATTCCACTAATGGGCATGCAAACAAGTGGACTTCCACAGAGGGATTGAGAAGCATCAAGTTCTCTAGTGATGTCACTGCCTTTTTAACCAATAATTCCAGTCCTGTTTTAATTTGTGTTAAGAAAGAGTTAAAATATTTCTGTGCAAGAATAATATTAGAGTAGAAAAAATTTGAAAATAATCTTAAACATTGGTAAAATATAAGGGACTACTATCCGATACTTAAAATCATGTTTTGAAGAATATTTAATATGGGACTATATTAATACTATAATGTTAAGTGGAAAAACAACCTATAACTATATGTTACTAATTCATGCTTATATATAAACATATATGTAATACTTCCATACATAGAGAAAAACATTGAAAGACTCATAGGTGATGTTTTAATGGTAGTTACATAAATATTTAATAATAGTTATCACTGAGTACTGGAACTGTGGATGACTTTTTTTCCATTATGCTTTTCTATAATTTTCATATATTGTACAATAAATACATGCTTCTATAATAAGAAATGGCATTTTAAAATATCTTGGGACATTTAAGCATGAAAGATAAGAATTCCTCAAATCCTGGAGACAACTGTCCAAAGTGGTGCTATGTTAATACCCAAAAAACCTTTCAGATGGTAGAGAGGATGAAGTTAAAAGTTAAACAAAAATACCTGCCTACTAAATGCATTTTCTTTCAGGAATCAGTGATTTGTTCAAAGATTTACTTTGGTTTACTTAAGAAAAACAGTTACCTTAATATGGCTGAAGCACTTTGATTTAGAAATAATTTATGATTATCTGTATGCTATAAATTATAAGTTATGTAAAATATATACACATACAAAGCTACATATATTAGTAGAATACACAAATC
This sequence comes from Macroglossus sobrinus, assembly GCA_004027375.1. Lineage (NCBI taxonomy): Eukaryota > Metazoa > Chordata > Mammalia > Chiroptera > Pteropodidae > Macroglossus > Macroglossus sobrinus. Next base: position 973,719 of record PVKZ01000165.1, on the reverse strand, counting down.
CCAAGAGTAAAATTTCAACTTGATTAATTTTGATTTCTTAGTAAATGTTCTGAGGTTAGAATAAAGGAAAAAGAATAAGCCAATAGTTATCTAAATAGTTCTTTATCTTAAAAGCAGCATGAAGATTTTTAAGGAGTTTAATTTGAAAACTTTCTATGTAAACAATATCAGTATTTTCTAGTTTACTCAACTTTGTTAAAACCAATTTCTTTTTCCTAAAAGAAACGCCGTTGGATGACCGAGAAACGCCACTGGGTCACCAAGAAACTCCCTGTGGTGCCCTCAGAACACAGGTGAGCTGCTGACACAGGCTGCAAGGCGCAGGAACCACCCCTACCCCTTCCCTCACACAGAAAGCTCCCTGCCTTAGCCTTGGTAAATTTCTACATAGCTGCCCCAGGGGTCTGGAGTTTCTTCTCTTTGATTTCCTCAAAAAGAACCATTCTTACCCCACTTCAGCACAGCAATTTGATCACTGGGAAAGAAATACCAGCTTTAAACTGCAGTCCCATAATTAACAGGTACACAGATTTTAGGAATTTGTTGTAACAATAATCAGGTTGTTCAGTTCCAAAGTTATTAGAGAGTTCAACCTTAATCACTCTTTATTCTGACCCTACACAACACTATCATATTTTGTTAAGCTCCAGCTTGAACTCCCAGTGTCAGCTTGGAACTAAGCTTTCTCTAGCCATCCTAAAAAAATCTTATCCTATAAGAACCCAGCACTTCTTCAGCTATTTACCTTTCTCTAGGGTCCCAGCTCCCCGCAAAAATCTCTCTCATAGCATCATCTACATGTAAGACTTTCTAATTAATTTGCATAACTAGCCTGCTACTTTCTGGCTGAATGGACCATTTTCCCAAAACGAATTGAATCATCATTCTCCGTGCTTGTCTGTAAGCTGCTCCTTATATTCTATATCTCTCCACCTTTCCTCAACTCGGTTCACTCAGGCAGGCCACAGCTCTGAGGGGAGTATTGGATAGTCCATCCTCACCTTAAATGACTCAATTGGAGATTAATAATCTACAGAGAAACTAATGGCTACATCCATATAGAATTTCTTCAGGTTCATCAATAGATCTTATTAATACTAGTCGAAATAATCTTTTAGATGATTTTCAAAGGCAAGTTTATACACTCATTATTGACCTAAATTAGTTTTATTTAAACATTTCAAATACCTTAAATGAAAATTATGAACTCAAAAGTAGTAAATTATGATGTTTCTCTGTAAATTATGACGTAAGTTAGTGGCTTTGACTATAGAAGGAATTCCTTTTGATTAGTATTTCTTAGTGGGTGTTCTGAGAACCACCTGTATCAGAATTACCCAAGGCATCTACTAAAAAGATTCCTGGGCTCCATCCCAACATAGTGAATCAGAATCTCTGAACACAGGACCCAGAAATCTGTATTTTTGTCAGCCTCCTAATGATGCTAGATACTGAGATTTAATAGCTACTATTCTTCATGTTGCTTATTCTAATTTAACACTATGCTGGCAATTTCAGTGGGAGGTGGGGGGCTGGCAGCTAGTGGCATATATCTTGGTAGAACCATGTAAGTCCAATGGTTCTGCTATCACTTATCTGTGTGCAGAGACAGGACCAAATTAAAATAATAATAGCTAACATTAATTAGGTGCTTCCTATATCCTCCTAAGCACTTTACCTATATTAACCCATCTAATTCTCACATAACCCTATGAAGAAGGTACTTTCTTTCCATTTTACAGATAAACCAACGCACAGGAGGTTATGTAATTTGCCCAAAATCACATAGCTAGAAATTGTTTAGGACAAGATTCAAGCCCAGGCAAGCTGGCAGAAGCTTTTTATTGGCAGTATTCTGGCCAATAAAATCTTTCATAAATTGTTAGCAGTTAACTAAGGAAAGAAATGAGTAATTATTGGGTAAATAATCAAAAGCATGTTACTGTTATAAGGTGTATTAAATAGCAGCATAGAGAAACACACACCTAATAGCTGTTGCTAGTTTAACTATTATAAATCACTATTTAATTGACACCTGACTCCTATCCTCAGGAAAACATTTTCCCTAACTGATTATCAGTCTCACTGCAAAACACCTGTGCTAGTAAAAACTCATCCATCCTGTTCTATTGATGTCTCTCTTACTGGCTGTCATGGCATCAGCTCATGTAGAATACTTAATTCCTCTTACTTTTGTTCCTAGAGCTGTCATGACAAAATACCACCAACTGGGTGGCTTAAACAACAGAAATTTATGTCTCACAGTTCCAGAGGCCAGAAGTTCAGGACCAAGATGTTGGCAGGTTTTTCTCCTGAAGCCTCTCTCTCCTTGGCTTGCGGATAGCCACTTTCTTGCTGTGTCCTTGTATGGTCTTTCCTCTGTGTGGGGGCATCCCTGGTGAGTCTCCCTCTTCTTATAAAGATATTAGGTTGGATTAGGGCTCACTCATATGACCCCATTTGACCCCATATGACCCCATATGACCTTAATTACCTCCTTAAAGCCCCTATCTCCAAATATAGTCATATTCTGAAGTATTGGGGGTTAGGGTTTCACCATATAAATCTTAGGGGACTACAATTCAGCCCACATCTCTTCAAAGAGGGATCCTGACAAACCTTAGCAAATGTAACACAGTCTATTCTTTTGTCTTTCGTTTCCTGGTAAAACAAAACTGGGTAGGGTTCTCTTTCCCACTTATGTGGTCAAAAGTTTAATGTGAGGCAATCTTTCCCACATGGAACCACTCACTTTAACAGCCAAATCATTAGTGATGCAGTGAACAATGAAATAATAACCTCATAAGCCTTACTTTGTGACAACCTATTTCAAAATACATTTGAACAGGTTTTAAAAAGTTATATTTCTTACAATCTATATGTTAACATAAGACTGTATCAGTGTCAGACAGAAATAGTCCCTTTAGCTTTTGTGTGATTTTCATATCCCATTGGAGAAATTTGACTACATTGAAGTGGGTCAGGTAAAAAAAAAAAGAAAAAAAAAAAAGAGCTCTTAAGACTTTTCCTGGAAGCCCAAATCTCTCTACAAGGACAAAACTCAATTTTAATTTCTGACCATTCTATCATCTCATCAGAATACCAGAGGTTTAAAAATCATATCTGAATAATTTACACATTTCAGATGTGATAATAATATAATGGGAAAGACAAAGGCTTTGGGATCAGACAAACTTGGGCTCAAACCTAGCTCTGCCATTAACTTTAGCTGTGTAGCATCAGGTAATTTACTTCTCCACTCTGAGCCTCTCTCCTTATCTGTAATACGAAGACAACATTTACCTTGCATGGGCATTGTGAAGATCAAATGATATATTTCTGGAAAAGGACCTAACATAGAGCCTTGCATATAGCAGTCAACAATGACAGCTATGACTATTAAATAGAACTTCACAGAAACCACAGTCATATGTCCTTACTTGAGAAAAGAATAGGTTGGCAACTTTATATGGGTCACTGAAATCTTTTCTGAATATTTACTAGTCCATTAAATCCAAACGGCTGTAAACTACTTATGATTCTCTGAATGACCTAGAATAAAGTTTCTTTTTATGCAGGCCAAATCTGATCACTTCAGTTTCTGGGCGTCTGGGTGGAAACTTTGGCTCCTGGAGGCTGCAAGACTGCTCCAGCTTCATGGTGGACCATCTGTGGATGGCTTCCAAGAGTCATTATTCTGTTAAGGGAATATTCTATCAGGATATTTTATGGGGATTCTAGGGCCAAGGGAGTCTATTCTTGTGTGAAGAGCCTAGTTGTAGCAGGAGCTGGCCATGCCCTTTTGTTGTTCACAGTGGCAGAGTGTGACCATGTAGATAAGCACCCTCAACAAAACAGAGCTGCTCTCTAATGAATAGGCAAGTGGGTCAAAGCATTTCCGTTGACATTCCCTTCTTCCTAAAGATAATCCAGTACTTCTACAGAGCCCACATTTTTGCCTGTTGTACAGTGACTCCACCCCACCCCCTGCCATTCATATTCTGAATTCAGTCTTTCACTCATCGTCTAAGGAGTGGCAATTTGAAGCTGATGTATAGTGACCCTGACCGACAGCTATTGATGTTGGGGGAAAATGTCAGATTTCCGTGAAGTACCTGAGTGTTTTACAAGAAGGTATGTGTGGAGACCTCTCTCAAGGGAGTGCAGTTGTTCAAGAATCTCCCTAGGTGAGACATGCTGGGGGGCTGACCCAAGGCTGTATTTAGCTCACATTGCTGTTGTAGGGGAAACAAAGACCTTTAGGGAGTAGTTTAAAGAATGGAAGCTGCTGTCCTGGCAGAAGGGAAGGGGAAACATAAGTGGGCACATGCAAAGTATGTAGGGAAGCTCAATTTGCTCAACTCTGGAGCAACCGGGGATGCATGAAGTGCAAATTGCTAACAGTAGCAACCCCTGATATCCATATGAGATGCTCATCTGCCCACCTGGTTACCTAGGCCAGAGGGAACCTGTACCACAAGTATTCCTAGGGATTTACGAATGCTACCATTTAGCTCATTGGAACCAAAATTTTTCTTCCAGTGTATAAGCCTTTTTCAGCTTTCAGATATTTGACTGATAGACATTTCTCAGAATCCATTAAGTAGTACAGTATGGGGCTGCCTGTACTTTTTCATTGTTATTTTACTTTAATCTGTGTGATATTGCTAGCATCACTTCATAGGCTCTGATTTAAGTTCAGCATTTTAGTAGCCGATTTCCCACCATCTGTCCATTTACTCCTATACTCTGGACAAACCATTTATTTGCACATATTGTTTTGTGTGATTGACATGCCTTCTGCCTTCTATACCTAATATCTACTCACACTCTTAGAATCAGTCCAAGGGCAAGAAACTCAACCAGATAATTCATAAAGGGGAATATTAAATGACCAATAAACATATGGAAAGATCATCTACCTCATTAGTGCAACTTAATTAATTTCAATTAATGCAACTTAAAATCACAACAGTATACCACTGCATATCCAGTGAAATAGCTAAAATTAAAGACTAATTTTCAAGTTTTGGTGAGGATATGGAGCAATGAGAACTCATTATATAGTTCTGGTGTGAATGAAATTAGTACACCATTTTGGAAAACTATTTAGAATTTGTTGAATATAAGCATAACCTCTGATCTAGCAATTTCCCTTATAGATATATACTTGACAGAAACTGATACACATATGCATTAAAAGTACAAGGATATTTATGAGTATCAAACTTTTCAATAACCTAACACTAGAAATAACCCAAATAACCATCACTAATAAAATAACACAAACTGTCAGAGTCACATTAGAAAATGCTATGCAGCCATGAAAATGAAAGAATTGCTGCTATAGGCAATAACACAGATGCAGCTCTCAAAAAAACATACTGTTAAGTGAAAGAAGTCAGATAAATGATATGTGCTGTACAATTTAATTTGATGTTCAAAAACAGACAAAACGAACATAAGGTATTAGAAGTCACAGTGGTGGTTACCCTTGGAGAAGGAGGAGGAGTTATTGGAGAATATGAAGAGGGTTTTTAGGCACTGATAATGTTCTGGATATGAGTGATTGTTAATGAATGGGTTGATTGAAGATTCATCAAGCTATACACTTAGGACTTGCATATATTCTGTGTGTATTACTAATTCAATAAAAAGTATTTGTGCGTCTGCGCACACACATGTGCATACACATGCTTGCATGCGTAGAGAGTTAGTTCAACAGTTGGCTCCTCCAGACAGCATTATTGACCTTTCATCTTGGGCACCTGGGCCATGGGAGAGCGAGGCAGCTTTCCAACACAATATACGTCAGTTTGCTTATCTATGCTCTGTCTGACAGGAGATTTAAATGTGTGTGGTTTCATGGGACTCTTAGCACATACCTCAGAGGTGTTCAATAAATCTTGGCTGATAAATTTCCTCTTTGTAAATTCAGAATTCATCCTAGTCATATTGTTTATTGCACATGGATCTTATCAGCATTATCCAGGTGGCATTAGGCATGTGAGACTATATTTATTTATATAAAAGTCTATATACATTCTGCAGATGACTAGCTACTGAAGCACATTTTTAAAGCTCCAAGTTAGAATCTGAAATTATGCTCTGTCATCTAGAGGTGAGCTATCTTGGCAAGATTAATTTAGTTGATTAAAATAGTAAGTTTAGTTTGATTTGTTAGAAAAGACATTAAATATGGAATATGTAAATCTATCTATTTTACCTTAACATTTATCCCTCTCTCCTTCCTAATCTTCAAATTAATGTTGACATACACACCATTTCTAAGCTGATTGGTCTACCTGACCCTAGCTCTTGAAAGGCTACTAATGGACCACATTAGCCCTCATTTTTGCTCATTAATTCAGCTCAAAGCAATAGACTACAAAGATGTCTTCTGTTATCAATCCTCTTCTGGTAGGTTGTAAATGAGAGCTTGCCTAAAGCAATGTTTTCTAAATTAGTAAGATCAAAAATTATTTGGCACACTTGTTAAAAATATAGATTCTTGGACTTTTGTCCTGGAGATATTGATTTAGTAGATCTGGGTTAATATACAAGGAATGTCACTCAGCTGATTTTTATATAAAATTTTAAAATATAAGCTGACAGGTGCAACAGTCAGCTCTGTCTCTCATTGATTACTTAGGAGCAGAACAGGGAACCCTAGAGCTACTGCAACTAAGAATGATGGCCCTTGGTTATCTAAAGGTCAACTTATAGTGTTGTTTTTTGTAACAAAAATTACGGAAAAAAGTAAGCTGATCTACATAAGAAGTATTCCATAGTGGCATAAAACTTGTATAAAGTATGCTTATCAGAGACTTCTCAGAACTCATCTGAAAACTGAAGTTTTCCATTTAGAAATATTTTAAAATGTGATAATGACCTTTTTTTTCTCTCTCTCTTCTCCATAGTAACATTTTCACTAAATATAAACCGTATTCATTTAGGTAAGTTTTCTATCTGCTAGGTTCCAACTGTATGTTTAAACATTTGTATGCTAGATGTTTTTAGAATAACTGTGATATCACAAATAAAACCACATATAATTTTTTTAAAAATGCAGATTCACTGTAATTATCTTAATTGTAGGAAATAATACATATTTTTTAAAATACAAATTTAATGCAAAATTCAAGGTAGAAAAGATAAATGTATAACTTGCAGAAAGAATCTTTTTCAGTAGAATATTATTTATAGTTTTGATCACTGTCAATCAAGATGTAGTCTTACTAATCCTCAAGTCTATTTTGACTTTTTTTTAACGGAACATTTTTCAGTCATTCAGGAAGATTCCCAGATCAAATTATCTTTCCTTCTGAAGTCATGTAACACTTGCCTTTCCTTGTCTACACGGGCCACGTGGCTGTGTGGTAGAAAGAGCCCCTGTTTAGGCCATAGGAGAGCTGGTCCTTAGGCTCTGCTTTGCCTTTAGCCAACCAGGTGTGAAACTTTGGCTGCATGGCTTAAACTGTCAGAGACATGTTTTCTTCTTTTTTATAAACTTAGAAAAGGAAAATAAAGAGGGGGCATAGGGGTTGGATGGTTTTTCTATAGTCTGTTCCGGTTCAAAACTTTCCTGTTTTTGGTATCTACTTTCCATGTAAAAGAGGTTAGAGTATATCATTCAGCCTTAAAAAGGAATGGAAGTCTGACACATGCTACAACATGGATAAATCTCGAAAACTTTCTGCTAAGACTCGAACTTATGCCAGACTCGAACAAATATTGTATGATTCCACTTATGTGAGGTACCCCAAATAGTCAAATTCATAGAGACAGAAGAATGGTGGTTACTGGAACTAGGAAGTTAGGGCTTAATGTGTATAGAGTTTCAATTTCGGATGAAGAAAAAAGTTCAGGAGATGGATAGTCGTGATGCTTGCATAACAATGGAAATGTACTTAATGCCAGTGAATTGTACACATGAAGATGGTTTAAATGGTAAATTTTATGTTATATAAATTTTACTATAATTTTTCAAGAGTAAAAAACAAAAGTATAGGTTCAAAAATTGTACATTTTAAGGGCTGTTGAAATTTATCCTCCTAATTTGGGCATAATAAATATTTGTTGATTAAATAAAAAAAAGAGGTTAGGGTAGGGGCATGAAAATTAGGTTGAAAGAAGGTACTAGGATATTTATCTTAAAGCTGATTTTGCACAGCAATCACACTGGGTTTTATTACTTAGGTTGTATGTTTATATGCAGTGTTAGGGTATAGGTAGAGGGATTCATGGATATTATGAGGATTGCCTAAAGCTCCTCACTCAAGCCACTCTTTGGGGTACCATGGTTTTCTCTAATAGGCTATAAGTTCCTTGAGAGAAAGATACATATTTTTCAATCTCCTTATGTCACACAATGGGAGTTATGTAAATAGATTGATTTTCATTCCATTAGAGATAAACATGTTTAAAAGGATTTTCTTGCACCAAAATCAATCCATAAGGGATTTATTTATTATGTAAATTTAATATTATTACTGTTAGAAAACATGATTCAAAGGAGTTCCTTACAGAGTTTTGTAAAAGTGGTTATTACTATTTATTTCTGCAGTGATAAATTACATGATTTAAAATATATTCCCCAAATATAGTGAGAAAGCAGATTATAGATCGCATTATGTATCATGTTGGCAGACTGGGTTTGGCAGCATATCTTTTACCCTACTCTTTTGTAGAGGCAAATCATTATTTTTAACAGATATTTACAAGTGTTGAGTAGAACAATACAGAATATTGAATGTAACATTTAACTTTAAAGAAACACAAACTGATAAAATAATATTTGTAATACCTTTTGCTTGAAAAGGTCAAAGTACTAAAAAGATATAAATGGCTCATTAAAACCACACCAACATATAAATGTACTAAATGCTCTTGCATTCTTGCTGATTCAGTAACCATAGATAAATGTCTACACTAGTTAATTTTTATCTTCTTGATCTGATTCTTAGTTGTTTCCCTCATTCTTTGCTATTCATGAAGCTTGCAGTCAGCCATATTTGTAAAACACACCTTTCATTATCCCCAGATCAAATATACCTGGGAGTATATTTGATTCTTGCAAATTCCCAGGAATTAACTGGAGAGGTTTTCCAGAAGTTGGAAGATCAAATCCTACTTAAAAACTATTGATAATGAAAAACTATGGCATCACTTTAATTTAATTAGGTTTTCCTTAAGCAATAGTAAACGAATAGTTTCCTTTGGTCATTTAACTCCTGTATATCAATTGTAACTCTTATTAGCATTGAGGGAAACCTACCACCATTAATCTGTACAGAAAGACAAGTTTAGCATTTATGGATAAAGTTAGCAAATATTTACATTAACTTAAACTTGGGTAGTTTAAATTTTAAATATTAACTTGATTAAGAATCAAAACAAGCAAGCAAACAACCCTTCCCCACCCCCTCAAAAAAAAAAAAGAGAGAGAGAAAAAAGAAGGAATGGAAAGGAAATGGACATTTCATTGTGGTAATTTATCTTAATGAATTCCTTCATAGATGTTTAGTATTCCATTTTGTTAATTTGTTTTTATAAAAAATAACCATGTTTTATGCCCAAATAAGTTTTTTTTTCTTTTTTTTGGATGGGGTCAGATCATTTTAATAAAAGCTATAAATAAGCTATTTGCATGTTTGTCTTCCCTAATTAGGAACAAAGAAGAGGTAACAAATGAATGTGCTGTATAAAACAAAAATGATCAGGCACAATATTGTGGTATGGATTACTAGTCACAGTAATCGACATTAAAAATCCATTAATAAAATGCTCTCATAATATTAAAGAACTTGAATTAACATTGGATACCACAAAAGAGACTAAACATGAAAAAATGTTTGCTAAATTCAATCACCAGCAGTCATGACGACAAAAGGATATAAAAGTTTCAGATTTCCTAAACCGATATCATCGTATTAGTCAAACCTTAGCTTATATGTAAGAACGTTTTGTGTATAAGATGCTAATAGGTTATGTCAGCAATTCATTCCAGAAACAATTTTCCCCACCAGTGTTTTGCAGTCCTGCCTTTTCTATTTTCTTTACCCTTTTAAAATTTTATCATTTGGGCCTATTTTTAAATTTAAAAGTGTATCATTTTGGCCTTTTTCCCTTAGAATTCTGATTCCAGAAGTCTCAAGTTGCAACCTGGGAGTCTTTTAAAGCAACTACCAGTCTGCCACCAGGTAAATTATAAAATTAGACAAGTTTGGGAAACACTACAATAATCATAAGAGAGAGATGGAAGTCAAAACGATTTCAACTGTTTTATTTCTAAACTCTAAACCAAAAATAAATAAATCAATGGGGAGAGTTTTATTACAAGATTCAAAATATTTTAACAAGGACATTTATAAAGAAACTCATCCAGAAAAAGTTCTCACATATACCATCCTCACCTTTAATAAGAAGATACTTGTTTTTAATAATCACTTTATATAAACAATTACCTTTTATGCAATTTATCTACAGCATAAAATAGGACATTTTCTAATTGTAATTAAAGACAGAAATAAAAGGGAAATACATATGTAATAAACAAGTTTATAACTTTTCAAAGGCCTTATATGTCAAATAAAACATAGTTTCTTTTTTTCCAGAACTTCCCCAAGTATGGCTCTAATTTAAATCTGTAATAAGATAGTTCACATTAAATGACATGAGTCCAAGCTGCAATTTCCAAGCAAGTGGTAGTTTAGTCCAAAAGCTTGAAAAGAAATGGTAGTTTATTCTATGCAAGAAGTGTTAACTTTATATATCTTACAGAATCCTCTTCATGACTAAGAACCAACTTCAAGAGTAGCATAAAAATGACAAAAACTTAAAAGTAGGTTCTAAATAAGAATGCAAATACTTGCAAAAATGAAAAAATGAACTCTTCTTTTGCCTTTTTCCCTTATAGTCCTAATTTAAAAGGTAAAAATGAGGTCACCTAGCTAATTCATCAATCAATGGTAGTTCAGTGGATCGTTTTCATCATTAGACTATTGTCACACTTAGCAGGACTGATCCTTATCGATTTCTTTGGTTTTAAAGTTAGGCATCACAGGAAAAGGTACTAAAAAAAGTTTTATTCAACATGTTCAGGATGTATGTAAATGAAATATTCATACGGCCTTAACCCACTGCTCTTTTGAAGTGAACACCATTCACACAGTGGGCAAACGTCTATTTTTCAGTGCCTTAAAATTAGCTTTAAATTGGAAATCTGCAAGATATACACCTTGATTGTTTGTTTGTATTCTTCATGGGTGTACTAAATAATATAGGGACTTTCGTGCTTTTTGCGTCAGCCAAATCCATGTTAAATATTATCGCTCATCTACTACTACTCCGGCCACACCAACTATGCACATCTCACAAAACCACCTTTCCAAATGCAGAGAATTAAAAGCAAGGAGGTAAAGATTTTTCTAAATATAGTCCCATAATGTTTATTTTACACTCATCTAGTAGGTCAATAGCAGCAGCCAGCAACTATGGACACTTAGAAGCATCTCTCAAAGCAAAACCCAGGGGCGCTTGACAGCTATGCCATCTACCTGTTGAACCTGGGCCACTGTCCTCAACTGTCAGATCAGCTTCTAAGACTTAGAAATGCTAATGATTGATTTTTTTTTTTAAGTTGTTTGCTAATCTTTCTTCCCACCCTCCACTTCTTTCTGGTCGCTGCCGCAGAGCCAAGGGAGCCGCACGACCCACGAGCTCCTCCGCCCGGTTGGTTCCAGCAATGGTGCGGGGTGGGTCGGGCCGGGCGGCAGCCTCGCTGCAGCAGACCGAGGTCATCACAGGCCGGGCGGAGAGGCGAGGAGCCCTCCCGGCCCAGATTTACTTACCTGGTGTCGGGAGAGGCGATCCGGGACGTGCTGTTCGCCCAGACCCGGGACCAGATCCCAGGAGGAGGGAGTTGTGGCACCGGGGAGAGGGGGGCGTAAGGAGGAAACCGTATTACCTAAGCCCGGGATGCGGAGCTCTAAAGGAGACTGCTGCCTTTCCCTTCAGAAACGGAAGAGGCGGGGGAGGGGGAGGAGGAAAAAGCGGAGCAGGAGGAGGTGGCCGGCGCGGGAGGCTAGCAGAGGGGCGCCAGGCCTCCGGCCACAGCTCAGAGGGCGAGGGGCGGGGAGCACAGCGGAGTCACCGGAGGCTAAGTCGAAGCTGGGCTGCGGGCTGCTTCGCCCGGCCCTGGCTCTCAACCTCTGCATTTGCCAGGCCACCACCCACTCGGTTCCTCCAGGGACCGAGGCGTGGAGCCGCGCGGTGACGCCTGGAGGCTCCCAGGGCCGGCGAGGGCATCCCACGCCTGCAGGAGCCGGGCGTCTGCGACGTCACAAGTGGAGTGTGATGATTGAAAGGGGAGTGCAAGGAAGAAAAGGTCTCCAGGGTCACCTAATCCACTAGTGTTGTTCTTGTAGCTGCTCACAAATTCCCTTTTAAAATCCTCCATTCTTCTGTACTTTATTTGGGGGGTTATAGGTTTAACAGAAAGGTTGGCAGCTGTCAAGATGGACTACCTGCTGGTGGCAGTCAGGTCCCATTGTTGTAATAGAAATGTCAAATGTGCTGGATGTTCTTCAAACCATAGCAGCGTCTCCTGTATGCTTGCCTTATAAGGTGTGGGCCTAGTGCCACCTTGACAGGAAACACTTCACGGGTAGGGAACTCCTCTCTCCAACCCTTTTAACTGATACTCAGTATACCTTAAAGATGGTTTTGAATGGTGGGTGGGGACAGGAATGGGTGATGATGGAGGGAGAGTTTTTAAAAGGCAGCACAAAAGGGGCCTGGCAGCCGATCCAGCAGGCTGATTGTTGTTTGTGAGTGCTTTAGGCCTTCTAAAAGCAGTGCTTCATACACTTACTTCACGGGCACACCCAGGAAATGGTAATGTCTGCAAGGCCCAAAGTGGTGCAAACAGAAGCAGCAGCTGCTCATACAGGAGTAACTTCCACCTGGAGGAAGTTAGTGTATATCTACATATCTGTACTCATTCCATTACATGAAATTGATCAGCTTTGTTTTAAAGTTCTAGGTAGCAGGGTTTTTTTACCTACATTTTCCCAAACCACCCAAGACTCTCTTGAATTATCAATACTTGGTCCTCAGAGCAGTGAGAAACCACCAATACAGAAGCCTGGGGCAATACTCAACTTATTCATACTCCAGAAAATGCTGCTTAAAACTTTACATCTCTCAAACTGAATTCATCTTTTTTCTCCCAGCCTGCTTCCGTGGCCTCTAACTTCATACAATGCCCCTTGTTCTCTCCCTCTCTGCTCTCCTGTTCCCCTTTCTTTCACTAGCGAGTCAAATAGATTATATCTTCTCTCTGATTGGTATTTTACGTCCATCCCCTTTTAGGACTCCTTAGGTACATCCCCACTGGTATTGTTTATTAATTTGTTTCATAATTATATCTATGTTGACAAAATAGAAATAGTTTAAAAGTTAAAAAAAGAAATAGTTCAAACAATATTTAGAAGAGGCAAATACCAGAATAGTTACAATGTGAAAGAATTTGCTTCTAGGTATCAGGCATTTGGGGAGGGCAGGCAGGGTAGAGCAGGACACTGCTGTTTTTGTGAATCTAGTCCATTTCCCACTTTGCTACTACCAGTCATCCTACATCACATACCTCAATGGGTTTCTTGATTGCTTAAAAGCTTTCCTTGGCTCCCAATCTCTGGTAATATTAAGAACAAGATCCTAGGCATGGCTTTCAAGGGCCACTTCTCCCTTCCATCTGACCACCTTGCCCCTCATACTTGATACCCCATTTTATGACATCATACCTTGTTTTCTAAATGCACAAACTTGTTTTTATATCTCTGTACCTTTATACATGTTATTTCTTTTGCCTGGAGTGTTCCGTTGCTACCATAATAGCTAATGGCTCTATGCTAAGTGCTTTTTGTGTTTTATAGCTGTTCATTCTTACATCAACCCTATGATATTACATTTCTCTGTTTAATAAAGAATAAAACTGTGACTTTAGGAGGCTAAGTAATTTAGACAAATATAGATGTGATAAGGCCAAATTCGAACACAGCAATATGACATCAGAACTCATAAGTGACTTGCTTATAATCTCAGAGTAAACATGGATTAAAGTTTAAAATTACAAAAGAAAAGTGACAGATTTGACTATAGAATTTTTAACTTTCATCAAAAATATCCAGACTAAAATTGAAAGACAAGTAAAAGTTATCAAAATATTTACAATATATATGAAAGATAAGAGAGTAAAGCCTTATTTAATAAAGATATATGAAAATCCTGTTCTTTTTAATAGGCAAAAATGTAAATTAGTTAAGTCATGTAAGAAAAATTAAATGTCCCCACCTATTTTTAAGGGAAGTGAAAACTTGATAATGCACCATCAAGTTTACTGGGACTAAAAGAATACTCATAACTAACAATTTAGAACAGCGACCTTTGAGGCAGGATGAATGGCAAATAACCAAGCTCAGTACTGAGAAGGACATAAATTGCTTCAATGTTTCTGGTAGGCAGTTTGGCAGACTGCAGTAAAAGTTTAAAAAATGTTCACACTCTTTGACTCAAAAATAACATTTCTTGGAATTCATAATACAGGGATTGACAAATGTTTTCTATAAAAGTCCAGATAGTAAATACTTTAGGCTTTGCAGACCACATATGTCTATGTTGCTTTTCTTCTTTGTGTGTGTCCTTTTTTTTTTAACCCTTAAAAAATATGAAAGCTATTAGCTTGAAGGCTGTAGAAAAACAGGCTGTGGCCTGAAATTGGCCTAAGGGCAGTAATGTGTACAAAGAATAGACTACAAAACATCTCATCACACAGTGCATTTGGTAATTTCCAAAAAAAAGAAAGCAAGCTAAATGTCAGAGGATAGAAATTAGTTACAAGAGAGGAGGATACGAGTTTTTAAAGAAGTTTTAAGTGTTTTAAAAAGTTTCAGAATGATATTTATTGCACAAGAAAGTATTTGTGATTTATCAAGTGGAAAAATACAGTTTACAAAAGAATAACTGTGTAATCATCCCAAATACAACATAATCATATGTATATATGTGCATAGAAAAAGATCCAAAACCATAAACACACTAAGATGTAGATAGTGGTCTTGGGATGTTGTGTGTTTTTTAGAATAGCTGTGTATTATTTTTATTTTAAGAATACAAGAAACTTTGCTTGAGTGGCAACAATGCACCTTAGTTTTCAATTTGAGAAAATCTCTGAATCTACAGCCCCCGATGGAGTTGGTCACACTCTCTTCTGTGCTCTCTGAACACATAATGGTCTTTGAGTACCATTATTTACCTAATTGGAGAATGGTTAATATCATTATTTAGTTAAGCATTTCTCTATTATTGGGCATCCGGGTTCCCAATATTCCACTACTCTATGTTTGCTATTTTCTATTTGCTCTCTGCCAGATCCGTTTTCCATCCTTCTCTGTTAGACTGTGCCTCTGAAAGCAGAACTTTCATAGACTTTTTTTCCGGGCTTTCTTGCCAGCCGGCTTTTAGGTAGGATTCGCCAGTGGGTTACACCAATAATGGATTGGAGGGAGGAAGAGGAGAAATGTTGGAATATTTCCTCCCACCTCTGTTCTTGCTTTGGGCCTCTAAGGCTCCTGCAAAGCAGTCCTCTCCACTGCTCTCATTTATTCTCCTCCCCTTATCTCTTCAGTTGTAATGGTGGTAACAGCTTCTTACTGTTGTTTGAAGAGCTTGAGTACCTTCATGTCTCTTGTCATCTCCAAGCGGTGTTATTTCCCTTCACTCAACTCTAACTCTAAACCTAACTAAAATTTCCATAAATAGTTTCTTCAATAAAATCTCTTCTGTTGAAACATCTGAGGGGGAGGACTAATATATTAAGGAACACTGGTGAACATCATAGAACACAAATATTTTATTTATTATTCAATGGGCCCTGGATATTCTCAGATTTTTCTGGGCTTCTGTCTATTTGCAAGGCAATTGTAGAGTGACTTTACAAGTTTCCTGCAGCAGGAATTTGAATTACTGCAAGGCTAATGTTTGGGAATGTAACACTATATTCTCCTCTCTCTGGTAGTTTTTGAGAAGTAACATTCCATTGCATTTTATTGAAGAAATTATATACTATAATTCAGTGTGTTCAAATTTTGATGTTTTCAGTGGAATCTTTAAGAAAATATTTCTATATCGAGTCTAACTATAAATGAGATAAAAGTCGCATGAAAGTTTGGGACACCCTGACAGAACTCCAGGGCTCCTTGAAACAGTTTGAAAACAGATTTGGAGAGTCCAGGAGTCTAGAAGATTTATCCTTCATAAATATCAAGTATCTATTGTGTTTCTTTATGTTAGATTCTAGAATTACGTGGTCAACATCATGATTTTGCCAATTGTCCTTCAAAACACTCCTCACTCTGAATGATGTTGCCTATCTCTTTATTGCATCTACTGTCAAATACACACACAACAAAAAACCTCTTCTAATCTCTCATCATAGTTTTAATTGCATTTTTATTAGTAGTAAAAGAATTTTTATCATGTCTATTTGACATTTGCATTTCCTTTTCTCCTTCTCTTTCCCCACTAGCTGCCTTTTCATGTTTGACCATTTCTCTATTCATACATATTAATTCCTTGTATTGTATCTGGGCATTATGCTAATGGTGTAAATGGTAAACAATACAGTTATGCCTCTACTCTCACAGAGCTCATAGACTAGCAATATTGTAATTATTATTTACCTTGTTTAATTCAATTAACAATGTAGTAAGTATAGCAACCCTTTGTCAATTCATTATAAATAATTTTCTTCATTTTCCTTTAATTTTACTGAAAGATTATTAACAAAATTAAAATTTTTTATATAGTCAAATCTATAGATCTTTGTTTTTATCCTAGATCCTTTTTAAACCAAATATCAGATCAATATTCACTATATTTCTCCTAATATTTTTACTATTTGATTTTTCAGATTTAAGTCTTTAATAATCTGGAAGGTATTTTGAGAAGCTCTAAATTGATTTCTCCCTCAGATATCGAGCCAATTTTTTTTGACATCATTATTGAACAAAATCCTTTTTCTACTAATCCTTAATGACCAACATACCATGTATTAAGTTCATTTATGCAGTAGGCTATATTTCTGGGTCCTCTATTTTCTTCTTTCATTCTTCTTTGCATCATTGTGCCAATGGAATAGCTTTTTAATAGCAATGGGGTAACTCTTTGCCAAAATTCACTTATGATTTAAGAAATTTATTTATTTTTAACTGATTTTTTCTAGTTACAAAAATAATACATTTTGAAGAAAAAGTCTGTGAAAATTTTGAAAAAATGTGAGAAAACATAAAAAAGGAAACTCACCCCAAATACTATAGCTGTTAACATTTTTAGTATAAATTTCCATCTTCTCTATGTGTGTATATATGTATTGTTTTTACATATATTACTATGTATATTGTTTTGTAAATAGTTGTTTAATCATATGTGAACATTTCACCATGTTATTAAATATTTATTTGAAATATGATTTTTAATGACACATTAGCCAAGGCCTCTACAAGGATCAATAGTAGTAATGTCAGCAGGCAACTCTCACAATCTTTCTAGACTGAAGACAAAAGTCATATCCTTAACTGTTATATCAAACTAGAATTGAAGTCACTAATTGTCACAAAGATCAGTATTGCATGGCTGCCACTGACATCAGCTGTTGGAAACTTGAAATTGATTTTGATTATAGTTCACTGGATTAAAATGAGTTTTGCAGCATTTGCCACCTACATCTCTTTTGTTAGGCATATGTAAAAGTAACTTGACCATAGGATATTAGATAGTTAACAAATAGAGGGAGATATAGGTCACCCACACAATATGGTGCTAATAGTTTCCTAGTACAATATTGCACAATTTTATTTTTGTGTCCCTTTTAAATCATTAACTAATATAAATCATTTCTACTTGCCTTAGAAGAGATCAAGTAATGCTCATAAAAGCAAAGCAATTTATGATTTTTAAAAAGATTTGGGGAAGGAATTCTTAATACATGTAATAAATTATTTAAAACTCTTTGACTTTTCTTAAGTTTCAGTGCAAGTTAACTAAACTATAAACCAGGGGGGTTAAGTGTGATATTGAAGTCTACAAGTAGCTAAGATATCTAAAGCAAAGATTAAATTTCTAGAACAGGTCATACAGATATATTTATAGTCACTTCACAGTGCATGGGAATATAGGCTTCTCTCTACCAAGGTTTCACTGGGCTTTAGTAATTTTGTTCTATCACACTCTACATATATACACACACACAGTATACATGTTAAGCTTCATTAAATGTGAAGTATTTTTTTCCATGAAGTGTTGCTTACTGAATTCCCAGATGTAAGATATAATAAAAACCTGGAAGTGTATGGATTTTTGGGATCTGAGTTGCCCTCTGATTCTGGGAATTAAAGGCTGGAATCTTGAGAGCAAAAAGTTCAGGGAAGGGACATTGTATTGCCTTCCCCTGTGCTTCACCTGAATAGTCCTAAGAAAACTGCCTAGCCTAGCACCTACTCATTAGGTATAGAACTCTGTTCTACTAAGTACAAAAGTTATCCTCTAGAGCAAGCTTATTACCAATGAGTCATTTCCTTCAATTCTTAAACTTTCCCAAATATGTTTTGTTTACTTTATCAGTGGAAGACTCTAAAATCAACGTATTGTTGTACCCTCCCTGATACTTTTTAGTTTGTAAAATCACATTTTTGCATAATTGTTATCTTGAATTTTACATCTTGATTGCTTATTCCTTTTGTGTATTTTGCTTTGGAATACATTTCCCTAGCTTTATTTTTAGAATTGTTAACAATTTCATAATCTATCTTTCAGATATAACATGGCAAATATGAAAATGAAATTAATTTAATAGAAAATAGTGTATTAAAAGTCTTTTAATTTTTTAAGCATTCAAAAAGAGAACATTAAGAGACTTCTTTAAAATATCTAATACACAAAATCAAATTTCTAAAACCACACCCATTGTATCTCTTCCACACCTCTTATTACCAAATCATTCTGGTAAAAACTTATGCCAACAAGAGAATGGAAAGGCAAGAGGAAGTAGATCTCTCATATGCTGATTATACTATGCTTTTAATTTGTTAACTTTCTTCTGTGATATATAAAGTGCCTCATTATTTTGGTAATATTTGGAGACATAGTAAATATATTGGGCACATGGGACTGTACTATTACTACTACTCCCTTAAAACTTACAGATATTTTAGCTTTCAAAATGCCTTCACACATATTTTATCTTTGATCCTAAATGCTTTTTGCAAGTTTTCTTAATAGAATGTTCTGGCACTGAAATGTTTGCTTATTGTGATTAATCATGTTTCCACCAATGAAATGTAATAAATAAAAAAATTTGGAAAATTAGAAAGAACATACCCTTGTCTCCTGTTTTTGTTTTTTGGTCCTACTTCACAGTTTCTTCTTGACACACATATCTCCCCCTCTTTTTCCACAGGAAAAGTTAAATATATTACCTGACATACACAGTTAAATTTTATCTTGGAAATAGCACCAGTTCAGCAGATACTGCTGTTAAGGACCAATAAGTTAAGTAAAAGTCGCAGACCATTGCTGGACATGAAGATGAGGGAAAAGAAGCTAATTCCCAATCACCATTCCATTCACTTTTCCACTGCCATTTCTCGTCTCCCGCTTTCCATCTCTTAATATGGTCTTATCCTCTGGGTGAGTTTGTCCTCAACATACACCAGAGTCTAGAAGATCAGTATATAGCAGTAGCAGTTGCTAACTTGTTGTTGTTGATTTTACCATAAATATTTTATCAACTGCAAATTATTACCTACCTCATCCACGCTGAATCTTAAAAAATATATAACAAACATTGATTTCTTGTCTTCTACTATCTTTTGCTCCTAAATATAGGCAGAAGTTATATAAATTTCAACTGGGTTTACCAAATACCATGGGATGAGTCATTTTTCTTTTTTAATTTAGGATTTGGAGGCAAGAATCTCAAAGTAGAGTTTCTGAGCATAGTAGCCACACAGAATACTGAAATTTACATTTTTTTCTTTCCTTACCATTTATATATAGGGAAAGCAAATATAGCATTAAGAATAGTAGAAAGTCTCACCAACCAAACAACAGAACAATGTAAAAGTGACTCTCGAAAGAACTCAGTTTTCCCACATGAGTAAAAGTGTATACTACTTTGACATTCATTTGATTTTTTTTCTCCTCAAAAGAAATATCAAATATTAAGGAACCTAATGTTCATCAGGGGGAATATATGTTCACTTTAAAACAAGTTTTAATCTAATTATATATTATTATCCTATGTATACATACATATAAACAATTCTAGGGAAACCAGAAGAGTTTAAAGGCCATAATCATTACAAAAAATCTTCCTGATTACATAGTTCCCTGTGGGACCTGCTGACATCACAGAATTTGTAACCTGACTTACCAGACTTGATAGAGCAGGTCAATTTACTCATTTACTCATTTTGGGATGTTTTAGGGGGTAATTTTAACTGCTAAACTAAGGTCCTCATGACTGTATCTATATAATATGCATAATCTTAATAATGACAATTTTACATTGCATATTAGAAATATGCCAATTGTTAAAATATACAGACATTATACTATTACTATGTACCAGGGTTTATGTTATTGAAAATACAGTGCAAAGTCTTTATAATGTCAGTGTTATATTTTATGTTGTGTATGTATTGTGTGTGTATTTTAATTTTAATTTTAATTATTAGGGACATAATTTAGCATGCAATATATCAAAATCATGAAATGTATTAAAGCTTTATTCTAAGAAATCTGATTTGGAGGGACCACCTTATGGAAAAACATAAGTATTTAAATCTTCTTTGATGTGGTATATTCACCACCTGGCAATTCACTAGAAACCCAGTGCATGTAGTAAAGAAAAAACTCATCCAAAAGGCATTTTAGGAATTGTTTTTAAAGACAAATATAGTATGTCTTGTGTAATGTTTTCTATTTCCTGAGTACTGAGTTACCATATGTCCACCATCACCCAAGGATAACCACTGATAATATTTTGAGTATTATTCTTCCATAATGTTTCTGTACATATATACAAACATTTTTTCTAAAAGAAGCTATATTTGTTTGTAAATTATTCTATTTTATTAATGCTTCTATCTCTATCAGCTGCCTTTTGAGTCAATACACTGAGCATGGATAGTGGTTGATGATCTGAAAAATAAGCCATCATTACCTGCCAAACCCACATAATCTTGGAACCCATTAACATCTCCAGTATCCAAAGAGATGATTAAACTAGAAAAAAGCAGACATTCCACAAGTCTATATGAGATTCCACATGGCCAAGGAAAGAGGGAGATTGAGAAGAAATGGCATGCAGATGTAGCTTAACTTCTAAGGTTTTTCAGATTTAATTTGGTTCAATGTGATCCTTTCAATAACTCCACTATAATGCATATAGTCTAGTATTGTTCATTCAGTTGCACACAATGCTTAGCAGAAAGCAAACAAAAGGGCAAGGGTGATATTCAAAATATTCAATAGCTGTGGTATACTGCAATGCTATAACAGCAACTCTAGGGCATGCAGGCAGTCTCAGCCAAAGGAGGAGCAGCCTGATGGGCACCAGACGGATGACTCTAGTACCATCTCCCCTGAAGGGACCTGGCTTACTAGGAACACATGGAGATGTGGACTAGTGCAGATGCTGTGGCCAGCTGGATAGAGGTACCAAGCTGATTTCCTCAGCAGTTCCTATGTGGGGCTCCTTAGGGCTAGAGTAATTGAGTTGACTGACAGTGGGCAGTGAGTGTTTATTAACTGATTTTTCAATGCCTTAATGATGGGGCTATAGTGATGGTTATTCAGATTGCAGAAGGGCTTATGTAACTTGCTTTGGGTATGGAATAAAAGAGAAGGGAAAGGATCCAGATTTTATCACACAAACTTTGGCATCTCCAAACCTTAAGGTCTATGCCTATAGTATAAGGGAGAAAATAGTAAATGCCTTAAAAGAAATGCTGCTTTGTCACAGGCCCATAATATCCCATACTGCCCAACAGGAGATAAGGAAGGACCCAATAATCCCACTTCTGGGTATTTATCTTGAAGAAACTCAAAATACTACTTCAAAGGAACATGTGGATCCATATATTCATTGCAGAATATATACAATAGCCAAGCTATGGAAGCAACCTGGGTGTCTATCAATGGATAAATGGATAAAGAAGAGGTGTTACATATACACAGTGGAAAATTACTCAAAAAAAAAAAAAAGGATGCAATTTTGCCATCTGCAACAACATGGATAGACCTAGGGAGTATTGTACTGAGTGGAGTGAGTCAGACAGAGAAAGACAAATGTCTCATAATTTCACTTATATGTGGAATCTGGAGAACAGGATAAATGAACAAACAAAGCAGAACCAAGTCATTGATACAGAGAACATTCTGATGGTTGCTGGATTGGGTTGGGGGTAGAGCTGGGGGAATAGGTGAAGTGGGGAGGGGATTAAGAGGTACAAATTGGCAGTTACAAAATAGTCATGGGTATGTAGAGTATAGCATGGGGAATATAGTCAGTAGTATATTATATATAGTGTCAGATGGGTACTGGATTTATTGGGTTGATCATCAGTCACATAAATGTTTAATCACTGTGTTGTACACCTGAACCTAATATAATATTGTATATCAACTGCACTTAAAAATAATATTAAATTGCCAAAAAACTACTTTCTGAATAATTATACTCTTACCAATAACTGTAACTTTTAGTTTTAATTGGTGAAGACATATACTATATCACCTTTTAATGAAACAATTCTTGTCTGTCATTGAGAAAGAGCAGGGGATCTATAACTCTTCCCCCAAACTAAAAATATCCCTATCCTAATATGAAAGAAGTTCTGCTGTATTGGATTAGAAATAAACTACACCAGTGTCCTCCTTTTATAAAGTATATCTCATGTTTGACTCCTCAAATAAAAGAATACTAAATTTATATTTTTACTTAGAAAGGTTAAAATTCCACAAGTGCTTGCTTGCCTAGTCTCTAAAGCGGGACTCAGGCTGTGGCCTGCAGCTCTAGATAACTGCCTTTAGCTGATACAGCAACAAGGTGAGAGTCTGTGCTTTCAGAGGGAGGACTGCCCCTCTCACTGGGCTCCACTGTACCTGAGAGGATGGCCACTTCCTACCTCTGATGTCTCAGCAATAGCCTAGGATCACAAGCTGGCTGACTCTTGCTATCTGCTTGAATTTTGCAGTTTACTCACCACCCAGGCCAGCGGTCCCCAAACTTTTTTGACACCAGGGACCAGTGCTCCTCCTATGAGAATCTAATGCCTGATAATCTGAGGTGAAGCTGAGGCGGTAATGTTAGCACTGGGAAGCAGCTGCAAATACAGATGAAGCTTTGCTTGTTTGCCTGCCACTCACCTCTTGCTGTGTGGCCCAGCTCCTAACAGGCCACGGTACCTGTCAGCAGGCTGGGGGTTGTGGACTCCTGACCTAGGCCTTGTTTCTTGAGTCAGTGTTTTGAAAGAAAGGGAAGAAAAGAGCGATGCAATGATTCTGTTTGGTTCTTCTGCATTGAGGCCTGGTTGGCTTTTGTAGAGAGAAAAAAACAGCAAGAAAATAGTGGTGTTTTTTTTTTTTTTTTTTTTTTGGAGGGCAATAGTGGGAGGGTGGAGATAGGATCAAGGTCTTACATTTTATGTGTAACACAATATGAAATACATTAGTTCAAAAGTTATTTTTTGTTGAGAAGAGAGAAGAGATGGATTGTTTTTCCTTTTGATTTTAACCTTTTCTCCTCATGACAAAGCCTAAATGATGGATACCAGAAAATAAGGTGGACTTCAGGAATCCTGAAAAGACTGAGAAGCTTACTTTCTTCCCCAGGAGGGAAGAGTGGGGTGTTTTTAGCCTGCTCTGGAGCCTAAAACTAAAACATGAGTTGCATACCCTGGAAAGGAGACATGACCAAAACTGAATCATTGAAGCTGCCCCAGGCAGCACCCCCAATCATCAATGATG
Source organism: Macroglossus sobrinus (assembly GCA_004027375.1). Classification (NCBI taxonomy): domain Eukaryota; kingdom Metazoa; phylum Chordata; class Mammalia; order Chiroptera; family Pteropodidae; genus Macroglossus; species Macroglossus sobrinus. The sequence continues at coordinate 949,629 of PVKZ01000165.1, read as the reverse complement.
AGGAACAGCACAGGGAGCTTCATGCCCTGCATGCCCTCACTAGCATCTTCTAGGACAGCAGTGTACTCATCTGGGAAATGCTGCAAGAGATTTTGCACAGATTGTCTCCAAACACCATGGTGACCCCTGCCCCCACCACAAGAGCATGCTAGGAAATATGAACTACAATGTCAACGTGATTATGGCAGCACTTTAAACCAAAGGCTATGAAGCTATTTGGTGGGACAAGCTCAGGGATGTCAGTGCCGTTGCTCTCACTAATGTTGTGGGCTTATCATGAATCTACCCTCCAGTTTCTGCTGGGATCCACTTAAGTTTCCTCTCAAAAGGCAGCACTGGATCTGTGTTCGCAAGGTGAGCGGTGCTTATTCTAACCTTGACTCCAAACTGAAGATTCCAGAGTGGATTGGAGGCAAGAGTGAACTTAGGAAATTTCTAAAACATCATTTGTGAGGAAAGAACTGTGAATAGCTGCTGGTGGTACCAGACAAGATGGAGGCCCATCAGGGTTGGAGGGCTAATGTGTAACAGTTCTACCCAAAATTCCCTTATCTCTTCTGTGATGTGCTGTGGCCTATACAGTGAGTCTGTTCTTGCCACTTCCCCAAACATCTCTTTAGGGTTTCCCCCTCAGATTTGACAATGCAATAGGCAGTTGCGTAGACTGTTACAAAAACCAACCTGCGTTACTTGTTTCTAAGAAAATAGAAGCTCTGTGCTTAGGGCAAGCAATAGAAGACCTTTGTTTTATTTAAGAGAGGAGAAAAGAATATGAGTCCTAGCTTATTTTCCCCTTCCTATGAGGACTTGATAGAGATTCTGCTGGAATTCATTGCTACTCTGGCTCACCTGGAGATGGTGCCTCCATTTCCCCTTTTCTGAAAACTAGTGGGCCTGAAGACACAGTACATGCCAAGCCCATGCTACTGATGAGAAAGGGCCTCTTAGGGAACCATCTCCAAAACCCCAGTAGCAGTACAGCATGCTGTTGCCAACCCTTAATGCCACTCCTTACGCCATTTTTAAGGGTGGTTTATAGCCATTCTTGGAGTTCTATAATGAAAAATTTTCTAATATTCCACACCAGGTGGTTGAATTCTGCAACATTCTAGTGTGACAGGGTGAACTAGATACCTAAGAGGACATGGCCAAAGCCAGGCTGGGGCAGATATGGAAGACCTGTCTGCCTCACTCCAGCATTGTCCATGTCACTTTACTACACTGATTTAAGAACACAAGATAAGCTAAAGGAAAGTTTTCCCAGTTGACTCACTCTGGCAATATCAGGAAAAAATAAGTCTGCCTTCAACATCGAAGACAGAGTTGGGTAAGGAAAGTGTTGTGAAGATAAGTTTCTCATAGGCTCTGAATCACCATATTGCTAAGAAGTAGAACTCTCAAATTGGGTGGCTATGTGTATTATGTTATAGGACCTGGGTTTGTCATCTTTCTATAGTTTCCTTTATAGATCTGAGAATTGACTCAGCCTTTCCTCTTTAAATAGTTGTAGGCCACTCTTCTCTTGTAATTTTGGAAAATAAGAGAGAAGGAGGGGAAGTATCCTACCACACCATGTGTCACCATAGTGGTTGTGGTTGCCACAGAGCTGGTGGGCGGGTAGGGATGGCCTGTCTCACCCTTATAGTCTTGTTAGGTCTGAGAGCTGCCCCACTGGCCAGACTTCTCTCCAGCGGCAAAGCCAGTTTGTATGTCAAACTGAGCAAGGTTAACGAAATGAAGCTGAGGCTTTTTCCTCTTCACTGTGATGGGAGTGCATGTTTACACAAGCACTTTTTCTGTACATGTATATTCAGTGAGGCCATTTTTTATGCTGAGTAAGAGGTCACCAAGCAGCTATTGTATTACACCATTTTAGCAACTGGCTGCGGTCTCTTCTGCACCATTTTCTACGACAGACCTGCTTGGCACCACAGAGAGCTCTTTATCCCTGCACAGTGACATTCTAACTACCATCAGCCATAAGTTGCAGCCATCCTTGCTGATTGTCACAAACAGGACCTTGGGTCCATTGGCACTGTCAGTGATAGTAAGCAGTTTCCTGGGAAGAGGAAACTCCTCTCTGGCAATCGGCTTGGGCCTGTGCAAAGGAACTTCAATGGAGTCCTCATGCACTTGGAGTCCACGAACCAATGGGATATGCAAAGTCGGTTAAACATTTCAGGGCTGGTTTCTCTTGCTCATATCCAATTTGGCTGTGTGTAGCAACAGGGACCTATGCCCATGACCAAGCACAAAAAAACCCCCAAAGCCTCATTTCCTTTAGGAAAGGGGGGCAGGCCTGACCCTGATGCCAAATGAGGGGGAAACCCTAGGCTTTTTATTCTTCTTTTATTCCACCCCCTGCCTTTTTTTGTTTATAAAAGATGTATTTTGTTTAACCAAATATGAAAAACAGAGACCTCCGTACAAAATAAAATAAAAAGGTTAAAATTCCAAAGCAGTCTTTCATGTCAATTCCTGCTAGTCAAAATAAGCAGGCCAAGCTTAGACCACTTGGGCTTTCCCCAACAGAACTTCTAAACAATCTTTCTCTTCAATCAGCGGTGTCTGCTCTGTGCCTGCAGCTTCAGCCCTGCCCCTCCTCCTTCCCCTCCTCCTTCACCCCGCCCCTCGTCCAGGTCCCGCCCCGTCTCATCCTTCTTCTCCCGCCCTCAACCCTTTCTCTCAGGCAGCTGTTGCCCCGCCTCTCAGCGCCGCGAGGCGTAAAATACCGCCGTGAGCCGCTCTGGCGCTCTGGAGGACTTGCTCTCTGTGGCCGGCGGCGCACGGCGGCGGTGGGCGGGCCTGACGGAAGGCGCGAGGATGCCTCTGGGTAAGCCGTCTTGGCTGCTTTGGTTTACCAGCGTTTTGGTCAATGAGGCTTCTGGTTGTGTGCGGCTCGATGTCGAGGTGAGTGAATGAGGAAGTGGCCTCGGGAAGTCTCCTTAGCTGTGCTCGCCGAGGTGAGACAGGGTCGGGAGTGGAGATAGCCTGGCTTCGAAGTTTCGAGTCGCCCTTGGAGGCGGAGCCCTCAGGTGCAAGCCCAGTCCGGGCCGTAGCACCTCAGGCTCCTCTGCGTGTCTCATCTTAGTCCTAGCACTTTCTTTGAAGCATCACCATCGTTTTCTGCCCCACTCTGGGTCTTAATCAGCCTTGACCCCGCACGACTTGTTTTTCTTTTGACCCCAGTTTCTTTCCTTTTTAAACAGTTGAGTATAGTCTGGAGGACACGCAAGGTTTTAACTTGGAAGTATTTTGTGGCATGTTTTGTTCACCTTAACTCTTGTACTGTGCTTTGCCAGTGGTTGCGTGTGGGGTGATTTTATTTTTCAGCTCTGTCGTACGGTTCCAGCATTAATACAGGTCTCTGGAAATTCAGGCTAGTGTTGCAGACACATAATGGGGTTTGGTGGAATATGTATGCAAATATTGTGTTTAACTATTGAAAATGCTACTCAGTGCAGCTTGAGCTCAGCTCGGAAAATCTGGGTAATAATCACGTTAGGAAATTAGTCAGCATCATCAGTCTTGAAGTCTACTGCCTGCACTTACACATTACCAGGTAGCAGCTGTGACCACTTGCAGGGCGAACCATCCCATTTCTCGGGCAACTTAAATCCCTGTGTTCTTCAGCCTTTGAGTTTGCCTGGTAGGGAAGGGATAGGAGTATTTCTTTGAGTTGAGAATAGTTATTACTTTAGAGGAAGGTGTCTAGTTGTTTAATGTATCCACAGGCCTGATTCTCAAAATTTCTTTCTTTTCTTTTTTTTTTTTTTAAATACCTTGACATTATTTGTCCCTGTGCCTCTAACTAGTTCCTACAGAGACTTGGTAAATACTAAGAAAATCAGTACATGTAATTATTGCTGCTCTTTTTTTGAAATTGTGAGCAAATCCTAAATTATAAGAAACAAATTGGGAAGACATTTATTAACAAAGTTAACTGACTTGGAAAAGAATGTTTCATTTCTAGAGTTCCAGTTGTTTTTATTCCACCCTACATTTCAAGGTGCAAACTGATTAGGTGAGTCCTGGAATAGTTTGGCGGCTTTGATCAAAGATGCCTTTTCTAGGGCCAACCCTAGGAGAGCAGAGGCTTGAGCTCAAAGTCAGCTACTCTACAGCAGCCTAATATACAAATGTATTAAGAAATAGAATGCCAGAGAGTGTTTCTGAGAGGAAATAAGGCCTCTGTGCTGTGGTTGACATTGTTGGGCAATCCCTCTTGAACTCCAGTCTCCGTGGCTTCCCTGGCACTGTCTTGATTACCTTCTACTGTGTACTACTTTGCCCTAGTGCCATTTCAGCCCTTGGAAATTTTTTTTGTTCTCAAATTAAAGCACCTCTCTCTGAAGATAACTCTCAGATTTGTATTTTTAATTCTATTTATCCTTAACTCTAGTGCCAGACCAAGCCACCTGAATGTCTCATTTACACCTCAAATATAAATTTGCACACAAGTGCAACCTTTACCTAGCATCTGCACTTTCAAGTTCTCGGCACTGTCTCCTTAAGTTGTCTTGAGTTTTCCCACACTACCAATTCTTATCTTTTCCTGCTGATTCAAATTTGAGAAGCCCTCAAATTTATCACTTGTCCTTTTTGCAGAAACTTGATTGGTGGACTTAATCTCTTCCAGTTTTGAATCTGCACATGATTGCCCGATTAATATTACTAAAATTTCTTTCAGTACCTGCCATTTCTCTGTTTAGAAGCTCTTAGAGGTGCACCCCTACCTTGGAATTAAAAAGTTCCCAGCCTAAGTCTCAAAGATTTGATGCTGATTTACTTCACGATTCAACAATACTTACTGTTAAGTTCTCGTTTCTGGAATATTATCATGGCCAATAAGGACTACTTGATGTTCTTATTTCTTAGATAATGCCCTTGAAGTTTGAAAGGAGAGCAGATAATGAAATAAATATTTAAACAAAAGTAGTACTTAGTTACCAACTCTAATAAGCGTTTTAAAGGAAAAGTACAATTAGTACAATTATGAGTAAGCCGGGCTTAGAAAGGAAGGTAGGTTCAAGGAGCTTCGTTAAAGAGTTTGATCTTTAAGTTGTCGGTAGTACTCATTCCCTTCTTCATCTGCCTTGTACTCTGTTGAATTACATTATTTTGGTTCTTCTTGGACTGCATTATTTCCTCTTTAGTTTACTTATATGTAATTGTTTATGAATACTCAGTATTTGATTCTCTGTTAATGTTTTTTCTATACTAGGAATCACAAACCAAAATGCAGAGGCTAAGAAGGAAGCATGGAATGATGCTGGCTGGATGACAGCACTGTCTAAAGGAGGCAGCTTCTAATGCCAAGCATTGTTGACATTATAAAGTGTAGGGCCAGGATTTCCATAACTACCAGTTTTTCTAGAAAAGCTGGAAAACTGTATTTTTAGTGAAATCTCTTGATTTTTAAAAAATGTTTATAGTTTTAAAACACTGCCTACCAAACAAAACGCAGTTGTAGACCCGGGCCGACTTCAGGCCACTTGTTTCGACTATAGATCATTTCTCACTTACTCCTAACAGAGTGCTGCCTCAGTAGTTGTGCATGTGACTTCTTAATATGTCTCTTAGTTCTAACTTTTCTTTCAAGCTCCAGTCTCTTTTCTACACTTGATGTTGAATATTTCTACTTATGTCAGTACAACCTCAAGAAATTTAAAATGAAATTTCATATTTCATCCTGCAAACCAGACAGTTTCTTCCCCAACCTTTTCAGTACCTATATTCTCCAAGCTGTCTTGGCTTGAAATCTGAGAGATGCTTTTGGCATAATTCTTTTTCCGTTGCGTTTTTACTTCATAATAGCTCTTAATCAAATCATTTCTTTCTGTTTCCACAGCTGCTCTTCTTCATCAGTTTATGCCTGAATTACTTGGCCTTGTAGTTGATTTTCTGCTCTATTCTACTTTGCCTACTTCTTCAGTAAGCTTTATTAAGCACTATTTTCATTATGTCATCTTCTTAAACAGTTTCATGAAAAATTGTTTAATTTTTTGAGCCCGTGTGTGTTTCGTTAGGTAATTGTAAAAATCTATGATAGGGTTCTTATCCTTCTAAGAGTTATTTTTAATTTTAGCATATATCAGAATCACCTGGAGGGTTTGTTAAACAGATTTCTGGGCCTCATCTCACAGCTTTGATTCAGTAGCAATAATTTTCATTTCTAACAAGTTCCCCGGGGATGCTGATGATGATGGTCAGGGAACCTACAGTGTGAGAACAATTGCCTCAAGTAGCCAGTTTGATCTCAATTTGCAAGAATGAGCCTGATAAAGTGAATTAGTAAACTAGCAGTAGCTAGGATGTGCATGTCCTTTTCCCGTCTACCAGATGGCAGTTTTGGCGTCAAAAGGAAGGAAAGAGTATAAATTCAGAATTGGGGACTCTGAGTACTAAATGCATTTTGAGATATAAAAGTTAATATCAGATTTTAAATAACAGCTGAGTATGAGTCAAAACAAATGGAAGCAATATAATTATGTAAAATCTGGCAAGGAACTTAGTTGTACTTAGGCTTGTTTTCTGTTTTATGGTAATTAGTCCAGAGATTTTTGTGACCTATGACTGCCATGCTCAGTGCTTTCCATTTGCATTTTTATTAGGTTTTTGTTAACTTTCTTTGAAATAAAATTCTGTCTCTCAAAACTGGGACTTGAGCCTAGGCCTGTGTTTCTCGCAGTTTACTCTCTATGTTGCAGGTAGTACTCAAATTATTACATAAATCTTGCCAACTTAGAAGCACTGTCTTTAACCCTGAACATGCATTTGAGCCTGGCCTCAAGAATTCATTTATTCTGATCTAAAGAAAATAATGCTTACATGTTTTGACACTTCAAAAACAAAAACACAACAACAAAAAACACTTCCAAGAAGATAAAATTAAGTTGAAAATGTTAAAAATGGTGCTGCAGGGTAAGCATAGTTCATATTTCAAAAATCTGTATGAAAATCCTACTTAGAAAACATCCTTCAACAAGCTAGAATCTGTCACTTCAGTTTAATTTTTACAAAGTATTAATTTTAATGACAGCTTGTCTGCAGTTTGGAATCATTTGGGAGAGCTTCAAACATAATGCCTGTGTCCCATCTCTAGAGTTTATGATTTAATTGGTCTTGGATGTGACCTGGGCCTTGGAATGTTTACAAGAGTCTCCAGGTGATTGTAATAGGCATACACGTTGTGGAATCACTGGACTAGGATAAAAATATTTGTGTCAAGGCACATTCAAAATGTGCTAGTCCAGGAATGTGAAGTGTGACTGATTTAGTGATTTCCCTGCCCCTTTTTGTAGTGTTAATCAATTTAAATATAATGTAAAAGGAAAGTAATATAAATTCTGAAAAGTTGGATTACAAATATTTTTATGAATTCAGTTTTTTAAGATGTGGTTACAAGTGGTAACAATGTCTGTATTGCCTTGTTTTTTGAGTACCTCAGCTAAACTATCACCCCTCAGAATTTCTCAGGTATCTTTGAAACATTAATAAATTGGAATTTTTTATTCCTATCATAATATATTTATCTACACATGTGCACAGTCATTATCAAGCACTGCTGCTACTCATCCCAGCTTTGAAAACTTCGCCGTGTGTCTTAAATTTCACTTCTCGTTTAGCATGCATCCCAGTATATTCTAACTACAGTATTTTTATTTGCGTTACTGTACTGAGTTCCTTAAAGGCAAGAGCAATACCTTTAGGGGAACTTTTTAAACAGGCTTCAAACTTATAGATACAATTTGATGAGTTTTCAGAAACTGAGCATACTCATTTCAGTGGCACCTGGATCAAAAATCAAGCTAGTACCAGCATCCCAGAAGCCTTTCTCATTTCATTTCTCTTCCAGTCACTTCTGTCTCCCAGGTTGCTTTTACTTCCTTATTTAATTTTAAAGTTCTTAAATGTGCTATTCTGAAGTCTGTAGCTCAGTGACTTCTTACATAAACAGTCCTGTAACTATCATCTGGAATGAGACAATTTCCCACACTCACTGTTTCTTAATGGCCTTCCCAGCTTCCCCCACCATCCTGACTTATCTTACTACTAATCACTTTTGCCAAGTTGTGTCTTAAGCTTTGTATTCCTAAACTAACAAACACTTTTAGAACAACAAATTTAGAAGTGTATTATACTTACTGTTTTGTAGCCTGCATCCTTTCTGTAACTTCTGTCATGACTGTTTTTTCCATGTCATGTATTATTTAATATTTTAAAATATTTTTACTGTCTGATATTTCATATATTACTATATTGTTATATATTTACTTTGCTTCCAGTTTTCCTTATGTAAGTAATTGATATGAACATCTTTATAAATGAAACTTTGATCATATCTGAGATTTCCTTAATGCAAATGTTTATGGAACTAAGGTTGTATATATATATATTTCCAGATCGCCTACTGGAAAGGCAGCAATACCAATTTATATACCTGACAGCAATGTCTGAGAACACCTTCTTACCAAACTTTTAGAAAATCAATATACTTTTTTTAGAGCAGTTTTAGGTTTACAGAAAAATTGAGTAGAAAATTTTGACAAATGTATAATGATGTGTCTCTACTATTACAAATACACAGACTAGTTTTACTATCCTAAACATCCTATGTGTTTTACCTATTCTTCCCTCTTTCTGGCAACCACTGATCCTTTTACTATCTCCATAGTTTTACCTTTTCCAGAATGTCCTATAGTTGAATCATGCAGTAGATAGCTTTTCAGATTGACTTTTTTTTGCTTAGCAGTATGCATTTGAGTTTCCTCTTTTTGTGGAATGATAGCTGATTTCTTTTTATTGCTGAGTAATATTCCATTATACAGATATACCACAGTTTGTTTTGCCATTAATCTATTGAAGGATCTCTTGGTTACCTCCACGTTTTGGCTATTATGAATAAAGTTGCCATAAATATTCATGTGTAGGTTTTGTTGTGGACATAAGTTTTCAACTCATTTAGGTAAATATCAAGGAATGCAATTTCTGAATTCTATGGTAAAAATATATTTAATTTTGTAAGACACTGCCAGACTGTCTTACAAAGTGGCAGTACTAGTTGTTTTTACCAGTAATGAATGAGAGTTAAACCTTTCTTTAAAACTTTTTGTTCTAGTAGTTCTTTTTTTTAATTTATTTTTATTACGGTGGCATTGGCTAACAATATCCAGTAAGTTTCAGGTGTACAATTCAACCATAAATGCTATACATATATAGCATTGTGTCTAGTATGTTTTAGAAAAGGCTAAAGCAAAAGGGAATATTTATACATTGAGACATAATGTATTCTACATTTGTTTCAGGTTTAATTCATTCAAAAGGACTAATACCATACTGCAACATTTGGTAAGTTTGGACTTCATTTTGCTGGCCTTATTACAATATGATGTGTAACTTAAAATGTCCTTGTTAGGGAAGTAGAGAAATACTGGCAAGTGTCGTTGACCTTGGTAAACCATGGTTCTCGATTTTATAGTGTTAAGACTTAACAAATGTAACTCGTAGGAGGCAGCATAAGGTTATAGATAAAAGCATGGATCTTCAGATTGGAATGCCTGGGTTTAAATAACGGATCCACTACTTAATTTTGGGCACATTACTTTGTTCTCTCAGTCTCCTTTTTGACATATATCAAATGGAGATAATGGTATCCACCTTAGAGTACTTATGAATAATACATAAAATAATTCATTTAAAAATCTAGCATAGTTCTTGGCATATAAGATTAATTTTATACATATTAGCTACTATTATACTAATAGTTCCCTTCTAGATCTTAGATGTTCCTAGTTTATCACCTTGTAAGGAAGAATTAATTTTTCTGAATTTATTTTTGTATTTCTCTGCTATAGACTGAATGTATCACCCTAAAATTTATGTTGAAATTTATTCCTGGTATGATGGTAAATGGAGGTGGGGCCTTTGGGAAGTGATTATGTCAAGAGGGCGGAGCTCTCATTAATATCAGTACCTTTACAAAAGAGACTCTAGAGAGGTTCTTCACCTTTTGTGCCTTTTGGAGGATGACACAGTGCAAAGACAGCCATCTATGAACCAGGAAATAGGACTCCACCAGACACTGAGTCTGCAGGTGCCTTTTTCTTAGATAAATGTTTTGTTGTGTTAGCCAGCCAGTCTGTAATATTTTTGTTACAGCAGCCCAGAAAAGACACCCTCATACAGCCTGACAAGTACTTTGCATATAAAAATGATAGGTAACTCTGATATAGTTACTTCTGTATGCCAGGTGGTATTTTAAGTACTTGGTGTGTATTAGCTTAGTAGATTCTCTTTATAGTCCTGTGGAGTAGATACTACAGATCTTTTATCTGTAGTTGTGAAACTTCAAAACCAAAAGTTTGTGGTTAGTTGGTGGTTAACGCATTTGGTGGCAAAATATGACTGAATGTACTTGAAGCTCTTTTTGTCTTTATCCTAACTACTGCAAATATTCATGGTTTGGTGCAGAAGTATTAAAACATTTGACTGACCCAGACTCCATCTGGGGTGTTTTACACAGTATGTAATATGTACTTTGTTACCTTTACAAAACTTAGAAAATTTTCTGAATTCTAAAATGCATCTAGAACAAATGGTTTTTGATTAAGAGATTATGGTTTTATCCCTGTTTAATGGATTAGAAGTTGAGGGACAGAGAGGCTAAGTAATATGCCCTAATGTCACATAGCTAGTAAATAGATGAGATGTGAGTCCAGGTGATCTGGCTCCATAGACTGACTGACTGCACTCTACAGCCTCTAGGAGAGTAACTGTTGCAGTGTTTCTCACTTAAGCCTAAGTGGAGATGACATATGAAGACTGGAATATTCCTTTTTACCCTTATTTTAGTCCGTTGATATACATAGGAGTGGAAGAGTTTCCTGGAAAATATTTAAAACGATGTCAGTGTCTCATATTTAGACATATGTACACAGGTGGAATAAAAAGACATGACAATCCAGATTCATGGGGCTATGGTGGCTTGGGGTATAAACCACGTTGAAAAGGAAAATAATCTGGACTCTCATCAGGGCCTGAGGGCTGAATGGTTCTAGGTCACAATGTTGGCTTTAACACGTGCTTCAGAGATAGGCTGTATCCCAAGCAGTCCTTCTGTGACCCTTCTAAGAAAGCCAACAGAGAATGAGAAAGCTTATTATTTCATACTGTCGTGATGGAAATAATGCCACTGATGACAGTACTGTAGGCAGAGTTATAAGAAGTAGACAGGATAGGAGAGACAGGTTTCTTGGAGAGAGATTTGTTTGTAAATTTGGTTTTTAAGAAGTTGAATTTGAGGTGCCACATAGTTAACTCGTGTATGCGGAAATCCTGTGTAGAAGGCATTTATTTGGGAATAGGGTCTGGGCCTCTGGAGCACTAAAGATATAGATGTAGGTTTCAGCCAGCTGCTGAGAGGTCATAATTGTAGATGGAAAATAGATCTCATCACAAAGGTGAGAGAGAGAGTGCAGCTAAAGACAATTTGAAGGACTAAACTATTGTCATGTGGAGTAATTTAATGATCCAGTTTGAAATTATTAAAGTGAAGCTTCAATAATCAGCATTTATTAAATATTTTTGATGCTAAGAATTGTACTTGTGCTTTGAGTCATGTTATAATTAACAATAATTATAAATTTGTGTTATAATTTAAATTTAATGGCATTCTTCAGTGTTGGCTGGAAATTGATGAAAATTTTAGGAAAGGGAAAAATGTGACACTGGATAAAGAGGAAAGTCAGTAAGGTGTATCAAAAGAATCGTGTTTTGCTAAAGGTATAATATTTCCCTTGGTGTGTCTTTTGGGTTGCAACCCTATTCAGCAGTAGTTTATGTTACAAATAGTGAAAGGTGTATGCTTAAGGTTGGGACTTAGATATTCACATGTGAAGCTTGTGCTAGGCTGATGTTACAGCAGGACTGCATCAGTAGACTAATGGATTATTCATTCAATTTATTAAACATTTTTGAGATACTTGCTGTTAGGCACTGGATTTTCCTCAAAGGAAAACTTCATTTGTCAGAATGTTTATGAAGACTCTAAAATGTTTTCCAAAATGTAGCCTGCAAAATAAACCTTAAGAGAGGTAGTCCATGAAAAAAAAGCTCTGTAATCAAGAAATACACTGCTTATTGTATTTTAAAAGTTTACATTGTGATTTGCATATTAAAGACAGAATAGTCTTATAGAAATGAAACTTGTTTTTATTGGTTTTAAGTTTTTCCCAAACAGATTCGACCACAGGCCATTTTCTCCTTCCACATAAGCTGCAGTAAACATCCTTTTGCACACTTTGAGAAATATTGCTACTATGGATTTTGCCAAGATAGTTCCATGTTCCAGCAGAGTAGATGTTCCAAGTTATGTGTGTCTCGTGGATTTTATTTTGATGTCATGCATTCATTTTAGCACAGAGTTTGTGGTGTCCAGACTTTTAGTACCTAGTCATTATAGAAGTGGGTTAAAGTGGGTGAGATTATACAGTTTGAAGATGATTGGGAGAGTCAGTTTAGGAGCCGTAATGGTTAGAGCACTGGCTCTGAAATGAAATAATCTGAGGTTTGAATCTTGGTCCTGCCCCAAAGCTATAGGACGCCAGACAATTAATCTTATTTCTCTAGGTCTCAGTTTCCTTATCTTAGAAAGGAGCTCCTAGTACTTAACTCACAGGGTTGTTTTGAGAATTAAGTGAAAAGTTTCTGTATCAATTGCTTAGCATAGTGTCCATGGAAAACCTTAATTGGTAAGTTAAAATAAGAAACAGGTTTTTTTAATTGCCTAAGAAAATATTTGAAAATATAAGTAAATTGTGATCCTCTTGTCTTTCCTGGATGTACAATAAACATTTAAGAAAGTTTTAATTTTCCACCTTAAATCTCTTTTCTTCCTTTAGAATATAATGGCTTTAGCTAGAAACATTTCTTCTTTACTTTCTCTGTTCTTACCCCTTCTGTCTGTCTGCCCCACTGCCCCTCCAACTTTGAGTTGTATGAGTTCATTTCTGACTCTAGTTTCTGTAATCTTTCTAAATGATAAATTTTCTTCATAGAAACTTTTTCTAGGTTTTAGTTAAAAATTTGTGATGTTTTTTGAAAAGAGATTTAATTTTATTTTTCCTGTAGAATATAAATGACACTCATACTGGAGAGGTTCATTTTTTCCCTTCTTCATGAATGATTTTAATTAATAAACCAGTAGTTTTCAGGTTTTGAGAAGGCCATGAATTTATCAGGTAGGAAAATATCCTTCTGTTCATTCATTTACATCATTCTATTGATATTAGAAGTAGAATATCCCTGTAATATTCTTTGCTTAAAGTGTGACCTTTTGTACACATCCTACAAAATGTTTGGCCTAGGTGTTTGAAGATCTGTGCTTAAAGGTATTCTTGCATCAGTGTAATAGTAAAAAGTGGAAATTGCCCAATGCTTATCAGTAGGGGACTGATAAATTGATATGTTAGAATGCATAGCTGCCAAAAAAAGGAGTAGGTAGCATGTGTAGCAAATTTTACAGTTTAAATGGCCTCTTTTATTTTTATTTTTAAACAAACTTTAAGGAAAAGAAAGGGATGGAGGGAGCACCTGTAGATTAAAAAACTTGAGAGATATATCCAGTTTTAAAAAATGGATGGATTATGTTTATGGATGCACACTTTGCATTTATTATAAAAACCAGGATAGTTGTTGCTTTTATAGGGAGGAAGAGGGCAGTGATTGTGATAAGGCAGGTGGAAGATTTTTGGGCTAGCTGGACAAATTTGGGTCTGGGATTTGATTTTACCCCAATTCTAAGCTAATATCCTGTTACTGTTTCATGGATGCTGGCAGAAGACATGAAACTCTTGTGTTTGAGACAAAAGACTTTGCTATTAGTGGCACAGCAAGCAGCATTGAGCTTTTGGTTTCCTTGCTCCCTAAGTCCCATGGGGGTGACATGGAGGGGCCAGATGGTTGCCTGCATGTGCAGTTGGTTGTATTTCAGGACAGTAATACTGAATTTGAGGAATGTGCCAGTTTGTAGCAAGCTATAAACAAGCCTACTCTATGTCCCAGAGGGAAACATTACCTTTTCCTTAGTTACTTCAGTGAATACAGCCTTGAAAAATGACCCAAGCAAAGAGTCATTAGGCCCTTGGGCTCATGGCATACCCAGCAATAAAGCACAGGGATACCTCTTCCAACAGCTAAATTGGAAATAGGGTCATTGCATGTGTAATCAGTTAAGGTGGGGTCATACTGAAGTAGGGATTACTGGAATAATCCAGTATGACTGTTGTTCTAAAAAGGGGAAATTTGGAGACATGGTACTAGAAGGTGTATTCTGGGCTCCTTTCGTGTTTTTTTTTTTTCTTTCCCAGCCATGGAATCAGCGATTTCCCCAAAGAGAGCCCTGGTTTTCTTTATTTGAGAATTGCATTTAGAAATCGAGATCTGAGCTCTAGGAGTGCTCTTTGCTACTGGGATGCCATGGCTTTCTCTTATAGGATGGAGCTAGGATAAAGTATGTATGTAGAGTGGAATATATACACACTGTATACTAATGTATACATATATATCTATAATTGTTTCTGTATTTGTCCTAAGTATATATATTAAGCTAAACATGAATTTATACTGATGTCTCTGACTTTAATTCAGTACCACATGCAGGGTTCATTTTAGCCTTCAGTTATTGCATATCGGACTCTCTCCTCTTGACAGTGTTTTCTCACTATTTGCCATTCATTGTTGAATTCTAGAATACAGGCAAAACAGTTTTCAGAGTTTTTAACCACTCCCTATACAAATTTACCAACTATTGCTTAGTGTTGGTATACAGTTCCTTTGATATTTTTCCTTATAATTTCCTGCCAAATCATCGTTAGGTCAGCTCACCTGCCACCACCATGGCAGCCATTTTAGTGAGGTTCAGTCATACATGTGTTGTTCAGTTATATTCATTTGTCACATTCTGCATTCCATGTTGGAATCCGACATCCTGGTTAATTTTTTTTTAAAATATATAGTTTGTCTACATTAGAGTTCATTCTTGGTGATGTATATTTCTGTGGGTTTTGACAAATGCATAAATAATGTATTTACCACCCCGAAAACATACAGAGCAGTTCCATCATCTTAAAACTTCCCCTTTGTAGTCAACTACTTCTCTTACCCCCAGCCACTGATCTGTGTTATGCCCCTAGTTTTGTTCGTATAGAATGTAATATGATTGGAATCATACAATATATAGGCTTTTGGAACTGGATTCTTTCACTTGACAAAATGCATTTACGATTTATCTATGCTCTTAGATGAATTACTTGGTCTTTTTTATCACTGAGTCATGTTCCACACTTGATATTAGCCAGAAAGCTGAGAAGAGATGAATAATATTCCATTCTATGGATGTACCTGAGTTTATCCATTTCCCTGTTGAAGCTGTTGCTTTCAGTTTTTAGGGGTTATAAGTGAAACTATAAACCAAAATTAATTTTAGACTATGATAAATAATAATAAACATACATTTGAACAAAAGGAGCTGCAGCCTAGAAGACACAGATTTAGGTAGCAATTTAAATTGTGTTCCCCCCAGACAAAGAGGAGACCACCTTTTATAGCAAAAGTTCCCACCTGGGTTCTCTAATGTAAGTAGGGTATCCAAATTGTGCATTGCTGATTGGACAAGGCAGGTCTCAGTTCAATGGAAGACAAAACTAGGGTTTCCCTGACTCAGATGGTGTAAACTGGGCATAGTGCAGGAAGCCGAAAGTTCAATCTGAGGCACTTCCTAGTATACAGAATACTTGAGAAAACATTTTCAACAAATGGCCCCTAGACTGTAGTTATTCATAAAACTTGGGCCCTCAATTGACCATGGTGAGTCTATCTCAACAGATAATTCCTTTCAGGGGTTCACATCAAATAAATCTTCTCAGAGTCAACGTTACTAAACATTTGTGTACAGGTTTTTGTGTGATTAAGTTTTTCATTCACTTGGGTAAACTCCTAGAGGTGTGATCGCTGGGTTGTATGGTAAGTCTGTGTGACTTTACAAGAGTTTGCCAAATTGCCTTCGAAAGTGTCTGTACCAATTTGCATTTTTGCCAACAGTGAAAGAGTTCTTGAGGAAGGCATGTTGAAAGCTGAAACAAGCCAAAAGCTATGCCTCTTGTGCCTAACAGCCCAAGCTGTGAATGCAAAGGGAAAGTTCTTGAAAGAAATGAAAAATGCTACTCCAGTGAACACACGTGGCAAGAAAGTGAAACAGCCTTGATGATGCAAGGCAGCAAATTTCCTTGAATGGTGGGAGACCAAACCCTGCACTGAGAAAAGAAGAGAGAGAGTCCTTGGTGGAAAGTGTAGAAAGAATTCAACATATACACCAAAGCTAGAGTCAGAAGGGAAGTTTATTGGAGAAGGGGTAACACTCCACAGAGCATGTCTCCTCTCAGAGGCAGAGTGAGAGAGCCTGAGAGACGTGGACAGTGAGAAGATAAAGAGTACCGAGAGAAAGACAAAGAGAGGGACAGTGAGAGCAAAGGCAGTGAGAGAGACCAGAGAAAGAAACAAAGGGACCTCAAATGCTTGGGGAATTCAGTTTATATATCATTCTTTATTTCTTGTGAGTTAAATTTAAAGACTTTATTTGCCCATTTCCTTTGATATGTACATACAGTGAGTGAGAAAGGGCAAGGAGAAGAATATGTAGCATGAAGGGCAGTTCCCAGCCTTTAATTCATAGGTTCCATGTGGTTTTAGCCATAGGAATGAATGATTTTATTTTGTGTAAGGCAGCCACTTAAAGACTCTGGTTTTCCTGTTTCCTCTTCACAGATGTGGGAAATGAGTTGTTAGCCATCCCAGCAAAAATCTTCCTTTGTTCCGCAGTTCTCCTGGCCACGCTGCAGAGCTGATAGCATATTTCAGTCTCTGAATGTAGCTTGATTTAACAGTTCAATTGTCTTGCTTCCTCCCTACATTATTATCACTGATATGGAGAAAGTTTTAGTAGTTTGGATAGAAGATCAAACTAGTTACAACATTCCCTTAAGCCAGAACCTAATCCAGAGCAGGCTCTCTCTATAATTCTGTATAGGCTGAGAGGTGAGGAAGCTGCAGAAGAAAAATTTGAATCTAGCAAGGTTGGTTCATGAGATTTAAGGAAAGAAGCTGTCTTCATAATGTAAAAGTGTAAGATGAAGTAGCAAGTGCTGATGCAGAAGCTGCAGCAAGTTATAGAGAAGATCTAGTTAAGATAATGAAGGTGGTTACAGTAACAGATTTTCAGTGTAGGTGAAACAGCCTTATACTGTATTGGGAGACGATACCATCTAAGACTTACTGCTAGAGAGAAGTCAATGTCTGGCTTTAAAGCCTCAAAGGACAGGCTGATTCTTTCATTAGGAGCTAATGTAGCTGGTGACTTTAAGTTAAAGCCAGTGTTCATTTACCATTCCAAAAATCCTAGGGCTGTTAAGAATTGTACTAAATCTATTCTGTCTGAGCTCCATAAATGGAACAATAAAGCCTGGATGACAGCACCTCTATTTACAACATGGTTTACTGAATATGTTAAGCCAACTATTGAGTACTCAGAAAAAAAGATTTCTTTCAAAATATTACTGCTCATTGACAATGTACCTACCTGGTCACCCAAGGGCTCTGGTGGATCAAGGAGTAATTTGGGCTTTCAAGTCTTATTGTTTAAGAAATATATTTTGTGAGAGCTGTAGTTGCTAAACAGTGATTCCTCTGAAGGATCTTGGAAAAGTAAATCGAAAACCTTCTGCAAAGGATTCACCATTCTAAATGCCATTAACACTTGGGATTCATGAGGAGAGGTCAAAACAGCAACATCAGCAGGAATTTGGAAGAAATTGATTCCATCCCTCATGGATGACTGAGTGACTAAAGACTTTAGTGGAGGAAGGAATTGCAGATGTTGTGGAAATAGCAAGAGAACTAGAATTAGAAATAGAGCCTGAAGATGTGACTGACTTGCTGCAATCTCATAACATTTTAACAGGTGAGAAGTTGTTTCTTATAGATGAGCAAAAAAAGTGGTTTCTTGAAATGGAATCTGCTCCTGGTGGGGATGCTATGAAGATTATTGAAATGACAACAAAGGATTTAGAGTATTACATAAACTTAATTGATAAAGCAGCGGCAGGGTGAGAGGATTGACTCCAATTTGAAACAGGTACTACTAAGTGTAAAATGTTGTCAAACAGTATCACATGCTACAGAGAGTTCATTCATGAAAGGAAGAGTCAATGTGGCATGTCTTATTTTAAGAAATTACCACAGCTATCCCAGCCTTCAGCAACCCCACCCTGATCAGTCAGCAGCCATCAACATTGAGGCAAGATCCTCCACTGGCAAAAGGATAACTACTCACTGAAGGCTCAGATGATAGTCGTATTTTAGCAGTAAAATCTTTTAAAAATAAGGTATGAGTCTTTTCTTAAGACTTAATGCTATCACACACTTAATGACTACCGTATAGAGTAAGTATAATTTTTATATGCACTGGGAAACCAAAAAATTCACATGACTTGCTTTATTGTGATATTTACTGTATTGTTGTGGTCTGGAGCAGAACCAACAATATCTCCAAGATATGCCTGTACTTGTATGTAACATGTTTTTGTAATGTGAAAACTGTATTATTTTGAAATTTAAAATGATGTTGGTATCTGAAAAATTCATCATTTTTAGCCTATCATCCAACTTCCTGTAAGAGTTAGGATTTAATCAGGGGAAGTAGAACCACTTTGACTATTGAAGGGGAGCAGAATATACCACTCCAAAATGTGCCACCTTGGCATATGGATTTTTTTGAGCTGAAGGCAATTAAGACACAATAGATTCAGGAAAAGCTTTTTACCTCCCTGTTAAGTACCTAAAAGACATTAGAAAGGGGGTCTGTACTAGGAAGAGAGCTGTTATTAGGGATAACTTTTTCTATTTGTGCAACTTATCTCCATTACGGGGCTTGCATTTGTTTACCAAACATTTGCTCTTCTCACTTTCCAGTGAATTGCTTTCCTCCGTTTTGGAGTCCCAGAGCCCTATTCTTTTCTATCTCTAAGGATGGTATATAAAATTCAGTTGCCTGACTGCCTTTGGGTGTCATATCTTTGTGCAGCCCCTGTACATACAAGATTAACTTTGTTTTTCTCCTGTTAATCTATCCTTTTATTACAAGGGATCTTAATCAAGAACCTACAAGGGTAGAGGGAAATTTATTTTTCTTCCTAACAGTATTGTAGAATAAAGGATTATGAGAATAAGATCTTCCACGGTACTGACAAAAGCTGTAAAAGGGTCTAGAGTAGGAGTTGGAGATCAGAAAAATTACAGTCCATCCTACTCACTCATTGGCACAGGCAGGCCAGTAGGAACTTAGAAGAAAATGTGGGAAGCCTGGCATTTCTAGCTGCTGGAGTGGAACAGTGAATGATAGGTGATGGTGGGTGAAGTCTGGAAGGCTGTTCTGCTGGTGGGTTGGCAAGAACTGGACAACAAGCAGGAGAGAGGAAGGGCAAGCTGGAACTCGCCAACACTTAGTAATGGCTGCTGTTCTACTTCCATTTCCAAAGTTCACTTAAATTTCTTTTTTGATCAACAAACTCATAACCATTCAGAGAAGGGGATTCCAGGAAATGACAGCTTCAGTGTTCCGAGATGTTTACAGTACAAAACAATCATAACTCACATTCTGGCCCCAGCTGGCTTTTTGCTATACTTTTTTTTGTTGATATACTACTTATTTGTAGGCTTCATTTTGGTTGTAGTTTATGACTCTACACAGACTGTCACTGCACATGTCCCTGTGGGGCATGAGGATCTTCGGTTTGGTTCTATAGATCTAGAATGAATTTGAGTGATATTAGGATAACATAATTTCTGCAGTCTTTCAGATGTTTGCATATTTATATAACTATAAAAAAGTCATGACTGATACTACCCATGCACAGCGGTTTCCTTTAATTGAAGTAGAATTTTCCTGTTAACTAACATGAAATGAGAAATTTTCATAATATTTTTACTGTCCAGTTTAACAGGGACTAGAAACATCCACAACTCGTGTGTGTTCACTTTTAACTTAATTTTCTTAACAGTGTTAATTCTGAACAATGTTAATTCTGAAGCCAATTAAAGGTTATAATTTGTTATACTCATTTTAAATCTAATCTATCAATGTTCCAAAACTTTTTTTGAAAAATTGTATAATGACCAAGGCTATAGACTGTTTTTAAAAACATTAAAATTATTTTAAAATTCTGAAATTTAGAAATAAAGCATAGTACTATGGAGAAAATTAAAATAACCAATAATCCTACACAAACCTAATTACTAAACATTTTAGTATATTTTTTCTGATTTTTATCTTATGTACATAACTGTTTTGACCCTTTTTCAAATAGCATCATATTGTGTAGCTTTAATATATACCATTAAATATTCAAACATGTTTACCAATAATTGCACAGTATTATTATGAGTATCATAAAGTAAATCATGAATATCATAAGTATTGTGTATTTTTGATACTATAAACGATTGTAGCAAATATCCTTGTTTTCCTTTTTTGTTCTTTGAGTAAACCAAATATTCATGATGTTTATGGTGGAAATTTGAAAAATAACAAAGACAGTAACCTCAAATCATTGTTTAAATTTGATGTATATATAGCCATTCTTTTTTTCTTTGTATGTGTGTATATTTGAACACATAGTATACTATAATTATAGTCTACTAAATTTCTGCTTATTTCCTAAGTATAAATTTCTAAGTAGAATTATTTCTTCAATGTAAGAACATTTAAAAGACTCTTCATACACATTGCTAAGTTGCTTTCATTTATACTTTTATAAATTTATTCCCTGTAAAATGCTTTTACTTTGAAAAGCTATATGTTATTTGTTGTGTGGCCACTGCAGTCAAATTTGTTGACATAAATCATAGTTTCTTATATCCTAGATTATATCTCTATTTAGATCTCCTTTAGATTTTCAGTAAACTTGGCTTTTGTATATCTTCAACATTACAAAAAATGAAACAAAAATTAGAAGTCTATGTTCTATGATTGTTGTGTATAGTTTTCTTTTGCCACAAATTTCTCTTTAGTACCAATAAGGTAAGAAAATGAAAAGTATATTTTTCTTTCTTGTAGATTAGTATCTTTTAAACCTAATAAAACACTTTAAAAGAATTATTTAAAATATTATTTTGAATAAGTAGTAAATATATATAGTATATTTCAAATTCAGTATTATTCAAATTCAAAAGTCTTCCCATCCTGGTCTCTTAGATGCCCAGTTCTCTTTCTTGGAAGCAACCATTTTAGTAATGTCTTGTGTATCTATCCAGAGATATGTAGTCTTTATATAAATTGTATGTGTACATGTACACAGTAGGGGGGTAGCATAGTAAACACACAGCCAGCACTTGAGATTTGCTCTTTAACTGTATGGAGAGGTAGCTGCCTAATTCTTTTTAAAGGCTCCAAAGCATGCATTTGTATGAATGACTATAATTTATTTAACTAGTCTCCCACTGACCATTTCCAGTCTCTTGCCTTTACAAATGACACTGCAGTGACTCTCCTCTGTATTTCATTTTGCTTGTATGTAAATATTTCTGGAACAAGAATTACTGTGTCAGTGTGTATGCTTTTAAAAATGTATTGTCAGATTGTTTTTCTAGGCTCTGTAGTAGTTCGTTCTCCCATAGTACGGCTGTTTCCTCACACTCTAGGCATGACAGGATATCAGACTTCTTGATATTTGTCAATTTGGTTAGAAAAAATCTTGTTATAGTTTTAAGTTTTAAATTGAATTGGAAAAAAAGCATTATTCCCATGTGAGATTTAAAGCATTGTCCTTAAAGGAATGTATTAAGTATGGTGGTGCCATTAGCCCTGATAGTTGTGTATGAGACCTGGGATATTACAATGTAGTTTAAAAATATGTTCCCTCCAGGTGTTATATTAATCAGTAATATATTACATGAGCAATGAGACTTGATTAAGTTATGGCATGTGAGGCCTTAAGTATATGTGCAAGTTCTTCACAACTGTATGACATATAAATTTGTCATTTTATAATCTGGCCTCAAACTACTTGTTCTTCCTACTGCCCCATCATTTCTTAAACCAGCCTTTATTCTGCTCATGTTTAACATCTTAATATTTTCCAATATCCATTACTGTACTTTAGTATGTACTATTTTAAGTATTCTCATGCCCCTTTTTCTTGACATACGTGAAGGCACAACTCAACTATCACCTTTTTTTCAAGTTGTTGATAGCTGCTGTAGTCAGAATTATTTGCCCTCTATATTCATCTCTGCTTTATAAGCACTTAATATATTGCTTGGTATACAGTAATAAATTAAAAGATTTAAGAGTATTTCATAGTTCAAGTAATCCTAAGAATGGGTTCTATTCTAAACCAGCTGACTCAGATCACTTAGAAATAAGAATTAAAAGAGTTAAGAGATACATGGTTTGTTTTGGAATTGTCTATCTATGTAATCTAAATAACTTTGTCAGGTGTACTTAATTATCCATTCAGTTAGCTAGCATTAGCTTTGTGTGAAAGATTTGTATTTGATGTTGGCTTGTGACAAAATCTTAATGAATTTTATTCTAAAATTATTTTTTTGCACAGAGGATGTCCAACCATACGGATGCAACAGAAGTACTATTGGAAAGAAAAGGTTGTGCAGGACTGATAACACTAAACAGACCAAAGTTCCTAAATGCACTGAATCTTAATATGGTTCGGTGTATTTATCCACAGCTAAAGGTTTGTAATTTTCTTAAAGCAATGTCTTTTAAATATATACCTTAATAGTACATTTCTGGTATTCTCTCCCATAGGGGTCATTGGACTCTGGATCAGCGCCCAAGCCCCATCGCTTCTTCAGTTTCATTGCTTTCCCTATGTGGTTATCCTGAAGCACCCCTAGTGACAGGGAGTTCATTGCCTCATGAAACAGTCCCTTCCACTTTTACATAGCTTTTAGTTTCTTCTTGTGTTCTTTATTTCTCTGGCCTTTTAACCAGTAATACTGGTTCTACCTCTTGGGGTATGAGTGTACAAATCTAATTTACTTCCACATAACAGCTTTTTGTTTTGAAGACAACTGTAGCCTTTTCTTAGAGAAGGTTATAAGTTCTATTTTAAGTGAACTGCATGGTACAATGGAAAAGTATAATTTACAATCAGACTGCTTCTGTTTGAAACTTGGATTTCTATTTATTAACTGTGTAGGTTGGGAATGCTAATCTCTTGGTGTCTTATTTTCATCAGCCGTGAAATGATCATATTTCATAGGATTGTTGTGAAGAAGAAGTGAAATAATGTACCTAATATGGTCAGCCACATAGGCATCAAACAAATATTAGTTCTCCCTTGGTCACCCGTTTCTTAATTTTTCATTTGATGGGTCTCTTTTCCATTCTGCTGTTTGGAACACCTTATAAATGTGTCCTTAAATGGGATATAGAGAAGTAAGCCAAATGTTAGAGATTAGAGTTGGACCAGAGTGGAAGAAAGCAGAAACTTTCATGTCAGAATGCCATGTTTCTATTAATGTAGTCCAGTATTGCATTAACCTTTTGGAGAACCATATCTATCCAGCTACATTTCTTCCTTGTGCATTTATATTTTTATCCTCAGGTGTAGACTTTATAGAGCCCTTGTTAAATTTTCTGTCTTTAGTCAACTAATTTTTTATTTGGTTCATTGTTCTAGTCTTTTGAATTTACATTGGCTCTTATTTCTTTCATCCTACTTAATTATTTGCTATTCTTATCAACCCTAATCAATTCCAGATTTGACCTATATAAGGTTTTTACTCTGTTACTTATAAATTTGTCAGTAGGACAGAACTCTGTGTCACCATAGTGTAAAAGTTATTGCTCTATCAGTAATCTTTGGATTAATTCATTCACCAGATTTATAAGCTTATGTAACATGTATTATTAAGCCCATATTTTTTACTTTGGTCTAAAAGTTGTCATGGCAAAGATTTCAGATGCTTTCATGAAATTTGGATCACAAAATGTATTCGCCTAGCAACTTCGTTGGAAAAGCCTCTAATTTATGTCAAAAAAATAAAGTTGTGATCTATTTTTCTGGATATGCTTTATAAAGCTTATGCTTTATGGATATCCATATACTATATTCATCTATACACACATATATGTGTGTTCATACGTGTATGTGCATGTGGATATATTTTTAATGAATTTGTATTGGTAATATGCTTATACTGTCTTTTTAGAAGTGGGAGCAAGATCCTGAAACTTTCCTGGTCATTATAAAGGGAGCTGGTGGAAAGGCTTTCTGTGCTGGGGGTGATATCAAAGGTAAAAACTTCTCTCTCACTAAACCGTTTTCCCCCCAGTAGAACCAATAAAGTATTAACAAAGTTTTGTAGTACTTCATAATTTGCTTTACTTTTTAGAATTTTTTTTTTGTTTTAAAGTTAATATATTCGTATATAGTTAACTTAGAAAACAGGGAAATTTAAAGACTTTTGTAGTTAATACTGAAAAAATGAGAATAGTGATTTTTTTTTTTTTAAACTACATATATGCCCTTCAGATAACTTGTCTCTCTTCATGAATTATCCGAAGCAAAATGTCCCATTATGATATGGATATGTGAGTCCACTTTCTATTTTAGAATAGTTGATATTAAGCAGTTTAGTTTGTTGCATAATCTGACAATTTGGTCACATTGAATATCTTGCCATTCTACAAAATATGACATGTTCTCACATATTTTCATGATTTTGCCTGTGCTTTCCTATTGTTCATGATCCCAAAGCCAGGATGTACTTATTATAGCATTTGCTCTATTGTCAATATATGTTTATATGTGTTTAAATAAACGTGCTGAGATAATAAGATTAATTCTCATCTTTCTAATTGTTCAGGTCAGTCTGTCTTAAACATTTGACTTTTAAAGACAAAGAGAAGAAATGTTTGTTCTCAAGATCAAAATTATGTACTTATCATTATCACTACTGGGTGTCAGTATTTTATATCTACTGAAAACTTTTTACGTTTTGTTTCTTATGGAGTTAGTAGAGTCCAGAGATAGTTTTTCCTTTTTCTTTTTTTAATTTTGTATACTTATTTATTTATGTATTTATTTTGTGTTAATAATGTTTGGGTTGATCTGTTTACTAAATTTACAAGTTTATGTAAAATATCACATTTGGAATAGGAAGAAACAAGCTTGATTCAAGACATAATTTCAAATTCCTATTAAATTTAAAGTAAGTCTTAAAATTGCAGTTTAAATTTTTTGATAGCTTTGATTGATTTTGTAACTGAATTATTTTTTAATTTATTATTTTGCCCACAACATGAATATTTTTAAAACATTGTTTTTTCATCCTGGTATTAACCTTTCCTCTGGAGTTAGGCCTGTGATCTTGTCAATTTACAGATGGGCATAGCCTTATGTATTGGCTTTAGTTTCTTACTGTGAGCTGTTTTTGCTTATAGGCCTAACTTTATATTGATGATTGGAAATACAGTTACAGATTCTAGAATTATTCTAGTTTGCATGTATAAAGTAGTGGATTTCAATTCCAGGAAATTAAGTTTCTTTAAAGATCATAATTTAAAAAAATAAGTGGGCATTCAAAAAAATTTTTTAATGTTATAAACATTATTTAATTTTACTTTATGTGCAACTAATATATTAGAGTAAGACTAGAAGAAAATCAAAATATTTTTGAGGTAAAAGTTTCATTCAACAGGCAATACAATTTACACTCCTTTCCTTTCAGAACTGGTAAGCAGTGATAAGGACTGAATAAAAGAGTATATATAGATGAGGGGTTTGGGGAGGGCGAATATTCGTAAAAGCTCCAGAATGACAAAACTAGATACTAATTTTTTAAAAACCAGTAAAAGAAGTCGACATTTGAACATTTTAAAGGAAGATGTATTAGAGTGCTTGAGTTAGTCTAAAAGTCTATACTCAATTTTTATATAACTCTCATAAAAGAAGAAACATGTATATATTTCATGTATTTACATGTATACATGTATACATGTTTACATTTACAAATTTAGTAGATAATTCTCATAGGACTTAAAGACAGGAAAAGGCATATGATCTTGCAGCATATGGAAGAGAAAGGTCTAAAAGTCTTGATATTGACTGGAGTAAGAATACAGTAGATGTGAACTTTGGATAATAGGAAGTTGCAGTAGAAATGAAACCATTTGATAGTATTTATCATTCAAATATTTATTGAGCACTTGTTTATTAAAACCTGGCAGTGGTATGATGTAGCAACAACTTTGAGAAGTTGTATAATAAATATATTATTAATAAGGATATTACTATTCCATTTACCTCTCCAGCATTACCTTTTACTATTCTTCAGTCTTTTAAAATTGTCTTATTTCTTGATTTTATTATTTTTTTGCCTATCAGCCTTTGTAGGTATTCCTTTAAAGCATTCTCCCCATCACTTTCTAGGAAATTCCTATCTATTCTTCAAACTGGTTAAGACTTATGTCTTCTTTGAAGCTTTCTTTTAATTACTGCTCCTATTCCCGCAGCACCCCAACCTAAGTGAGCATAGCACAAGGACAATATTTTAGCAGTCTTTCCTGTTAGTCTGAACTTCAGAGTAGCCATCCTATATTGCTGTTTTGTATCTGCAGCTGGAGTCCCCAATCCCGAGGCCACAGATCAGTACCAGTCTGTGGCCTGTTAGGAACTGGGCTGTACAGCAAGAGGTGAGCAGTGGGCAAGAGAGTGAAGCTTCATCTGTATTCGCAGCTGCTCTCCAGTGCTAGCTAGCATCACTGCCTCAGCTCCACCTCAGATCATCAGGCATTAAATTCTCATAGGAGCACTGGTCCCTGGTGCCAAAAAGGTTGGGGACCGCTGATCTACAGCACCTAAAACAATGCATGATATCTAGTAGATGCTCAATAAATTTTCCATGGTGAAACGAATATGGCAGAAATATTTAACTAGAAATATTTAACTAAATATTTAATTCTGTGTGTGTGCATGTGTATGTATGAGTAATATACTTTGTGTTAAGATATATTACCAAAGGAAATGTATATCCAGCAAATATTTACTCAGGTGCTAAAGAAAAGTCAAAAGAAAATGCATTTTGTAGCAATAAATAACTTCTAATATAAGTGTAACTCTTTGTATAGAAGTTCTTAAGAATTTTTGCCTTGAAGTTTTGATGTTGGACTGTGGATCTAGGGCTAACTATGTGGCATGGGCAACTTCAAAACTTTAACAAACCCTTCTAGAGTTTCCCCGTGCTACTTAAAATCAAAATATTTCTGATTTATTTTATTTGATTATATTTACTGAAAAACGCTTATTTTAATTTGTAATCTTTCTTTTGTCTTTTTTGTTGTTGTTGTAGCGATCTCAGAAGTTACAAAGACAAACAAGAAGATAGCTCAAGATTTCTTCAGAGAAGAATATATACTAAACAATGCCATTGGTATGTGTGCTCTGCTGAGAGTTTGAAAATGGAATCAAGAAAAGTGGCACAGTATAAGTTATTAAAAATGTAATAGACACACTTATTCAGTCTTTTATATACAACGTGCCATGTCTAATTACATTTGATTAAATTATTCTGACTGCTCATTCCAAAACAATTCACAGTTTAGTGTTAGTAGGCTATACTTAACTACTAATTATCTTACAATTGGTTTGAAAACATAGATTTCTGATCATATTGATGGCTTTCTTGGAAAACAAACTTGGGTCCTAGTTTTCTTTGTAAAATGAAATGTCATTTCCTGATTCTTGAACCTTGGGATGAAAATTTCTTTATAGTCAGTGTTTCAGGTTTCACTGAAGTAAAGCAGTACTTTTATCGAGAAATGTATTTCACATGTTAAATTACAGGAAATAATATAATAAATACTTTTATACCCACCAGCCCAGAGTGAACAGACATTGGTGTTTTATTTTTCTTGATGTCTTAAAATTTGTATAAAAGAAGTATGCAAGTTTTATAATTACAGTTCAGCCTACTTTGTTTCTTAGTGCCATTTCTTTCTCTCCCCAGAAGCAACCATTATCTCTCCTCAGAAGCAACCATTGTCATTACTTTATAGTGTATCGCTCTAGACCATACTCTATATTTTTACTACATGTTTATGAACAAAAATAATATTACTTTGTGTATTTGAAATTTACATACATACTGTCTTACTGTATATATTATTACTTAAGTTGTTTTAATAGCATGGAATGAAACTTATGTAGTATTCAGTATTATGAATATATCCCACGTTATTTCTTATTCTGCATCAGTAGATAGTTTAAGTTATTTTGAATTTTTACTAATACAGATTGTTGCACCTTTATATGTACCCCGTTATGCCCACGTGCAGTTTCTCTAGAAATCATAATGAATGGATCGTAGTGTTTATACATCTTTGTTTCCAAATTCTTTAAAGTCTAATACTTTATTTTCTATTTGTTTTTTCCATCATTTTTTTGTTGTTAATCTTTGCATGTTGAATGTTGTTTGTGGCTTTAATTTGAATTTCATAGAACACTGGTCAGGTAGAAGGTGTTTCTTATGTTAATCATTTCGATTTTCGTTCCAGTCTTATCCTTTGTTCATCTTTCTGTTGGATTTTTTTTTGTCTTTTTACTGATATTTTTGGAGTTTATATATTTTGGATTCTTCCCTTTTGTAGATTATACATGTTACAAATACACTTATCTCAGTCTGTTACATGATCTTTTGGTATATGCATGTTTTTATTTGATGAGGTAGAATGTATTTATTCTTTTCCTTTGTGATTTTTGCTTTTTTTGTATTAAACCCCTCCACTTAACCCTGAGGTTATTAAGATATTGTCTCATATTTTCTTTTAATAGTTTGAATATTTTATTTCTTTATACTTTAAATCTTTAATATACTTGGAATTTTTTTGCATGTGACATCTAACTCATATTCTAGCTAGAAAGCCAGACTTTGTCATACCTTTTATTAAAAAGTGTATTCCTTTCTCATTGATTTTAATGATTCCTCTGTTGACCATGTCTGTTTCTGGGCTACTTTGTTAATTGAGCTGTTTGTACTTACATTGAAGAAACTACAGTGTCAAAATTATTGCAACTTTAAGATATGTCTCTATATGGTAGGAAAACTTGCCCTTTTTTTAAAAAAAACTGTCTTGGTTGCTCTTGGACTTTTGATCTTCCATATGAATTTTAGAATTAGTTTGTCTGATTTCACAAAAGATTCTTTTGAAATTTTGATCAGCATAATGAATTTTAGGTTAATTTGGGGGCAATTAATATGTCTGATATTGAGTCTGCTGATTAATGTGGCATATCTCTGTTTATTAATATAGACTTTAAAAAACTTATGGAATTATAATTTACATACTGTAAAATTCACCCATGTCAAATATACAGTTCAATAATTTTTGTAAACTTGTGCAACAACTGTCACTGTAAACCAATTTTAGAACATTTTCATTGAATTGACTTTCATGTACTTTCATAATGTTTTGTAATTTTCTCCATAGCTTCCTTTTTTAAAAAAAATTTCATTCTTAGATAGCTTATATTTTTTGTTACTACATTTATTGATTTTTTTTTCCTATTACATTTTCTAATTGACTATTTCTGGCATATAGAAATGCCTTTGATTTTAATATTTTGTTCCTATACTCTGCTGAAATTTATTAATTCTACTGTGATTTCTATAGTTTCTCTTGGCTTTTCTACTAGGCAGTTCTATTCAATGCACATAATTTTTTCATCTTTTTCCTAGTCTATTTATTATTTTTTTCTTTTGACTAAGACTTCTATTATAATATTGAATGGTTATAGTTTTGTCTCATTTTTGATGTCCATCGCAAAGTTTTAAGAATTTCATTCTTTAGTGTAATCTTTTTGTAGACAATTTTTACCAAAGTTATGGATGTTACTTTTATTTCAAATTTGTTAGGGATGTTTTATTCGGTTTTAGTGGTGGTGGTTATTAGCCAGTACTTGAACATCTACTATCTCTGTCTTTCCTTTGCTAGGCGGGAACTTAATTGAGTTCCTGGATCAACAGAGTTTTTCTAGCCATGTTTTACAAGTTGAATAGCTCTTCCAAATAAGAGGCTTTGTGCAAGTAGCTCATTGCATAAGATGTGGATTCCAGAATTTATTCCCAACCTAAAACAGATGCACACACTCAGTAATAACCTTTTGGCTGTAGCTTACACTCACCTGTTGACTTTGGGTTTCTTATTTGTTTCTGACACATAGGAATTTCCCTTGTTTGGCTTTGAACTTGGATAACATTTAAATTTTATTTTCTCTATAATGTCTAAGTCTTTGAAGTAGGAGTGGGAGAAAGAAGCTGTTTCCCACTTTAGCTCGGTGAGCCAAATTGAATGGACGTTTCTCACTTGTTTAACTCTAAAATTCTACTATATCAAATTTATTTAGAATGTTCTAAGAATTTATATCAGCATTGTCCATTAGGACTTTCTACAGTGAGTGAAAATATTCTATATCTGAGCGATCCATTATCATAGCCATTGGCCACATATGGGTAAGAGCATTTGGAATGAAGCTAGTGGATCAAGAAACTGAATTTTAAATTTTATTTAATTGTAATTAATTTTAATCTAAATAGCTACATTTGGCTAGAAGTTACTATATTAGTGTAGTTCTATACTAAAAAGATGGAAAAAATCTAAGTAGTTGGAAAAGAGAGTTTGGTAAAATGTTAATATACAGAGAAGAAGCCTTCAAGATATAATTTCTATACATTTTAATACATATTTTGGTCTGTGTATGTTGTAATGACATATTTTAGTCATTAAGGAATTTCACAGATTCTGGCTTTATGTCCTGTACCAATTAGTTTCTGATATTCCATATCTGAAATATATGTTATCTATAGCTGAAGTGGACGTGTGTGTGTGCGTGCGTGCGTGTGCATGCGCACGCTTTTCAATCAAATTTCTTCCCATAGATTCTAGGAAGTTATAATTCAAAACTGATGGCTGTGGAAGTCTTTGTAGATGTGAAATTAGGTCTGTGCTTTGGTGGCTCATTTGGCAAATTGGAATATTTATAGAGTTGTTAGATGGATCAAAACTGTAGTTTTATGTTGGTCTTTGATAAGAAAGTAATATTGGCAACAAGTTGTAACAAACTCATTGCTTTACATTTTATGTCGTGGGCTGTTCCCCTACTTAGAAGAAAAACAGGAACAGTAAAAGTTGACAAAATTTTTGAGCTGGAAGGAACTTTGAGGCCATATATTAAAATTAAGTCTTGTCATGTAAGAGCTGAGGAAACTTATCTATGTATCATATATATGACATACATATATATGATAAGCATCTTGTGGGTGTATGCATACATATAAATTTGTATATGCCTAATGTTAGTATACGTATTGAATATTGGTGAATTGCCAATTAATGACAAAGCTGAGACTACAGTCTGGGTCTTCTAACTTCAGTCCATGCTTTTTCTTTTATGCTTCTTTTCTTTATACTTCTCTTTGTATTCAGATACTACTTTAGATACGTGGAAAACAAATTATGGTCTTTAAAATACATCTGTGTACATAAACATCAGTGGCTTATAAGGCAGTGGTTAATTATATTTATCAGTAGCTGAATTAGTTAAGACTTTCATATGTTCAAATTGAAGTATTTAATTGTTAAATGATAATAAACAAGATTATTTATGGATTGACATTTAAAAAAGAAGATATTTTTCAAGCTATACATTTAGTCTACCTTGATGTTTCTTACAAGAATTTTCCTGAGAAAATAGAGTTCACGTAATATGATTTTTGGAAAATATGAATGTATTTTAAACATTGCAGCTAATTACAGTTCTATTTCTTTTAGGTTCTTGCCGGAAACCATATGTTGCACTTATTCATGGAATTACAATGGGTGGGGTAAGTAGACTATTTTACTCTCATCATTAATATGTGAGTTCTATTAAAAGTAAGTTAATAATTATTAAGCAGAATTGACGTGATGAATATAGTACAGTAGAATTTGTTGAAACAAAATTCTGTTTGGATTTTGGAACCTTTCAGGTTTGGGATATAATATATACTTATTACACTTTTAAACTCTCTCTACCCAAAAGAATATGTTCTTAATTATGTTATATACTATTTTAGTTTTTGAAATAGCAATCTTTTTTTTTAACCAACAGACCTCATTGAATTTTTTTTAATGTATAACCTTTTTTTCTACTTAAAAATAAACTGATTGCTTCAAACAGCTTCAGAAGAGAAACTGAAATGTTGAATTTTTTTTGACTGAATAGTGGGGATGTGGCTGCCTAAATTATATCTGTTGCACAAAATCTCACCTTAGTGAAAGTAATGGGATATTCTGTGAAGTTCTCTGAAACTGCATTTGTCAGTTGACAAAAACTTATTTTGAGTCTGCACTATTACAATAAATTCTTAAATGTCATTGCCTTGAATAACTTGATAATGGAGTTGGAGAAAACATAAAATAATTATGGACAAGTGGTAAATTGTATGGCACTGACTAAAACAAAGACAAACCTTTAAAGAAGAGAGGTCAGACTGAGTCTTCATGGCAGGAAAAGGTAGGCTTTTGGTAGGTTGGAAACCAAAGGATAGAATTTTAAACATTTCACCTGTTCTAGTATTTCAGCAATTTAATCATTGGGAATAGAAGTCCTCTTTTTTCTAGTAGATCAACAGTAGATGAAGCCTGTTGGGCCCTGGGAATTGCTTAGATCTTACGCATTATTTTGGGAGGGGATTCCACAAGCAGCTGAGGTTAGAAAGTAGGACCAAGGGGAGTCTATACCTCTCTGTTCACTGTTAACAGATACTAAGCATGATTTGATTGTTCTTTCTTTGCCAAGGAAGTGTTAAAATGGGGAAAATAAGAGCTCCCTGAGAGAAATTACTGCAGAATAAGGGGAAGGAAAATAGTCTGGAGCATTGAAGGAAGAACTGCTCTGTGAATGAGAGAAGAACTGAATGAGAAAGGAACCAGAAAAAAACTGAAAACAAAAAACATGGGCATACTTAATATAACATGTAAAAAAATGTGGCCCCAGTAAAATAGGAAAAACAGCCCATAAGGAGACAAGACAAAAGGTTACCAGGTTGAAAAGGGGAGCCAGGTAACACGAGGAAGGATGACTGGAAACTAAAACACTATAGCAGAACTGACATTCCACTTCGAAAGCAACATATTAGAAGGAGTCAGATTTAATATTATAAATAATGAATTTGTGTCTGTGGAAGACAAACTTAGGAAGAGCTTTCATCAAAAAAGGACAAAGATAAAATGATGAGAATGAACATTTTCAGGCAGTGAATGTGAAAAAGACTGGGAACCCAACAAAGGAATCATAAATACTATATAGAAGATATATCAAACTCTTAGAAAAAAAAATGATTGTCAGATATAAAGATGACTTAATTAAAAACAAAAAAACTCTCTTACCTGAGGTATATGTAATTAGAGGATTCCTGATAAAATCAGTGAAAAGAGGTCCATACCTAGTAAAAGTTCTGTTAAGTTTCTTTAAATTACAGGCTTTAAGGGGAAAAAAAAACAATTGTAAGTGTTCAGGCCAAGGAGTTAGGAGTGAAAGGGTGGTTAGGGAATACAGGTTATATATAAAGGAACATAAATCTTTCTGGTTTGAAACATTGTTATTTTAAGTGCCAGAAGTTAATAGATTGAGGAAGTTATGAAATAAAGTAATTTAGACCCAAGAGTTTTCTGCCCAATCAAGTTGTCATTTAGTATAAATGTAAAAGAAAAATATTCTCAGAAATGAAAGGGCTTGAAAAATACATTGCTGAGTTAATATTTTATTAAACATTTGGTCTCGTTGATCAAGGGATCACTCAACTTTAATAACAGAGACTAGTTTTGACATGAAAGTATTGGTGAACCTCCCTTTTGTACTGTCATTGGACAGAACTACTTTTTATAGGAGCTTGAGAAGGAGAATTATTGCTCTAGCATTCCACATCTAAATGAATTGTCATGTTGGCTTTCATGACCAGTATAGGTCAGTACAGTGTTTGCATACATTCCTATGTATATTACAGCTAAGAATGCTCCATTTATTTCTAAAGACTGCAGTAAAACAGAACAAGATAATATTATGAATGGAAAGAGTAAGGGTAATGCTGCTTCTCCTTATTGGTCTCTGTTTTCTGTATTGACTTTAAAGAGTATGAATGACTTTCAAAATGAAAATGAAAATATACTTTCTGTCATACTTTCTTAACCAGAATGCTATCAGGGAATTAAATCTTAGTGTCCTAAGGCAGTGGTTTTCAAGGTGTTATTCCTGTACGAGCTGTTTCAGCTGCACTTGGGATTTTGTTAGAAATACACATTCTTGGGCCCTACTCCAGAGTCACATTGTAGAGGTGGAGCCCAGCAGTCAGTTTTAACCAGCCTTCCTAGGGATTTTGAGTCATGTTAAGTGTGAGAACCAGTGACCCAAGATATCTATTGTATGTAATGAATTAACTTCTTTCCTATTTCTATCCTATGCTTCAAGAATGGTACCAGTTTTACACCATCCTTGAGAAAATTGAGAAAATAGTCATTTCATTTGCAGTAATATGTGGTTCAAATGAGGAACTCCTCAGAAAGAAAGGTTCTTTTGTTGTCATCCCTTCTAATAAAACCTGTATATTTTTTTCTCCAATTGGATCTGCCCATTTATGTGTTCCATATATATTCTAATGTAATTCATCCTTAAAGACTAAAGTTCTACCCTATTTTTTGACAGTCTTAAATACTACTATGATGAGATGTAATTTCTTCCTCCACTGACTCAGTGCATTCAATCTGTACTCCAAATTTGGCATTCATACTTCATTGTTATTATGAAATATGCCCAAGTATATTCTGTGGTCTGTATGGCTAGGATCTTACCATAACTAGGAATGCACAGTACGTAATAAATTATTAAAACAGCTCTACTCTACATAATAATCAACATCTTGTGTAGCCTTAAAAGAGAAAACTTTACAGATGGAAGGTGAACTGGCTCTTATTTTTGTAATGAGATTTTGTATGTATGTTGGCTTCGAAGGCTAATTTTTCATGTTTCATTTGCAAAATTTGCTTAATCTGAGACATTCAGTGAACTCCAGTTTTTAAATGTAATCTGCCAGATCAGCAGCTCTCAGCCTTGGTTGTATTTTAGAATCGCTTGGGAGTCTTTTAAAAATCCTAGTGCCCAGACTTTATTCACCTCCTAGAACCATTAAATCAGATACAGGAGTGAGACCCTGGCATTATTAAAGCTCCCTGGTGATCCCAGTGTGAAGTTAGGGTTATGAAGTGCTGATCTACTAGCAGTTCTTAACCAGTGTGTGATTCAGTGTTACCTGTGGATCTTTTTCAAAACTCTCCTAAGATAGTGGTTCTTGCGGGTTAGCTTCTATCAGAATCATTTCCAGATGATTGTTAAAACAGATGCCTCTTCCTACTCTGATTTCCAGTTTAGTCATTTTGAAATGTGGCCTGAGAATTTGCATTTGTAACAATTCCCGGATGATGCTGATGATAGTGGAGTTACCTCACTTTAGGAACCACTCCATAAAGTGTTGAAAACACGGAGTTTGTTATTCAAAAGCTTTTTATTTTCAGGTTTTTATTAGAATTTTAGTTTTATGCTTAATTATGTAATAATTATTTTAGAATGTTTAATATATACTATATTTTAATATATATTAATATTTTAATTATATTTTAATAATTGTTTTAAACCCTAATATGAGAATAAGATAAAGCAAATACAGTTTAAGAAAATGTATGCAAATAATAATTGTCTCTGTCTTTATCACCATTCTCATCAGTAAATGAAACAATTTATAATTTAAGAAAGAATTTTGTTAAAACATGAACAATCCAAAAGATGGCACCATAGAGCTTGATTTTTCTTTTCTTTTCACTGTAGAAAATGTTTTTTCCAGCAAGGAAAAGGACAGTTTTACTGTTTCATTATTCCCCATGAAGAGTATCATAACACTTTGTAGAGGGGATGGTTAATTCTATTATGTTTCAGATTTCAGAAATTCGAACATTTAATTAAGATTTTGGTATACAGTAGAATAAAAATGAATGTTTCTGAGTGTTCTCCAGTTGGTTGATCAAAATTATGAAGGAATATATTATTCCAGTGTTTCCAAAAGAGAAACAATTTTTTAATGAATAGCAGTTTGAAAGAGTAGTTGATTCTGTTTCCTAGGAAGACAGATTTTTAATTTCTTTTACCCTTTAGATATCTGAAGTTTTATTTTCTCAAGTTAATATATAACAAGCAAATTCGCTTAAAAATTAAAATTAATTATAAATATATATAAAGAGAAAAATTCTTAAATTTTTATTCTGTACTTTTAGTACTACCCACATTTCCCTTCTAACGGAATTGAATTTAAAGACCTTTTAAGTTTCTTTCTCCCTCTTTCCTTTTTTTTCCTTTTGTCCAATGCATTTTATAATAGAAACAAAGTTAGCTCCTCCAAGTCAATTCAAAATATAGATGCAATATGGTATTTTTGTGTTTCTCAAAGTATCTTTAAGTTGCTACTAATAAAAGGGTTTTGTGATCAATTCTTACATAATGGAAAATTAAAAGTTTTAAGGCATATTTAGAAGGGGTATGTTCTAATGATTAAAGAAGTGGGAATTGGAATAGAAACAATGAACATATACAATACCCAAATGCCTTTCTTGAGCTATAAACCAGACACATGGAAAATTTACTAGTGCTCAATCAAATGGTAGCTCCTGAATCAGATTAAGATTAGTCACTGAATGAGACATGTCTTTCTTATGAAAAGAATTAAAGTCCTCAAGATTGAATTATATTAATGTATCACAAGGGTCTGTATGACATAAGAAATACATCTTTGCTCAGTTTTAAAAGGTGTTCTATTTTTGCTGCTGTGAGTGACAATTGAATAGATGACATTTTAAGAATCCATTTTTTATTATAAAATTCTGAGTTTTTAACATTTAATTACTTAATAGAACCTGAGAACTTATGAAAGAACAGATGAAATAATTTTATTAACTAAATTAAGATTTTTAAAGAAACTTTTGAGTTCAGCTGTACTTGATATGGATATGATAGTTCTATTTTAGTTTCATGAGGAACCTCCATTCTGTTTTACATAGTCTCTGTACTAGTTTGCATTCTTACCACAAGCGTGCAAGGGCTTCCTCTTCTCCACATCGTTGCCAGGATTTATTATCTCTTTTCTTGATAATAGGCATCCTATGAGGTGATATCTCATTGTGGTATTGTTTTGCATTTCCTTGGTAGTTACGATGTTGAATGCCTTTTCATGTACCTCTTGACCATTTTGTATGTCCTCTTTGGAAAAATGCCTATTCTGATACATTGTCTACTTTTCAATCGTTTGTTTGTTATTGAGTTGTATGAGTACCTTGTATATTTTGAATATTAACTCAAATATTAACTCGGATATATGGTTGCACATATTTTCTCCCATTCATAGGTTTGCCTTTTCATTTTGTTGATTGTTTCCTTTGCTTTGCAGAACCTTTTAGTTTTAGGTAATTCAGTTTTTGTTTTGATTTTTGTTGACTTTGCATTTTCTGTGACATCTAAAAAATCATTACCAGTACCAACATCAAGGAATTTACTCCTGTTTTCTTCTAGGATTTTTATGGTTTTAGGTTTAACATTCAAGTCTTTAATCTATTTTGAGTTGATTTTTATGTATGGTGTAAAATAAGAATCTGTTTATTTTTTTTTTTTCCCATGTGGCTATTCAGTTGTACCAACACCATTTATTGAAGAGACTGTCCTTTCCCCTTAGGATATTCTTCCCTCCTCTGTTGAAAATTAATTAACCATATACGTGTGTGGCTTTATCTCTGGCCTCTCTTTTCTGTTCCATTGATCTTTGTATCTGTTTTTATGTCAATATTTTAGTGTTTTGATTACTATTGCTTTGTAATGTAGTTTGAAATCAGGAAATGTGTTACTTCCATCTTTGTTTTTTCTCAAGATTGCTTCAGCTATTTGGGATCTTTTGTGGTTCCATACAAATTTTAAGATTGTTCTATTTCTGTGAAAAATGCCATTGGAGTTTTGATTAGGTATTCATTGACTCTGTACATTGCTTTGGACAGTATGGCCATTTTAACAATATTCCAATCTATGAGCACAGAATATCTTTTCTTTTATTTATGTCTTAGTTCTTTCATGAATGTCTTATTTATTTCAGTGTATAGATTTTTTACCTCCTTGTTTAAATTTATTCCTAGGCATTTTATTCTTTTTGATGCAATTATAAATGGAATTGTTTTCTTAATTTCTCTTTTAGAAGATTCATTATTATTATATAGAAGTACAAATGATTTTCGTTTATTGATTTTGTATCATGCAATTTTACCAAATTTATTTGTCCTAACGGTCTTCAAGGTTTCCTATATATAATATGTCATTTTTAAACAGAGACAATTTACTTTTTCCCTTAAGATTTGGATTCCTTTTATTTCTTTTTTTCTTACCTAACTGCTTGGACTAGGACTTGTAGTACTATGTTAAATAAAAATGGCAGGAGTGGACATCTTCCTGATCTTAGAGGAAAAGCTTTCAGCTCTTCCTTGATGAATGTGATGCCCGCTGTGGGCTTATAGTATATGGCTTTTGTTATGTTGAGGTACATTCCATCTGTAGTCATATGGCACTTAAAGGAATATTTTCTGAGAAATATGCTAGGTAATTTTGTCATTGTGTGAACATCATAGCATGTACTTGAATAAAACTAGTTTGTATAGCCTGTAACTCCTAGGCTACAATCCTGTATAGCGAGTGTACTACCGTACAAAACCACAAGATTAAATCAAGTACAAGAGAAAATGATGCAATCAAGAGATGCAGTAAATGAGATGTATGAGGCTGATGCCAGAGGTACACAGTATACTGTTTTCCATCTAACCATTTTTTTATAAGTAAAAAGAATATACTCTAAAACAATGAAAACAAGTATAGTAAATAAAATAGCAACAGTTATTATCTTTTTCAAGTGTGATATATTATACATAAATATATATGCTGTACTTTCATATGACAAGCAATGAAACAGGTTTATTTACACTATCACCACAAACTCGTGAGTAGTATGTAATGTATAGTGGAATTTTTTAGCTTCATTATCTTATGGGACTGTGGTGTATGTGGTCCATTGTTGATTGAAATATTATGCGGCTCATGACTACCTGATTTTTTTAGTTTTTATCATGAAAGGATATTGAATTTTGTCAAATGGTTTTTTTGCATCTGTTGAGATTATATGATTTTTATCCTTCATTTTGTTAATATGGTATATCATTGATTTGCATATGTTGAACTATCCTTGCATCAGGAATAAATTCCACTCAAATCATTGTGTTTGATCCTTTTAGTGTATTGTTGAATTTGGTTTGCTAATATTTTGTTGAGGATTTTTACATCTGTGTTTCTCATGAGTACTGGTTTGTAATTTTCTTTTCTCATAGTCTTGTTTATTGATAGACATTCTTATTGCTGAACCTGGCTTTTTTTTTTCCCCCTGACATATAACATTGTATTAGTTTTAGTATTAATTAGTTTTAATTATTTTCCTCTAAGGAAGATGTATTTTTGTTTCTAGTAGGTATCTAGGGTAAGGGCCATAGTAATCCCAGATCATCATGATCTGATCAATAATAGGAGAATTTGAAGTTGCACTTCACGCCAATTGAGGGCTGGTCTGAATTCAAGTCACTGTAATTTCTAGGGTGTAGCATTTAGGGGCCTAATTTGGCAAGCTCTAAATTCCAAGTTTTTTTTCCTTAGTAGGCAGGGTTTAGCTCAGTCTGTTGAAAACTCACTTCAGTTTCACTGTCTTAAGATCACCAAGGTTAGATTCTGAAAATAATTTTATTGACTATAATCAGCTGTAGAGAGATATTTTATAAATACTTGTCTAAAATTCTCAGTTTATAACTTAATATGAACTGAGCTAAAATTACTTAGTTTCATAGCACCTAATATGACACTAGTACTAAAACTGAGAAACTGGGAAGAAACCTCTGCCTATTTAAAATAAGTCTACCGGTGTGATATTTTCAAACATTTAAAAATGTTTGATCTTGCAAAAAGAAATCGGGAAGAACCACAAATACACGGAGATTAAACAACATGCAACTGAAGAATAACTGAGTCGGGGAAGAAATAAAAAGAGAGATTGATCAAGTGATACATAGAAACAAGTGATAATGATAGTACAACATATCAAAACTTTTGGGACACAGCAAAAGCAGTCATAAGAGGAAAGTTCATATCATTACGGGCCTATCTTCAAAAATAAGAATGAGCCCAAATAAACAACCTAACACTTTATCTTTAAAAACTAGAAAAGGAAGAACAAATGAAGCCTAAAGTTAGCAAAAGGTAAGAAACAATCAAAATTAGAGCAGAAATAAATGAAATTTAAAAAGAAAAAAACAATAGAAAAAATAAATACAACAATGAGCTGATTCTTTAAGAAGGTTAATAAAATTGACAAACCCTTGGCTAGACTCACTAAAGTAAAAAAAGAAGGGACACAAATAAAATCAGGGACGAAAGAGGGAAAATTATGACTGACATTGCAGAAGTACACAGGATCATGCAAGAATACTATGAAAAAGTATGTAACACCAAATTTAATAACCTAGAAGAAATGGACTAGTACTTTGAAAAATATAGTTTTTCTAGACTGAATCAAGAAGAACTGGAAAATCTGAATAGACCAATCAATAGTATGAAAATTGAAACAATCATCAAAAACCTACCAAAAAGTAAAAGTCCAGGACCAGATGGCTTCAACAGTGAATTCTACCAAACATTCAAAGAAGATTTAATACCTATTCTCCTCAAACTCTTCCAAAAAATCAAAGAGGAGGCAATACTTCCCAACACATTTTATGAAGCCAGTGTTACCCTGATACCAAAACTTGGTAAGGATAATGTAAAAAAAGAAAACTACAGACCAATATCTCTCATGAACAAAGATGCAAAAATCTTAAATAAGATACTAGCGAACTGAATACAGCAACATATTTAAAAGAATGTACACCATAATCAAGTGGGCTTCATCTCAGGGGCACAGGGATGGTTCAGCATATGCAAATCGATTTATGTGATACACCACAAAAACAAATTAAAAAATAAGAATCATATGATCATATCAATAGATGCAGGAAAGGCCTTCAAGAAGATACAGCATCCATTTATTATCAAAACACTGAATGAAACTGGTATAGAAGGAAAATACCTTAACATAATAAAGGCCATATATGACAAACCCTCAGCCAACATTATACTTAATGGTGAAAAACTAAAAACCTTCTAAGATCAGGAACAAGGCAAGGCTGTCCACTGTTGCCACTGTTATTCAGTATAACATTGGAGGTCCTAGCAAGTGCAATTAGACAAGAGAAAGATATAAAAGGCATCCAAATAAGAAACAAAAAATTCAGACTGTCACTATTTGTGGATGACACGATTCTCAATATAGAAAACTGTAAAGACTCCATAAGAACACTATGAGAAACAATAAGCAAATACAGTAAAGTTTCTGGATACAAAATCAACGTTCAAAAATCCAAAGCATTCCTATACTCTAATAATGAAGTGTCAGAACAATAAGTGGGAAAAAAAAATTCCTTTTGCAATTGCAACAAAAAGAATAAAATAACCTAGGAATAAATCTAACAAAACATGTGAAAGGCCTATGGAATGAAGACTGCAAGACCCTGTTAAAAGAAATGGAAGAAGATACAAAGAAATGGAAAGATATGCCATGTTCTTGAATAAACATAGTTAAAATGACCATGTTACCTAAAGCATTATACAGATTTAATGCAATCCCCATCAAAATTCCATTGGCATTTTTTAAAGAAGTAGAACAAAAAATTATCAGCACAAAAGACCCCAAATTGCCAAAGCCATCCTGAAAAAAAAAAAAAAAAAAAGGCTGGAGGCATCACTCAGCCCAACTTCAAATTATACTACAAAACAGCATGGTATTGGCAGCAAAACAGACACATGGACCAGTGGAACAGAATTGAGAATTCAGAAGTAAACTCATATTTATATGGGCAAATAATTTTCGACAAAAAAGCCAAAAACACTCAGTGAAGAAAGGAAAGCCTCTTCAATAAATGGTGCTGGGGAAACTGGAAAGCCATCTGCAGAAGAAACTAGACAGTTGTCTATCACCACACATCAAAATTAACTCAAAATGGATTAAGGATCTGAATATAAAACCTGAAATAATAAAATGCATAGAAGAAAACAGAGGAACTAAACTCAAGGACCTTGGACTTAAAGAGGATTTTATGAATTTGACCTCAAAGGCGAAGGAAGTAAAAGCAAAAATAAATTAGTGAATGGGACCACATCAAACTAAAAAGCTTCCGCTTAGCAAAAGAAACTGTCAACAAGGGAAAGAGACAACCATCCAAATGAGAAAATATATTTGCAAGCAATGCCTCCAATAAGGGCCTAATATCTAAAAAATAGAACTCATCTGACTCAATAACAACAAAAAAACAAATGATCCAATCAAAAAATGGGCAGAGGAGCTGAACAGACACTTATTCCTAGAGGATATACAAATGGCCAACAGATTTGAAAAGATGCTCAACACCACTAGCTATTAGAGAAATGTAAATCAAGATTACAATGAGTTACCATCTCACACCTTTAGAATAGCTATAATCAAGTAACAAATGCTGGAGAGGATGTGGAGAAAGGAACCTTCACACACTGCTGGTGAGGCTGCAATTTGGTACAGCCACTATGGAAAACAGTATAGAGGTTCCTCAAGAATTGATCTACCGTATGATCCAGCAATCCCTTTATTGGACATTTACCCCAAAGACTTGAAAACCCATATCCAAAAAGGTATTTGCACACTGATGTTCATAGCATTATTTACAGTGGCCTGGACATGGAAGCAACTGGAATGTCCTATGATAGATGATTGGCTAAAGAAGCAGTGGTACATATATACAATAGTACTCAGCCATAAGAAGAGATGAAATACTGCCATTTGCGACAACATGGATGGATCTTGAGATAATCATGCTAAGCAAAATAAGCTAGAGAAAGTTGAAAGTGACATGATATCATTTATATGTGGGATATAAACCTAAAAGCAACAAGGGAACAAAACAGACTCATGAACATGAACTATGGACTAGTGGTTATCAGATGATAGGAGGTGAGGGATGAGGGAGGAGGTAGACAAAGTAAAGGGGGTCAGACATACAGTAGCTGAAGGAAACGACTTTGGGTGGTAAAAACAATAGAATATATAGATGTCAAATTGTAATGTACACCTGAAAATTACATAATTGTGTTAACCGATGTTATCTCAGTAAACTTAAATAAGAAAAAGTTTGATCTTGCAAAAAAGTGTAAGCCCTATAAGGAGAAATAGAGAAAACCACCATTTTAGGAGAAAATTTGAACATAACTTATTTCAGTAACGTGAAACAGATATACTCAGTATATGTTCATAGCTACACATTTTACATGTGTGCACATATATACCTCTTTTTCTTGTTCAGATGTGTGTTTATTTAAATTGTTTATTCAAAGATGACTTACCCTTTTCAGTGACATTCAACAAGTGAGAGAGACTTTCAGCCAAGCTTTTTCATTTTCCAAAACTTGTGTTTAGCAACCAATTTTTAAGAGAGATGGTTGGCCCCATTAAATGTGTCTGAGAAAAATGATGTTGCTAATTTTATTTGATGAAATATATAAATAAATAAAATGTGTTAATATTCTATTTAAAGCTACGGAAATTTGCTAAAATAGC
Organism: Macroglossus sobrinus; assembly: GCA_004027375.1. Classification (NCBI taxonomy): domain Eukaryota; kingdom Metazoa; phylum Chordata; class Mammalia; order Chiroptera; family Pteropodidae; genus Macroglossus; species Macroglossus sobrinus. The sequence continues at coordinate 905,721 of PVKZ01000165.1, read as the reverse complement.
TCGGTTGTGCTGTTTCGATGATTGGTTACACTAACAACACTCCGTGGTTCTGGGAAGAGTGAGTATTCTATAATGCTGCATCTAGTTTGAAATGAGAAGGAACTGGGGGAAGGGGACATGAAGCATAACAAAATAGATTGAAAACATCTCAGCTAAAATAAATCTATTGTAGTTATCAGGGATACCCATGTATCTTTTGCCCAGTAAGTTCTTCTGAAATTGTGTTGTTTCTGGTTTTCCTCCAATCCATCCTCTGAAAGAAATTCCTATGTAAACATAAAAATAATTTACTTGGTTGTAACGTTTGTGAGTTTGTGAATTTTTATTTATTACAGTATTTAAAAACTTTTTTTATCTTATTTCCTTAGGGAGTTGGTCTCTCAGTTCATGGGCAATTCCGAGTGGCTACAGAAAAGTCTGTTTTGGCAATGCCAGAAACTGCAATAGGTAAAAAAATACAAAATTTTTCATAATTACTTTTAGAATCATCTTTGATCCACGTCAGATTATACTGTTGCTGAAGGATGATGGAATCTTGTATGAGATAAAGCAATGAAATGACTTAAAAAGAAAGTGGAATAGGGAGATACCTAAAAATTTGTATTAGCTCATAAGTATATCTGACAATACAAAAGCAAGAATCTTTAACTGGAGATCTAATATACTGTAGTTAATTTTAGATAAAAAGATTATTAAGGGAAAATATTCTTGGATTCTAATATCCATTTTGAATTATCTTTTGCATATACTGTGAGGTATAGATCAAAGGTATAGATCAAAAGTTTATTATTTTGTGTATGGAGATATCATAGTTTCCACATCATTTTTTTTTTAAAGCTGTTGTTTGTCCACTGATTGCTTTTGCAACTTTGTTTATATGTGTTGATCTTGGTGCCAATACCACACTGTCTTAATTGTTGTTGCCTTAAAGTAAGTCTCAATGGTGACTTTATAGTGACTTGATCAGATAGTGACAATCCTCTAATTTTGTTCTTTTTTCCCCCGAGTTGTTTTGGCTGTGCAGATGCTTTATATTTCTACATGAATTTGAGTATTTGTCATTAAAATTAAAAAGCCTGTTAGAATTTTTATTTGGATTTTCTAGAATCTGTCAATTTAGGGAGAATTGACATAATAGAGTCTTCAGACCTGTGAGCATGGTATATTTATTTAGGTCTTCTTTAATTTTGTCTTTAAGCCAAATTTTGTAGTTTTCCGTGTACAGGTCTTAACACATCCTTTTTCAGATTTATTCTTAAACATTTTATAATGTTTGATGCTATTGTATGTGTTACTTTTAAAAATTCAATTCTAATTGTTAGTTACTAATATATAGAAATACAGTTAATTTTTTTTTATTGACTTTGTATCCTGCATGCTTGTGAAACTCACTTATTAGTTCTAGTATATTTTTTGTAGATTGCATTGGAGTTCCTAAATAGATAATTATCATTTACAAATAAAATGAGTTTTACTTTTTCCTTTCCAATCTGTATTTTTTTTTCCTTGCTTTATTATTTTGGGTAGAATCTCCAATACAGTGTTGAATAGGAGTGTTGAGAGTAGACATTCTTGCCCTTTTCTTGCTCTTTGGGGGAAACATTTAGTTATTCAGCAATTAAGTATATTGTAGCTTTTTCATAGGTGCCCTTTATCAGGATGAGGAAGTTTCCTTCTATTCCTAGACTGCTGAGGGTTTTTATTAGGAATGGAATTTCAGTTTTGTCATATTTTTTTTCAAATAAGATGACCATTGGTTTTTCTTTTTTAGCTTGTTAATGTTGAAGTACTTTCGTTTTCCAACATTAAACTAACCCTGAATTGCTAGGATAAATCTCACTCTGGTATATTTTATACTTTTTATATGTTTTTGGGTTTGATATACTAAAGTTTTATTTGGAATTTTTGCATCTATTTTAAGGAAGGATATTATCTGTATTTTTTTTTTTTTTTGATTCATTTTCTGGAAGAGTTTGTGTTAAAATTGGTTATCATTTTTTTTTTCCCATTTGGTAGAATTCACCAGTGAAAGCTATCTAGGCCGGGAGTTGTCTTTGTGGGAAGGTTTTTAACTACAAATTCAGTCTTTAATAGATATCAAGCTAGTCAAGTCATTTATTTCTTCTTGCATAAGCTTTGATAGTTTGGGTCTTTTAAGAAATTTGCCCAGTTTATTAGCATAAAGTTGCTTATAACATTCCCGTATTATCTTTTTAGTATCTGTAGAATTTATAGAGATATCTGGCCTTGTCATTCTTGATACTAGTAGAAATTACAGTTGTCTTCTTTTTTCAGTTAAGTCTAATTAGCGATTTTATCTTAAAAAATCAGAGTTTTTGGTTTCATTTATTTTCTGTTTTTCCAATTTTATTACTTCTTTCTGCTTATTTTAGTTTTATCTTCTTTTCTTTTTCTAGTCTCCTAAGGTGAAAGCTGAGATAAGTGATTTGAGACCTGGGTATTCTGTTCTGTTCTATTCAGATTTTTTAATTTCAGTACTTTAAAATTGTTTTTATACTGTCTTCTTTTACGTTATTTTCTATGAGAAATCTGCTTTCATTTGCATCTCTCTTCCTCTGTAAGTGTCTTTTTATTTTTTCTGGCTGCTCTTAAGATTTTCTACTGATTACTTGTTTTGGGCTGTATGATTAAGATGTGCCTTAGTGTAGTTTTCATATTTCTTATGCTTGTGTTTATTGAACTACTTAGGTTTGTTTATAGTGTTTGTCAACTTTGGAAAATTTGACATTTCTTCAAATATTTTTTTCTGTCCCACTTTTTAGGAACTCTGTTTAAACTTAGGCTCACTCATGCATTGTTCACCTAAAAATTTTTTCTCATTTTTCATGTTAGGTAGTTTATATTTCAGTGTCTTTAAGTTCACTAATCTTTTTTTTTTTTTTGCAAAAACTCATCTGTACTTAATCTCATTCAGATATTTTTCAGTCTGTTTATCTTAGTTTACATCTACAGAAGTATCATTTAGGTTTTTTTAAAAGAAATGTGTATATATACTATATATTTCTACTTAACTTTTTGAACATATAGGATATATGTATTATAAATGTGTTAATGCCCTTGTTTGCTAACTCATGTTTATGTCAGTTCTGGATCAATTTTGATTGATTGTGTGATTGATCTCATTATCGGTAGTTTTTTTCTTCTTCTTCTTCTTTAGATGCCTGGTAATTTTTTATTGGATTCTAGGCATTGTAAACTACCTTGTTAGGCATTGGATAGTTTTGTATTTTAAATATTCTTGAGTTTGCTTCTGTGATGAAGTTAGGTCTCTTGGAAACAGTTTGATCCTTTTGAGTTTTTTGTAAATGTAGGATAGGAGAACTGCTCACGCTAGTGCTAATTATTTCCCACTATTAAAGCAAGACCTCTCTTTGTATCCTGGTCAGTGCTCCATGAGTCATGAGTTTTTCCTGTCTGTCCACTGGGAACATGCACTATTCTCAGCTCTGTGTGGGTTCTTAGTACTGTTCTCTGTAATCCTTTTTTATGGTCTTGCCCTAGCCTCAGGTAGTTTCCTCACCACAAGTGTTATCAGTACCAAGCTGAATACTGTTATTAACAGGAGAACTTCTGCAGGTTTCTAGAATTTTCTCTCAGCTCTTTCTTCTCTGGTGTTCTGTTCTGGGAATTATAGCTGCCTCAGTCGGCCTGGACTCTTAATTTCATCTCTTCAAATCAAGGACTGGACTGTGCTGGGCCTGGGAATTTACTCAAGGCATTAAGCTAGATATCTTGTGGGATTTACCTTACTTGTTTTCAGATAGTCAGAGATCATTTTTCTTCTATTGTTTGATAGTCTAGTATATTGAAAATCATTCTTTCCTATATTGCATCTGTTTTTATACTTCCTTCAGGCAGTAGGGTAAATCTGGTCTCTTTCACTATCTTGTCCATAGTTTCTTAAATGGCTACTTTAGATTAGATGATTAAAGAGTCTTCCCAAAGAGATGCCCTTTAAGCTGAGATTTGAATGACAAATAGAAGACAACAGAATATTGTGACATTAAGAAAAGTTAGTCCAAAGACCCTAAAGTAAGAATGAACTTCACCTGTTCAGGTAACCAAATAGAGGCAACAGTCTCAATCAAGGGCAGGAGTGATATAATATGCTGTTGAAGAGGTGCATGGGGACTCTTGAAGAGGTACACGGGGACCTCTGGTGAAGAGTTTGGATTTAAACCTAAATATAATGGGAAACTATAGGAGAGTTTAAAGCAGGGAGTGGCATGATCTGGCTTACATTTTAATACCATTATTTTGGCTGCTGTGAAGATAATGGATTGTAGAGGTGCAAGAGTAGTAGCAGTGAGACTTGTTAAAAGGTCATTACAGTCATTTATCACTTAACAATAGGGATACATTCTTAGAAATGTGACATTAGGTGATCATCACAGAGTGCACATAAACAAAACTAGAGGTAGCCTACTATACATCTAGGCTGTGTAGTATAGCCTATTGCTTCTGGACTACAAACCAGTACAGCAGGTTACTGTACTGAATACTGTATGCAGTTATAATACAATGGTAAGTGACTAAACATAGAAAAGGTACAGTAAAAAATATAGTCTAAAACAAAATTTCTGTGTGATGTGCACATGTGTTTTGGGGAGTGAGAGAGGGCTGTGGAGGAAGGTGATGTTAAGAGGAAGGAAGGAGAAGAGGAAAGGAAGAAAGGGAAAGAAAGGGAGAAAGAGAGCTGAGAATAGAGATCCAGAGAAATTAAATCTTGAGAAAGAGTAAAATGAAGAAAGGAAGAGAAAGAGAGAGGAAGGAGGTATGAGACTGGAAAAAGAAAGAAAGAGAAACAAAGGAAAGGGAAATGAGAGAGGAGAGAGAGACAGACAGAGACAGAGAGAGAGAGAGAGAGAGAGAGAGAGAGAGTGTGTGTGTGTGTGTGTATGTGTGTGTGTGTGTATGTATGTATGTATGTATGTATGTATGTATGTATAGGGCTGGGAGAGGGCAAATGAGGAACTGGGGTAAGGGGGCTCCTGTGCATCCTTTCTCTCCAGCTCCTCTGGCTCCCTCAACAACTCTTGGCCCCAGGTAAGGGTGGGTACAGGACAGATGGCCAGTATGCTGAGCCTTTTTGTCTATTTAAACCACTCAGAGCTAGCAGTAAATTCAATATCATATGAATTTGGGTCCAGCCTTTTTCTTTCAACATTGCAGACCTTTTGCTTATAGTCCATTATAATCTTTATGGGACCATCGTCATGTATGTGGTCATTCATGGAGACATCATTATGAGGCTCATGATTATACATTAATCTAGAGCTATGCTGTCTAATACTGTAGCTTCTAATCATATACAGTTATTTAAATATAAATTTAAATAAATTTAGTTCCTTAGTTACACCAGTCACTTTTCAAGTATTTAATAGCCACTTATGGCTAGCGGCTACCTTATTGGACAGCGTAGATTATGGAGCACTTTCATCACAGAAAATTATATTGGATATCACAGGTCTAGAAAGAGATGATTTGGGGTTGGAGTAGTGTGGAAGTTTAGTGTTACCTAAATTCATAAGAGCTAAGGAGATGTGTGTGTTTAGAGAGGAGGGGATAGCATAGGCAAAGCAGCATGTAGAGTTCAAGCAAAGGAAGTCAAGCTAGCAAGGAGGACTGGAAAGAAGCCATTGAAGCAAAGGGCAAAAAGAATGTGGTATTATGGAATAGATGAAAGTGTTTCAGGATAAGAGGATGTTTTTACTGGGCAGAGAGCTGCTGAGGCTCTGGGGCAGGTAGGAATGTAGGATGTTGAAAAACTGAAAAGACGAACTTAGTAGTAAGAGGTATAATTGAAAAAGTGGTCTGGGGCTTTGAAGTCTTTGATATAGGTGTTGGTTTTAATCTAAGAGAAATAGTTCTGGAAGAGATTTCAACAGTAGAATGCAAGATTCTGATCAAGATGCATGTTCTTAGATCACTCTGGCTATTTTGTGAAGATCCATTTAGAGGAGAAATAAATACAATGTTTACTGATGGAGGGTTAAGGGAGTGGTACAAAAGAAGTATTGGATGGTTATATCCTTTATTGGTGTAGGTGATCCTAGAAGGAGGTGATGGGAGTGGGGAGAGGTCATGATTTCTACTTTAGACCTATCTTGTTTGAGGTGGTAAGAGATATTTCTAAGGTAGCATGCTGCTGATTCTTTCAAGTCTAGGAACTTTGTCAAATAGAACTAGGAAGAATATGAATGCTTATGTTTTTTCCCTCAACTTTATTAAAATAAACTATCTTAGAATAGATATATAGATTTTAAAACTAGAGGGTCATAATTGTTTAAGGAGCTCTTAAATACCAAAAAGGAGTATTTGCATATATGCTATTTTCAGTTGTTACCAGTAGAGAGAATAAGAGAATTTAAAAAATACTAATGCTAAAGAGTACAATGCAAGTGATTTTATTAGGGACAAACTTGTTCAATTAGTAGAACTAATGGTTATTGCATCACTTTAAATATCTTGACTGTTAGATGATTGACTATTTGAAAAATGATTTAAATGGTAATAATGAATTTTCACCGTACTATAATAACCTTAAATTATGCATATTTTTTCCTGTGATTGCCATTTGGAAAGAATATTTTTGCAATTTTTACCTATTTCAGAGACTCTTTAAAAGTAATTTGTGGTGAGAAAATTTAGATAATATTTAGCAAGTACTTATAGACACAACATTATGCCATCAAATACTGTATCTACCTCTGTAGAAATGAGACATGAAAATTTTGAAAAATACCCAAATTTAGTTAGGACACTTTATAGCAAGTCTTTTGTGATACTGCATTATATAGCATTTAATGTACTTTTAATATAGATTTAAATTTCATGGAGAAATATTAGACTGATCTAAAGTAAAGTGATATTCATTTTTTTCATTGGAGTCATTATCTCTTTTTGTTATTTAATTTCAGGACTATTCCCTGATGTGGGTGGAGGTTATTTCTTGCCAAGACTTCAAGGAAAACTTGGTTACTTCCTTGCATTGACAGGATTCAGGCTGAAAGGAAGAGATGTGTACACAGCAGGAATTGCTACACACTTTGTAGATTCTGAAAAGGTAATTACTTGGATGATTGCTATTTTTGTTGGGATAACATTATAGGAGAGGTAGTGAGCGGTTGAGATCACAGGCTTTTGGTAGATAAGGGTCTGAATCCTAGATCCTACTGCTTTAAGCTATGTGACTTTAGGAAAAGTTCCTAAATCCTGTAACCTTCAGTTTCCTCATACACAAAATGGAGATAATTATGTCGATTCAGAGCTGTTTTGCCTGGCACCTTCAGTGAATATTTTTTTAATGCATAATTACATTCTGTAAAAAAACCTACTTTAAGAAAGTCAAATGTATAAAATCTAAAGTTACATATAAAAAGAATCTTATAAAAACATTTTGAAAGTTTCTCTTGCTTGTTAGTTTCCCTGTGCATTTAAAAGTTATGTTTGTTAAATATGGTCTTAAAAACTTTACTAAAGGATATCTGTTGCAAGTGACAATGTTACTTCGTCTTTTTTTAAAACAGTTTTGCTAATTTTGTTAGGATAGTGGCCTCCTATTTTCCTATCTCCAAACTGGGGATGGCAGTTTTACCATACTAGTTGAAACTCGTGTTAAATGTAATAGAAAAACCATTTCAAAGTTATTTTGCCTCAGAATTCTCAGCAAGAAATCTGAGATTTATTCTGCTTCATCTGGCTTAGCTTACTCTGATTGGACTGGTTTATATCACCTGTGAACCTTGTGGGTGGGTGGACTACAGCGAACAGCTTAGCTTAATGTGCTCTGTCCCTGGAATTGTAGGGTTAAGTGAGTTTCCCAGAAAGCACATGGATCTACAAATGAATATATGATCTTGAAGGAGGGGAGTTTTGGATTAGGGGAAGCAATGTTATAAAAATATATGAAGTAAACAGGTGGTACAACCAAAATGGCGTAGATGATAGAGGCTCTGTTTGTCCCTCTGGCAACCAAATTAAAGTTGTGATGGAAATAAGGAGGAGCAACAAGGAAAAATTACCTGGATCTTGATAAACAAGCCATACAGCTAGGAAGAAATCCAAGAAAGCACCCTGCAACAGCAGAAGGTAGGATGGAGCGAGGATGTGGGGCTGCCTGGTCCTGAGCCCCTGAGTGAGATGGAGGCTGTGGCAGCAGCTGATGCCTCTTAAAGGGGCTGCATCCATGAGAGGATTTTCATGGTGACTGACCTGCTCGCTCTGAGCACCAGTGCCGATTCAGTTGAACACAGGGCGCACCAGGTACTTATAGGAAGACATTGTCGAAGTGAGGGCCAAGGCAAGACTTGCTCTATACAGAAGTGTTGGTGGTATCCATTGTTCCTTGTTGAGCCCTCCCCTCCCAGTGCTGTGAGGTCATCAGACTTAATAACAGAAGCTGCTCCGCTCAGAGGATTCCCTGAAACCCCATCTCCCCCAGCTCACGGCCCCACCCAAGCCACATCTAGGTGTATCCTCAGCAAGTCAGGTGCTCCTTGCTGAGCAGTGCCTACGCTCACACTGGAGGCAGCTGGCCTCGGTTTCTGGTGTGGCCTTTTGAGGCAACTATAAGCACAGCATCTGTGGATTACTTGCTGAATTCAGGTGGCCCTGGAAGGGCAGAGGCTTTAGCTAAATTTGACCTGTAGCTGAGCCTCTCTCAGGACTGTGCCACTGGACACTTACTTCACAAATCCACACTAATAAAACTAGGAGACTTAGGAGCTTTGCCTAGTACATAGAAACAGACACAGAAAGGCAGCCAAAATGGGAAGACAAACAGAAACCATATGAGAAAACAGAACAGAAATCCAGATATAATGGAATCAAGTAATCTAACAGATGCAGAGTTAAAAACACTGCTTATAAAGATGCTCAAAGAACTTTTGGTTAAATTCAGTGAGAACTTCAACAAAGAGATAAAAAATATAAAAGTGAAAATGGAAATTATAAAAGGGAACCAGTCTGAAATAGAGAATACATTATTTGAGATGAGAAGTATGTTAAATGGAATAAACAAAGGAATAAACAGAATGAATAAAGAAAAGGATTAAATACCTTATCAAGAGGATAGGGAAGCCAAGGACACTCAATCAGAATGGCAAGAGACAAGATGCCAAGACTATAAAAATAATTTAAGGAGACACTATTAAGGGTCCAAATATTCATCTGATTGGCCTAACTGAAGAAAATCAAAATATGTTGAACAGCTATTTGAAGAAATAATGTTGGAAAACTTCCCTAACCTGGTGAAAGAAATGAACATAAAACCCCTAGAAGCTCAAAGAATTTCAAAAATCAGGGATCCAAAGAGGCCCCCACCAAGACACATCATAATTAAATCGCCAAAGGTTAAATATAAAGAAATATTAAAAGCAGTAAGAGAAAAACAGTTACTTATCAGGGAAAACCCATAAAACTGGCAGCTGATTTCTCAGAAGAAACTATGCAGGACAGAAGGACTTGGCAAAAAATATTCGACAGGATGAAGACCCAGGATCTACAACCAAGAATAATTTATCCAGCAAAGATATCATTTAGAGCTGAAGGACAGATAAAGAGCTTTCCAGACAAAAATAAGCTGAAGGAATCACCACCAAGACCGTATTACAAGAAATGTTGGAGGGACTTTTTTAAGAAGAAAAAACATGTATCAGAAACAGGAATAAAGAATATTAACAACTACATTTCTGTCAATAAGTACCTCAAATGGAAAAGAATTAAGGGCTCCAACTAAAAGAGTGGATGAATTGAAAGGAAAACAACCCCTATATATTGCCTATAAGAGATTCACTTCAGATTAAAAAACACAGACTAAAATGAAGAGGATGGAAAAACATATTGCTTTGATGGACCTAGAAGGTATTTAAGTCAGACAGAGAAAGATAAACACTATATGATTTCGCTCATATGCAGAATCTAAGGAATAAAAAGAAAAACTAATCAAAAACAGACTCACAATGTGGACAATTTGGTGATGGACAGAGGGGAGGGGAGTTTGGGGGGCTGGAAGAATGGGGTGAAGGCTTAAAGAAGTACAAATTAGTAGCTGATGAATGGACACTGGAATAGGGAGCATGGCATAGGGAATGTAATTAGAATGAATACGTTGGCTAGGTGGAGGGTCAGGGGAGGGAGCAATTGGGGTGGGGGACTGTTTTATGATCCATATAGATGTCTAACCAGTGTACTGTATACTTGAAACTAATTAAAATAAATTTTTAAAAAAATTTTAAAAATGTATGAAGTATACAAAGTTGAAGGCTGTCCCTGTACATTGTTGGGGGCTTTCCATCACATTTGCTTGAGGTTTCTGATGGTTCTCTATGTTAGGTCATCCTAAGGTACCTTGAGTAGGTGGCTGTCTCATTCTCCCCTTAAGCTGTAACAAGAAACAAACATTATCTACTCCATTATCTACTCTGGGTGGAGGACACTATAGTGGAATTTAGTTAAAAATGGGAGAGAAAGTTGATTCACCATCTTCTCCCTTCTTTATTAGTTTGCCCAGTCATATCTGCAGTGTGTAGATTGCCATTCACAGGGCCTATAGGGGATAACAGAAATGAGTAATATACATTGGAGATGGGGCTAGATAGATAGAGATGGATACAAAAGATAAATAATCATCTTTCTCATCTGACAGAGTAAAGCATGTTAAGTGCAAAAACAATACAAAGCAAGTACTCAGTGGATTGAAAGGGAGAAGGGCTTATAAGAAAGGACTGGAAGTTTTCTCATGGAGTTGTAGTTCAGCTGGGTTTTAAGATGAAAATTGTCAGGAAAAGCATTCTGGATAGAGGAAACATTTAATGCGCAAGCCCACAGGGGCTGGAAAGCATTAGCTATGTTTTGAAAACAATAAAAAATCCCATTTAGTTAAACACAGGATAGATATGTGAGGGGTGTAATTGGAGAGTTAAGCGTATCTATATTATAGAGCTAGCTGTGCATTGACTATAATAACCATTAATCATATATGGCAATTTTGGTTTAAATTAATTAAAATAAAATTTATAATTTACATCTTTGGTTGCAGTACCACATTTCAAGTGCTCGATAGCCAGATGTCTCTATTTCTCTTTAGTTTCTCCCACTTTTATCCATTCCTTGCAAGGCAACATTCTCTGTGTGGGAATGTGTATGCACAGCTTCAGTGAAAATTTCCTTCACTGACTCAGCTGAAGAGAGAGCATCATCATTTTAAGACAAGGATTTTTAAAAAGAGTATAAGATTTCTAAAAAATATGAAAAAACATGTTGTGCTTCTATGGGGTTTCAAATCTGTTTTTCTTTTTTTCTTTTTTTTTACTTTTAGTTGCTCATGTTAGAAGAAGATTTGTTAGCTCTGAAATCTCCTTCAAAAGAAAATATTGCAGATGTCTTAGAAAGTTACCATACAAAGGTAATCTTATTAATATTCTAACCTGATTTTAATTCATGGGGAAGGGGAGATGATTGAAAAATTAGCAGTTTGTGGATGTAAATGTACTGGGAATCATTTACTTCAAAGCTTGGTGGGCCAATCAGTGCTTCAAAATTGTTGGGATAGTCATCTGAGAAGATGATTTCTTTACTGTGCAACTGCACAGCTTATCTTCTCATTGCTGGTGAATTTCAGTACATAGCCAAATGATTGGCCCTTGCCAGGGCTTTTTATGTCACAAAAGGCATTGTGACATTTCTGTAATGGAAGTTCAGTGGAGATGCTAAAGTGAAACTCTGGTATATAAGTAAATATAATAATAAAATATATTGCAGTATTTACTATTCCTTATGTTGTCTTAAATTTTAAGAGCCAAGAATCATATTAAATTGCTACATGACTTCTAGTTAAATATGATGGATTAAATATATATTCCCTTCTATAACACCGCTAAAATTGTATTAAGGAATAAAAAGGGCAGAAATCCACAAAGAAAAATAGAACAGAGAAGACAATGATAGGCATGAGATGTCAATATTTTGGAGCCTTGAAAGCAGAAGGATGAGGATAGCTACTTTAGACCTTAGAACACTGAAATCTTATCTGTCAGTGGGTAAAGCTAATAAGAAGCAAGCCAGTTGTTGTAGACCCATTGTAAGGTACCAGGTTCCTCTGAAGATGGAGTAGGGCAGAAAAATAGTAAGACTGCTGCAAATTTTTATAAAGAGCAGTCAGGCCTCTCAAAGTCCTCCTCCTGTAGGAGCAACTACCCTCTCATAGCCTGGCCAGGAGAGCAGAGACATCTTAAAAAGACAAAATCAGATAGGCCCAACTGACTGAAAGCAGGGATAGATTAGGTGCTCTACTGAAAAGGAGCAGAACAAACTAAATGGGAAGGCCTTTAGCTTCTTTCCCTAGTTGGCTTGTAGAATCGTTACATACCATCTGTCTTCGTCGGTTTGGACAGCTATAACAAAAATACCATAGACTGGGTGGCTTAAACAACAGAAACTTATTTCTCACAGTTCTGGCGGCTGGGAAGTTTAAGATCAAAATGCCAACCAGTTAGGTTCCCAGTGAGGACATTCTTTCTGGTTTGCAGATGGAGGGTGCCTTGTTGTATCTGCACACAGCAGAGAGAGTTAAAGTGAGCTTTCTCAGATCTCTTCTTAGAAGGGCACTAATTCCATCATGAGGGTTCTATCCTCTTGCCCTCTTTACCTCCCAAAGTCCCCAACTCCAGATACTGTCACATCGGGGGTTAAGATACAACATGAATTTGGGAGGGACCAATAACACTGAGTCCATAGCATTATCCTACTCCCAAGCAGTACATTAAAAGAAAAAGAACCTGTAGACAATGACATTTGAGGACCGCTCTAATGGAACATTATTACAGGAGGTCCAATATATAATTATTTGGGATACCTAACAGAAGATGGGAGGAAATATTTAGAAAGATAGTGCAAAAAAATTACCCAGAACTGAAGAACATGAATACAGGGCACCTGAGTGCTCAGTGCAGTGTCTGTGAATATAGAGTATGTGAAGATTCGTCAGATTTTGTCAAAGCATTTGACAAACTCTCATGTTGTCAACTTGAGTAAATATGGAATGGATTGTAGTGTGTGGGAGTTGAAGGGCCTTACCAGAGTTCTGTTACATGTGTAGGTGTTAATGAGTCTTGGTCTTGTTTTATTCAGTATTTTTCTCAGTGATTTGGGTGAGAATGTTGACAGCATTTTGATCAAATTGATATCAAACTAACAAAATAAATTCGGTAAAAGAATATGGATAAAAAAAATTTAGTTTAGTATGTTTAATAGCAACAGTGTGAAATTTAATAGATGTATGGGGAAAATACTCCTTGTGTTTTTCTTTACTCTCACACTACTACCACATTCACAACACTTCTGATACCAGATGTGTGGGTTTTCCATGCATCAAGCAATTTTCTGTGATACCAGTTGTGTGTCCTGTAATTTATTTCAGTGCTAACACTGTCTGGAGTTAGCTTCAGATCTCATAACTAAAGGGCCCAGTCCCACAGTACTGACACCACTTCAGACATCAGTCATAAGTCTCACGTTGTCACCTGTACTTCTGATTGACTAGCTGTAAATCCATGTTCTCATAACCTACTCCTTTAGTGTGATAATTTTTAAGAATGTTTCACAAAACTCAGGGAAATACTTAATGTTTATTGGTTTATTATAAAAGATACAATAAAGGATATAAATGAAGAGCAAGGTCCAGAAGAGTCTCAAAAGCAGGAGCTTCTCTGTCCTCATGATGTTGAGGTGCATCTCGCCAAATGTGGATATGTTCACCAATCTGGAAGCTCTCCAAACCCATCCTTTTTTTGGGTTCCTGTGTAGGCTTCATTATTACATAGGCATGACTGATTAAATCATTGGCCATTAGTAATCAAACTCCATCTCCAGCCCCTTTCCCCTCACTGGAGTTTAAGGGAGGGAGGTGGTGGGTGAGGTGGGTGATGGGACTGAAACTCTCAAATCACCTGGTTGGTTTTCTTGGCAACCTACATCCATCCTTTGGGGCTTTCCAAAACTTACCTTATTAACATAAACAACCTGTATGGTTGAAGGAAACTTGTTATGAATAATAAAAAAAAAAAACTCCACCTTTGTTTCAGGAACTAAGGACAGAAGACCAAATACAATAAAAGGTGCTCCGTTTAGGATATTCCAGGGGCTTCGGCAGCTGTGTAGGTCAGGAATGGAAGACCAAATATATATTTCTTATTTTAAATCACAGTACAGATAAGTAAAAATCTTGAATTTTAGTTAAAAGTACAAAATTCATAAGTACAAGATGGGAGAAATGTAGATTACAATGGCACCAGTTAAAAATGTTTTAACTGCTTAGTGTAAATCAGCAGCCTAATAGGACTGACCCCAAACTAACCCAGGATTAGTTCTAGTAAAAGTTGTTTCCAAAACAAACAAGGATCTGTGGAGCCCTCCATATTTTGCTATTACTCAGCCACACCTGCAGCTAAATTTTGCATTCCACACTTTAAGAATGACCTTGATAAACTGGAACTGTGCATTCGTTAGAAGGACCTGGATTGTGAGGGAGCACAAAACTACTGTATGAGAGAAAAGATTAAGGTAGAAGAGAGATTAACTAGAACTAGAAAATGAGAGGGCTTATTTTTGGTCTAGCATTAAAAAAGTTTTTAATTTTAGTTGTTCAAGAACTTGTGAGTTCCTTCCTTAATGTACTGTTTTATTATCCTGGAGGTCAGTGCTGCAGGAATATTGGGCATGTAATAGGAATTTCTGTATCACATGGAACTTTGGGCAGGATGACTTCACAGGTCCCTTACAGTTCTTAAATTTATTCATATACTTGAATGATAATGTATCATATATAATGGCATAAAAATAAAAATGCAAGAACATTTTTTGCCTTTGACACTTTTAAGACCTAGTCTGGAATAGAACACATCCTGTTTGATTTTGAACATAATGGTAGTTATTTATGAGACTCTCAGGTGTAATTTGAAAGTCACAAAACATATTATTAAATGTGAAATTATTAAAAAGGTTTGAGTTACTCAAAATTAATTTAAACATTTTTTTTTTTTTCAAACAGTCCAGGATGGATCAGGACAAGTCTTATATATTTGAACACATGGACAAAATAAACAGGTACTTAGAGATCTCAAATCTGTTCTTTTGGAAAGGCTGTATCAAATTGAATTTGCTAACATAATTACATTGTGTTTGATAATGCACTGAATTCTTGAGATCAGATAACATAGTACTTTTATTTTTACTTACCTTTGAAAATAGCTTCTTGCCCACTCTTTCAAGGGGAAATAAATCCATTTAAGTAATCTGTCACAGGGGTTCATTTTAGTGCAAAACTTTTTTTTTTAATGGGGAAGAGAGGCTTGAAAATAACATTTGGATTAATTTATCTATTATCTTGTAAAGTCATCTTCTCTGAAGGTCTTATGAAGCTGATCAGCAAATGGTTTTATGCAGTGATTTGAGGGATTGACAGACTGGCTTAAGGAACACAAAAGAGAAGAAAAACTATTGGAAAATAAGTATCTCTACATTTTAGAAGTTTGTTTTTAACAGTTAAACAGCAAAAGAGAACATTTAGGCTTTACTTTGCATTAGAGAAGGTGGACTGCAAACACCATCCCAGAGAAGCAATGTTTTATTTCATTTTCCTATAAAATAGATTGGAAACTTTTTCTTTTTGAAATGAGGCTTGAGGGAAACCTGTTTTGGTTCATTGTTGTGTCAGAAAAAGAAATCACGCATTGGTGAAATCATTTGTTTCCTTCCTTACAGTTGGTTCTCAGCCAATACTGTGGAACAGATAATTGAAGTTTTACAAGAAGATGGTTCACCTTTTGCCTTGGAGCAGTTGAAGGTAAAAATATGGATCATTTCTGCCCTGAGTATTGTGAATTCTTGTGTTAGGGAAGCCTCTGTCAGCTCTGTGGTGGAATATAGCCTACTTTTAAAATTTTTTTTATTTTTCTGAACTCAGTTGAGCTTCAGAAAGAGGTTTCACAAAACCTTTACCTAAACTCAATGTCTTGTCTACCTGCTGGATGTTGAAGGCAATGCTAAGCTGTTTTTAGGTCCTTTGTAACAAAGAAGGACTTTAGTCAGCATACATCATCTCCAGTAGTCCTCCTTGTCCTGTGGAAGAAGCATTTAGGGACATTTTTATAAGAAGGATTAGATCTCTAGAGAATAGTCATTAGAATTGTGACATTAATCTATAAGTTCTGTTTAATATGTGACGGATCAGTAGATGCTTTTCTAAGCAGTAGGTTTAATAAAAAATGATTTCTTTAGAGGCTTCATCTATAGCCATAGCATAGTCTTAAGCAGTGTTTCTCAGTGTTAGGTACTCTTTGATCTTTCTCTAATGTGATTTCAACCGGTACAACAGCAGAAAAGCCGTTTTTGTATAAATGAATGTACATTGGGTACTGACTGAAATTCTTTGAACTCTCTTATGATTATGAAACTTAGTATTTCAGACTTCTAGACAAAGGTAAGTAAAAACTGCTTTCTTATACTTAAAAGGTGTTTTAGCTTGTCTTTATCTGATAGTATTTTTTAATTTATGGGTATAATTATTGCATTTTAGTTGTCAGGAAACTCGGCAAAAAATTTTAAGTTAAGTCTTACCTGTGAAGTTGAAAACATTTCCCCATTGTTACTGTATTCTTAAGGGGAAACCCCAAGTTAATTTGTCTCTTAAGATCTTAATCAGTATTGGATTTTTATTGACTTTCAAGGATAGACATAAATTAGAGTAGGTAGAACAGTTATCTGTTTCTGTAACTCAGAAGTAAATTAATGTTACTATTAACAGCTTTTAAGAATGTTTGCATAAATGTAGATAATCATTTTGTACTTCAGGAATTTTGACTTTAAGTTGGTTCTGTTGTTTCCAGAGCAATATAGAAACTAGTTTTTCTGTTTTGTGTTCTTCATCAATAGGGCCTAGTTCAATATGCACTTAGCGATTTCATTTAAGAATAGTCATCCAGCATACATCATAGGCTATGTGATGTCACTTTAAAGCTGTACAGTTAGGCAACTAACCATACTTAAAAACACTCGCCTGTCCCAAAACCGAGGATGAGACAGACGATCTTTCAATTTTCCTTCCATTTGTATGACAATATGATTATTCTGCATTCAGGAAAAGGTACTTTGTAAGCCACCCATCACAACTAGGATCACCATGAACACTTTCACTGAAAAGAGGATAGATTTTCATTTTTATTCAGTTGACCTATAGCTCTGGCAATTGAATGAGGTTACAAAATATTAGTGTCTGCTAGGAGTAACATGATACGGGGATCAAAAAATTCCCACTGAGGCTTCCCTAACAGAGCTTAGATACAGGGCTCCTTTTAATCAGAAACACACCAAAAAAGATAATATAATTGTTAGTACTTTGGTGAAAGGTTTGCACATCAAATATTTTTTTAAAAATTTAAGAAGATTTTAATACTAGTTTCGATTACTCTCTAGTTGCTCCTAATCCCTGTGGGCTCTTCCAGGATTGCTGTCTTCCTTCTGCAGGTCCCTCAGATTTTGTCTACATTTATGTTCTGAGTTGCAACTATGTCTTAGAGGTTCATTTCTCTCCAAGACTGTCTGTATGAAAGACATAATGTTTTCAACATATGTGCTTATCATTAAATAAAAACAGTTCTTTTTTATCCTTTCTATAGATTTTTAAAGTTTTACTGCTGATCCTTGTAGGGATAACATGAGGAAGTCATAAATTCTTTATAACTGATGGAGTTTTCTAGTATTTTATTTTATGGCTTCGCAGATCCTTTCTAAGATTTTTTTTCCAAAGTTCCAATATGCTTTTTTTAATTTTAATGCTTAAGATTGAAATTCATCAAATCTCCTTTTAATGTTTTTTGGTGTAGGTTGTTCATTGTGCCAAACAATCCATGTAAGCTAATGGGCTATTTAAATACCCTGGTGGGTATCTTACATTAGGGAAACAACCAGACACACCAATTGCAGTGCTCTCACATTTTTGTGTGTGTTTTTAATTGTGGTAAAATACATATAATGTAAAATTTACCATCTAATCATTTTTTTAAATGCCTACAGCACCTGGTATTCTGAGGTGGTCTCCCATCCAAGTACTAAGCAGGCCTGACCCTGCTTAGCTTCCGAGATCAGACAAGATCGGGCATGTTCAGGGTGGCATGGCCATAGACCCATCTTAATCATTTTTAAGTGTACATTTCGGAATTAAGTGTTCACGTTATTGTGCAACCGATCTCCAGAACATTTTCATCTTGCAGAATTAAAACTTTATATCCATTAAACAATCCATTTCTCCCTCTTCAGTGCCTGGCACCACCATTCTGTTTCTGTGAGTTTGACTACTCCAGATACCTCACATAAATGGAATCATGCAGCATTTGTCTTACTGTGACTGACTTACTTCACTTAGCATAGTTTCAAGGTTCATCCACGTTGTAGCATGTACCAAAATTTCATTTTTTTTAAGACTGAATAATATTCCATTGTGTATATATATCACATTTTGTTCATCCATCCATATGTGGGTGTTTAGAGTTGCTTCTGCCTTTCTTGTGAATAATGCTATGAACATGAGTGTACAAATACTTCTTCGAGACCCTTCTTTTAATTCTTCTGAATGTATACCCAGAAGTGGAATTGCTGTATCATATCATAATTCTATTTTTAATTTTTTGAATAAGGTTCCTACTGTTTTCCAAGCAGCTGTACCATTTTACATTCCCATCAACAACAGTGCACAAAGGTTCCAATTTTTCCACTTCCTCACCAACACTTGTTATTTTCCAGGTTTTTGTGGTAGCCATTTTAATGGCATGAGGTGATAACTCATTGTGACTTTGATTTGCATTTCCTTAATTATTACTTATGTTGAACATCTTTTCATATGTTTGTTAGCCATTTGTATATTTTTGAAGAAATGTTTAAGTTTTTTTGCCCATTTTTTAACTGGGTTTTTGTTTTTTGGTTACTGACTTGTATGTAGAAAGTCCTCTCTTATTTTAATCTCTTTTCTGATAATGAGACTAGCATGTTTGCCAAAGAAAAGAAGTTTCTTTGGGGCCGATGAGAGAAGTATTTCTTTTCCAGAATTACAAATGTTATCAATAATCAAAGGAATATGAATGGAAGAGATTGAGGCTGCTCCCTTCCCCCATTGACTAGAGTAAAGGCTGCTCTGAACTCAACAACTAAAGTAATTTGGTGGGGGAAAGATAGTCTTTTTAACAGATGATTCTGGAACAGTTGGATATTCATCCATATGCAAGAAAAAAGAAGTACTTGAATCTTAACTTGCATCTATAAGGTAGGAAAAATTCTCTTCTTCCCTCTTAGGGTCTCTGGCTGGGTCTGAGAGTTAAACTGACATAAGACAGATTAACAGGAGAAAGGCATACAAATTTTATTGAATTTTTACATATACTTGGGAGCCTGCACAAGAGAATGGAGATCTATAGAAACCAGAGCAGGAAGCTTTAATACCTTCTCGACAAATAAATTTGTGAATAATTGACAAGACAGAGGGGTTTAGGCTAGGGATAGTAAATGGTGAAGTAACTAGGGAGATAACGGTTAATTTAACAAGGTTTGTTTATATAGATTTCTTGCCCCCAAATTCCTTTTGTCTGGTGGTAAGAATATCTTCCTTTCTCCTGCTGTAGGGAGGGTACCTTTTACCTGGGAGTTTTATCTTCTGCTTTCAGGAAGAAACGGAGGGTCAGAGTGCCCTTATATTTATTGTTTCTCAAGTGCATCAACTCAAAATAATCAGTATGCTAAAGAAGCATATCTTGGGGTGACAAGCTCTGAACTCATTTATACCATATGCAATTTAAAATGTATTATGCACCTATATGTAAGTGCTAAAACTGTACCATTTCTGAAAGAAAATGAGAAAATCTTTGTGACTTTAGGTTAGCCAAGATTTATTTTAATGTAAAAAGCAACTCGAGAGAAGAATTGATAAATTAATCTTTCTTATAATTAAATAATTTCTTCTTTGAAAGATATTATCAAGAAAATGAAGAAGACACAGATTGGGAGGAAATATTTGCAAAACAGAAGCTGATTAAAGAACTTTAATTCACTATACATAAAGAATTCTTACAACTTATTAATGAGAAGATAAACAACACAAGTGAAAAAATGGGAAATCTAGATTCTTCACCAAAGAAGGTATATGAATGACCAGTAAGCACATGAAAAAATGCTCAAGATCTTTAATCATTAGGAAAATGCAAATTAAAACCACATGAGCTGTCACTGTGTATTCATTAGGATAGCTAAAATTTAGAAGGTTGACAGTATCAACACCAAGTGTCAGGAAGCATGTGGAGCATCTACAACTCACACATTGTTAAACTTACTGTAAGACTCAGCTATCTCACTCCTAGGGATTTACCCAAGAAAAATGTATCTGTACTCATTTTATTCATAATAGCACCAAACTGGAAATAGCCTGAACATTTTAACCATTGAATGAATAACAGATTGTGATGTATTTATACAATGGAATACTACTCAACCATAAGAAGGATGAGCTATTGATACTTGAAACAAAGCAGATAAATCTCAGAAGCATTATGAGCTCAGAAGCAAGAAAAAGAAGGCAGACACAAAGGAATACTTACTGTGTGCTTTTATTTTTGAAGAGGCAAACTGTTGGGACAGAAAACAAATCAGTTGCCAGGGTAGAGTTGAAGGAAGAAGAACTCTTGTTCTCTATTTTGATTGTGGGGGTAATTGTACAGCTGTGTGTAGTGATCAAACTTGTAGAACTGTGCACTTAAAAAGTGAATTTAATCATATGTAAATTATATCTTCATAAAGCTAATTAAAATAAAATGGCATATCAAATTAAATTAAACAATTTGACTTAACAGAAGTGGGCATTATATTTGCTGAAGGTATCCATTATACTGTGCTATTTATTGCTGTTAATGAGTAATTTAATGGCAGTGTTGATGGATGCATTGCATCTTTGTGGGAAAGTACAATAAACCTGAAGGGAAATGCTTCAGTTTGTGTGGACAAGAAAACAGTTCCCCAGTTCACCGATGGATGTTAGTGAACCTTAAACACTGTCATGAGCATTTAGGATATCATGAAATAGCCACACTTGCATCTTTAGTTACTATCTTTTCATTTTATTTAAATTGTTAATGCTTTTAAGAAATTAACAGAAAAGTCTTAAGGTTGCAGAAAGCACTCTTCTTAGACTAGCTCTAAATCTTTTACTGTAGATAAGAAACAAGCAATACTAGTGTCCATTTTTTTAATGTGTTCTTCTTTATATAATAATATGACCCTTCAGAAGGTGAAAATATGTTTTAAAATAATATTTCTGCAAAACTGCAGTATTCAGTGTAATAGACTGACTTGTTCTGGTTTATGTATTTTGTATTTGTTGGTTTGTTTATCTGAACACTTCTGGAAAAGGTTTACAGTTATAAATACATAATGTATGAGGTGATTATTTAGAAAAATGTCCACAATTCATAGCAAAACAACTCTTAACTATGATGGATTTAAACTAGTTAAAAAGTCAAAGACCTAGTTAATAGGATAATAAAAATAGCTTATGCTTCTTGGTTTCAAAATAACACATGATATAACTTATTGTGTATTAATTCCTACCTTCTACTTAATTTCATTTAACACCAAGGACAAATGCTAAAACATTTTCCATTTAAACTTTAAAACAACAGAACATAGCATTAAATCTTTACTGGCAATGTTGTAGAACAGCATAAAAATGGCAATGTTATTTCATAAAGATCTGCACCTGTCTGCTTGTCCCCAATCTTATTATGTATCTTTTTCTTTCTATGGCTTCTGTCTTTTTGCTTTTTTAAGTGCTGTCTGTGGCAGACCATTAGCTCTTGAGAAGCGTGCTTTACTGCTCTATTCCCAGACACCTATCATAGAGCATTTCATATGGTAGGTATGATGAATGAATGAATGGATGGATGCATAGATGGGTATGGTGCTATGCCTCCACTGAGGTACAAAAATGAAAATCCAGCACCTGTTCTCAGGCAGTTCACAATCTAGTGGAATAAACGATTATAATACAATTTAGTCAGTGATGCTGAAATAGAGGCTTACACAGATTATTTTGGGTGTCCAGAAAGTGATGAAGTCTGAAAGGCTTCACAGGAAACAAATTTGAGTAGAGAATAAAAGATGGGAATGAGTTGCTAAGTGGCAACGTTTATTCAAGAGAGAACAAAAGACATATTCAAAGGACAAATGTTTGGAGAATGCAGAGCCAGGAACAAGGAATATGTTGTTAAAAAGATGGACCGAGGCATAATAAAATTTTTAATAGTTTATTTGCGCAAAAATTGATTGAATCAGGTAGCGCCAAACTGGAAGTGGTTAGCACAGCTCCACCAATAGAAGCTGGAGAAAGACTTTTATAGTGAAGGTGTAGAAGCAGAGCAAGTTGGTTGTTTATGATTGTTTGTCCTTAGGTTTTGATTTCTTAACTTTGAGGCATTACAGGCTTAGGTTTTGGTTTGTTTATAGGTTACGCAAGCATTAAAATCCCCTCAGTCTCATAACGTCTTTCTTTACCAGTGTTTATACTCATCTTTGTAGTTATTGTCAAATGGTTTTGCAATATGGTTGTTCCAGTTTACATTCACTTACTAAGTTGCTCCACATTCTCACCAACACGATATATATATTTTTTTCATTTTAGTCATTCCAGTGTATATAAAATACCATTGCATTGTGATTTTAACTTGCATTTTCATAATGATTATAATGAGGTTGAGCACCAGTTCATCATGCATTGGCCATATTGGTACTCTTTCTTGTGAAGTGCCTATTTTTATTACTGTTAATTTATAAGAATTATTTATATTTCTGAATATAAGTCCTTCATCCAATATATGTACTACATATATCTTCCTACCTGTTACTTGCCTTTTTTCTCTTAATGATATCATTTAGTGAATGGAAATTTTAATTTTAATGTAATTCAACTTATCTTTTTTCTTAATAGTTTAAGAAATACCTCTTACAAACTTTCAGAGTAAAACACATCACATACTAAGGCTTCAGATTTCTCAACAACATTGACTAAAAGGCAATGGGTCATTGTGTTCTATGTGAAGGATCACCAAGATCACCCTGGATTTGGTGATCCACAGATTCACAGGACTCGTGGCTAGGAATTAACACAATGAAAGAACACAAAGCAAAATCAGCTAAAGGAAAAGCACATGGGATGAAGTGTGAAGAAAACAAAATACAAGTTTCTAGGAGTTCTCTTCCGGTGGAATCCCATAGGACAACACATGTGACAACACATGTGAAGGCTTTCATTGTGGATTGGTCATGTAGGTACTCTGCCTAGAACATAAAATTTCAGACTCCCAAAAGGAAAGCAGGATATTTCATCCTATAACTATGGTATATTGCTCTATTTAGGACTTCATTAATTTCTCTCATTAATACAGTCTAATCTTCATAGAGGATTTGCATTTGCACATCTTTTCATTGCATTTATTTCTAGTTGATGGGTTTTGATGCAGTTTTAAATGTAATTTAAAATTTTCTATTTGTTGATCTGTATAAATATAATTGAAATTAAATTTTGTATATTGCCTTTGTTTGCCAAACTTACTTATTCTCATAGTTTTTGGATTACTTTGGATTTTTTATATATATAATGATGTCATGTTTCCTTCTCTCATTCCTTCTCTTCTTTCCTTTTGTCCCTCTCCTTCCCCCTTCCCTTCTTTATCCTTTGTACTTCCTACCCTACCTTCCCACTGCACCCAGCCAGCTTCCTATACTAGCTAGTTCCTCCAAGCAAAAACTTAACAGAAGTGATGATAGCAACTATCCTTGTGTTGTTCCCCCCTCTCAGGAAGAAAGCTTTAAGAGTACTAAAAATGTTAATTCCTGTAGGTTTTCTGTAGATACTCTTTAATTAGAATAGGAAATTTTTTCTGCTCCTGGTCAGCTAAGAGGTTTTATGTAATTATTATTTTGAATGACTGTTGGATTTTATTAAGTTTTTTTTTCTGCATCTATTGAGATACTTTTCTTATAACTTTATTAATGGGTTCATTATAAGAATTAATTTTTGATAAGTTTTTAATTTAAAGAAATCTAAGTTAATTTATTTTCTTTCATGAGTACTGTTTTCTGAATCTTAAGAAACCTTTACCTACTCCCAAGTTCAGAAAAATCCTCCTGTGCTTTCCTCTAAAGGTTGGTTTTGTTTTGTTAAGGTCTAGATCAATCTCAAGTTAATTTTTTATTTAAAAAAAACTGGGAGTCCAGGTTAATTTTTTACATATTGTTACACAGTTGTTCCAGCACAATTTGTTGAAAAGACTTTCTTCTCGTACATTGACTTGCATTGTTGCCTTTTATCGAAATTAAATGATCATACAGACCATGATCTATTTCAAGGACAATGAGTAATGGTTGAATATTGAACTAGTTTTGCATTCCTGAGATAAGCCCCATTTGGTCATGATGTATTATCACTTTTATATATTGCTGGATTTGACTTAGTAATATTTATTTAGGATTTTTGCATTATGTTTAGGAGAGAAACTGGCCTATAATTTTTCTTGTAATTTTCATGTCAGGTTTTGGTAATTAGGTTATGCTAGGTTCATAAAATAAGTTGGGAAGGGTTCCCTTTGTTTTTGTTTTTTTAGAAGAGTTTGTGTAATTTTTTTTTTAACAATGAAGCCATCTTGATCTTAAGTTTTCTTTGTGAGGTTTGTAATTATTAAATTTTCTTAATAGATATAGGACTATTCAGATATATTTTCTTGAGTCAGTTTTGGCAGTATATATTTTTTAAAGCATATTTTCATTTAAATTGTCAAATTTTTGGAAAGTTGTTCATGATATCTTTTAATGTCTTTAGTATGTATAGTGATTACTTTTTAACTAGTGCTACTACCTTTTTTTTCTTTACCCAACCCACCATCTGCCATATACTTTTTTTTTCCCCTTTATATTTTCAAGTTCTTCACTGGTCATAATTCTTGTGGAAAACAAGAGTCCACAGCAGGTACTCTGAGCAGAAAAAGATTTATTAAGGAGAGTAGATAGTTCACAAACCTTTGGGATACCAAAACAGAAACTTTATTTAATTTTACTCATTTGAAAGGTAGAACCTGTCATCAAAGGGCACTATCAAAATGTGGTGGTGTCCAGAATATTGGGGGTAGCCATGAATGAGAGGTTTAGTTACAAACTCTTTACTTTGACTAACTTTAATATAGAACAGGAGTTCGTTATTTTTGGGTTTTGATATCTGTTGATTTAACTGAGTTATGTTTTGAATGAACTTCTTAAAAAATGATTGGATGTATTGTTTTAGATTTTCTTTAAAAAATGAAAAAAATTCAGTGACATACAATGTTTCTAACTGTAGTATACTTTAGTTTATTTTTATTTTCTTAGTACCATTTGCCTTTGTAGAAAAACTTGTTTCTACTAAAGATGTTTTTTTATACTCTTTCAAATAATTTGTTTTGACCTGTTTTGCACTGATTTCTCTTGTGCATTGCAAATATTTAAAAATATCTTCTATTCAAATTAAGCAATTATTGCAATATAATGTGAACAAATAATTTATCTTTTCTCTTTGACTATAATGTGGAAACTACATTGAGCACTTCTTACGTGGTTCCTGTGGGGCTTACCTATAAACTCTTTTCTCAGTAGTATTTTTAGCAGTTTGAAGATTATTTTTAAGAAATAGTGAATTCGGTTTTTTAATGGAAGTCTTTAGAAATTTTCTAAGGTTACATTGTGAATCGGAGAAGGGTTGGGACTTATCTGTCTGTATAACCCTTCAGTCAACCCTGCGGCTTACATGGTAGAATTATTCTAATTTAATCTGTAGGCTTGTTAAATATTGTTTTTATCTTGATAATGTAAGCCAGACTGTATATTATTGGGCATTCTGGTAGATTTTTGAGGGGAGGGGCAGAGGCATTATCTTGAGTTTTCCTGTAGTTTGAAATGCTTTTTGAGTGCAAGGACTATGTTTTATTTATTATTGTCTCCCCAAAGTATATAATGCATAGTTAGTAATAGATGTTAAGTAATATTGTTGAATTAAGATGAGAATGTAAATCATTCGACAAAAATAAAGGAAAAAGAAATTGGCTCTTTGACATACAGGAGACAACTAATCTTTAAAGCATTAGGTAGATTGGTTAGGAAACTGACCAGTGTTCTACCAAGAAGTACCAATGTGTTCATTAGGTGCAGGGTTGTACTGCACATTTCTAGCTAAAAATCCAGGTCCTAATCGTTTATGAAAATTACAGAACAGTCTGTGTGTTCCCTTGTTAATGAACAGGCTATATTATATGATCTCCTTTAACAATCTTCCATCATCCCCTCTTTGAATCCTCTAACGTGTGTCTCACTTCCTTGCCAAGGGAACCAGCCCCATCTATGCTCTCATTCCATGCTTTCCTGCCTCCTCTAGGAACTAATTGCATCAGCCATCTCCCTCTTTCAGTATTTTTAGTATTTTCAGTATTTTCTACCTTTTTGAGTTAATGGCACATTTTCTTCTGCTGTTATTGTCAAAGCTTTCCTACCCTTACAAAAAAACCCTCCCTTGACTTTTTTTTCTCAAGCTACCATTCTTTGTCTTCCCCACTTGCCATCAGAATTACACAAACAAGTTTTTATTCACTTCTCTGTCACCTACACAATGTCCTCTTTTCCATCTTTGTTCTTTTTGACTTTTCTTCAGCCTTTGATATTCTTGACTACTATTATAGCTTTGTATAGTAGAAGGAAAGTAGGTTTTGGCTTTGACAGGCTCGGGTTTGGATTCCTACTCTGTTTGATGTTGGCCAGATTAATATCAGAGTCTGTTTTCCTTATTTGTAAAATGCACATACATGTTAATGTACTTGCCTGAGGGAAAGGTGCTTAATAAATATTCCTTCCCTGTTTTGCTTAGTTTCTGACACATTGCACTATCCTGTATTGCTATACCATTTATGAGGTTGGTAGTAGTGTTATCTTCATTTTACAAATGAGAAAACTAAGGAGTGGTGGAGCTGGGATTCCACCCCAGCACTATCTTATTTCAGAGTCTAAACCCTAAGTTTCTGTGCTAAATTGCCAGCTACAGTTTCCCTGTGGTGTTAGTACACCAGTTTCTTTTTATATGATGTCAGTCATATGAAAATATCTTTAATTGGTACAATTGACCCTTGAACAACATGGGTTTGAACTGCATAGGTCCACTTATTTACAGATTTTTTTCCATAAATACTGTAAATGTATTTTCCTTATGATTTTCTTAATAACATTGTCTTTAGCTTACTTTATGGTAAGACTATGATATATAATACATATAACATGCAAAATAGGTTAACTGAGTTGTCAGTATGGCTTCTGGTCAATAGGAAGCTATTAGAAGTTAAGTTCTGGGAGAGTCAAAAGTTACACGCAGATTTTCAGCTGCATGGTGGTTCAGCACTCTGAACTCCCATGTTGTTCAAGGGCCAACTTATGAGAGGTCAGAACCAGCGGAGCTTTTTGAATGAAATTTTCTTCCCATTTTATCTAGTGTGTGTGTCTCTGTGTGACACAAGCACAGACAAGTGGGTCACTTAAGTGGCCTTTTTAAATGAAATTAATTGGTAGCCAACTGAGGAAGTATACCAAGAGATAGAGTTTCGTGTTTGGGGAATGCTAGATGGTACATAAAAGTGCTATACCAACAAATGTGAGGACAAAGGCAGATAAATGTAATACTCAGATAGGTGATTGTGGGCTCACACAATGCATCATTGCTGGAAAGGAATTGTAGCTTCATTGGCTTTGCAGACTAGAGAAGAAAGGGGGAATGTCACTCCCTATGTTCACCTTTTAGCACTGTGATGCAGTACTTCCAGGAGCATTCCTCTGGCTAGAGAAAATTAGTGATTTTGTTAGCAAACTGAACTTGCTTGTGGAAGGCAAGGCTCCTAGCCCAGTATGCACACTGTTTCAGGGGTGCCAGTATTCCTTTGGCTGACAGACAAAAGGGAGAAAACATGGAGTAGGATGCTCTTAGGGCATTATATGGGATCATGACTCTGCAGCACCAAGGGCAGAAGAATGAGTTCCTATGAAGAACCAGATTCATAAAGACCTTAATCGTTTTTCTCTCTTTCTCATCTACCCTTCAGCAGCATTGTGGCTGTAGATAGGATACTGATCTTTCCTGAACTTTCTCTGTACAATAACCATCTGTTTAAGCTTTGACAACCTCTAGGTATGATGCTGCCCTGTTCATTCTGTCTGTTCTCTGAATCTGTGTGCCAGACTTCAGGATGCTCCAAAGAACGTTGAATCTTAATGTGGGGAATGCTTTCAACTCAAAAAGTATAATTTATACCTTTGAGATAATAACTAAACAACATGCATAAAACCTATATATTGCAGTTATAAAGGAAGGGGCACACATCAGATTTAACAGCAGCAGCTGTTGTGGTGCCAGTCACACGCACATGTTGGAACACTAGTAATAGCATCTTCAAATTCAAAAGGAAACACTATAGCATTGTAGCCAAAAAGTTAGGCCTCTAATTCTTACTTTATAGGCCTTGAATCATTTTTTTCTCCTTACTTCTAAGGTAAGTGGATTTATTTATAGGTGGAGATTATAGTTAAGACACTTTTCTAGAGTCACAAAGTGGGAAGGAGATGCTATGATATTTCTTCTGTTTCTTATTTATATTGTAAAGTGAAATGTCCTCTGATATATTAGTGGTGTCTAAGATGTGTATTAAGTTTTCAGTATAATCACTATGTACGTAGTTGGGATCATAATTTATATCAGGCAAGCTACAAAATGTAGATTTATTACTTTGGTTATAGGTATAAAACTTACTCCACTGGTGGAATAATCTGCTTTTTTATTGTAATGGATTATAAAACTTTTGTTTGGTGCTTTGGCAAGATTAGGAGAAGGCATAATCTCACTTTTATGAGACTATCATGTGAAAGTACTATTAAGGAGCATATTTGAGTATGATTTATATCAAAACTCAGCTACTTTATTATAGACAATGAACTATTGGTCTAAAACTAGTAAAACCTTTTTCTCTAATAGGTAATTAATAAAATGTCTCCAACATCCCTGAAGATCACACTAAGGCAACTCACGGAGGGGTCTTCAAAGACCTTGCAAGAAGTGTTAACTATGGAATATAGGCTGAGTCAAGCTTGTATGGTAAGATTTTTTTAAAAAGCAGTAGTTTCTAGTTATGAATGTAATATATGTTTATTGCATAGCTTATAAAATATAGAAAATTATAAGAAAATTAAAATTACCTATAAATGTTTCTATGAAAACAACAGGCTAGTTAGCTTAAGGTGTGTTGAAGTATTGCTTCCAGATTGTTATTAAGCCTTTATGAAAAAGCCGTTACATTTGTATATAAGTGTAAGATTGCTAACTTCATGTGGAATTCAGAATAGAAATTAACCACTTTTCAGGCATGGTCTCAGACCTTGGGCAAGAAGCATAAACTCTCTAAATCTGAATTCCATCATTGGTAAAATGAGGAGTGTGTGTGTGTACATATATATGTATACACACATATATAAAACGTGCAAGTGGAAGTTATTAGTCTGTTACCTGTTTTAATTAATAGATTAACATTGAAAGTACCATCGCAAATACACGTAAAATAGATAATTATCCAAAGAATATTACTGATTTCATGAAACATTTCAGAGTCATAGTGATTTCTTCCTCCAGATGATAAACTCTTTAAAAGCAAAATCATCCCTTTTGTGTTGTGTATAGAGAGGGCCCTTAGATGAATAAACTTATGACCTAAAGGAAATATTTTAATAACTAGAAAGAAGACATCCTTAATGGACTTTCATGTCTTGAAGTAGTTATTAAGATATTCAAAGTAGTTCTTCTAACCATAAATAAAACTCTGTTAGTCATATCTAACAGTCACTCCCGGTAGGATGTAAATGGTAGCCGAGGTCTCTTGTTATGAGTAGATACTGTGCTAGGCACTTTACATGCATTCTCTCCATTAAATCTTACATTATCTTTAGAAGGATAGGTACTATTGTCGTCTCCATTTTACAGATAAAAAAGCTGTGGTATAGAAATGGTGCAGAGGCATGGCATGTGAAACCAGGCAGTTTCACTGCACGGCCTGCATACTTGGCCACTACCTGGTATACCTCACACAGTCCATGTTTTTCACTGTACATTTAGTGTACTGCCTAGATTGATTGATTCCCTCCTTCCATCATTCTCTCAGCAAATATGTTAGCTATGTGCCAGGCACTGTCTTAAGTGCTATATTGTTGAAAGAATGACACTGTCCCATCCTTATAGAATTTATAGTCTACTAGACTACACATAACAAGTAAACAAAATAAGTAAAATAATTACAGATTGTGGTTAGTGCTCTAAAAGAAATATATACTGGGTTGGTAACAGAAGAGAATGATGCAGGGATGGGAGGGAGTGGGGAGATAAAGAGAAACCTCCTTTTAAAAAGTAGGGCTGGGGAAGACATCTTTGAGATGTCAGCTCTCACCTGTGACCTGAGGGAGAAATTAGTATATTGAGAAGCCTCTTGGATTTCAGTAGGGGGTGATTTGGTTCACTTTGTTTAAGGTAATTATTGCTGGCTGAATAGAGGTGGGGTTGGGGAATTCAAGAGTGGATATAGAGACCAGGTATGAGTTTATTGCAGTAATCCAGTTGCAAAATAGTAGTAGTTTAGACTGGGGTTGGTGGCAATGGAGAGAAATGAATGGATTTGAGATCAAAGTAGGTGATAGAATTAATAGACCTTGATGTTGGAAGTGAGGGAAAGAATACCTTTAAGAGTTGGAACTTAGAGTTGTGGGTTAGAGATTTAAATTGGAAAGATATTAGCACCAGCAACATGCCCAAAAACTACATATTGCAATTATAGAGGAGAGGACAAACATCAGATTTAGACAGCATGTAATGGGACCTCTTGCAGCAGGTGTTGTGATGCCAGTCACACACATGTTGGAACACTAGTAATAGCATCTTTAAATTCAAAAGGAAGTGACATAGCATTGTAGAGATTTATTTGTTAACAAATACGAGTACTCAGCATGTGCTGGGCCTGTTAGAGACACCAAGAATACATAAAAAAAAAAAAAGACAAAATCTCAACTCTAGTGGAACTTACTTTGTTATGGGGGAGATAGATTATAAACAGGTAAATTTGTAAAATATACGATAATAAGTGCTAGGGAGAAATAATGTGGAAAGGAGGATATAGGAAGGAGAGAGAGGGAGTTTGAACTTGTAGATGGAATGGTCAGAGAAGACCTCGCTGAGAAGGTGTTCTTTGAGTATAATCCTGAAAGAAGTGAGGGAGTGAGCATCCAGGCAGAGGGCACCACAAGTAAAAACTCAGATATGGGTGCATGCCTGCCTGTTCTGGGAACCTCAGGGAGGCCTCATGGATGGAGTGGGGTGGAGGGGTGGTCAGTGAGAGAGAGATGAGGTCAGAACTAACTGGCAGGAAGGGCTGCACAGAGCACATGTGGCCTTGAAGGTCTTTATAAGACTATGGCTTTTGTTCTGAGTACAGTAGAAAGCCACTGGATATTTTTGAGCAGAGAAGTCACATGATCTTATATTTTAACAGAATTCATAGCTGCCAATGAGTATAGAATGGATAAGATTATACAGAAGGAAAATAATCTTAGCCCTGAGGAGCACTAACATTTTGAAGTGGGGCGAAGGAGAAATAGACGAGGAAAAAGGCAGAGGTAGAAAAACCTGGAGAGTGCAGTGTGATAAAGGCAAGAGGAGTGTTTCGAGAAAGAGGGAGTGCTGTCGAAGAACTAGTAAATGAGGATAAAAGCATCCTTTGCATTTGGCAACACTGAAGTTATGGGTGATTTTGGCTAACCGTTTCAGAGGAGATTGGGGCAGACATTATAGTGTGCTAAGTTGGAGAGGAAATGAGTAAATGGAAGGTGAGGAAGCGGTGACTGTGTAAACAACTCTGCTTCAAACACAAATAGGGTAGAAGCTGAAACTGTGGAATCAAATGAGGTTCCTTTTTTATTTGGTAAGGTAGGAAATACTGGAACATGTTAATAAATGATTGAGAATGATCCAATAAAGAAAAAAGATTATGTTAATGATACTAATAATAGTTAACATTTATTGAACATTTACTGTCAGAAACTGCTGGATGTGGATCAAGATAATCCTATGATGAATGTATTGATACTGCCATTTCAGGAAACTGAGAGTTAGAGAAATTATCCCAAGGTCACATAGTTTCTACGCAGTAGAGACAGGAGGTGAACCCTGATGTTTGAACTGCATGTACTCAGCCACTAAATTTTACTGCCTACATTGATGAAGCCAGGAAAAGAAAGAGATGGAAAACCTTCTCAAGCAAAGTCCTTGAGAAGGTAAGAGAGATGTTCCTATGCAGGGCAGTCTGGCCTTTGAAAGAAGGATGGTCCCTTCTTCTGTAGTCAGGAAAGGGAAGTCATGGTGCAGATGGCGGTAGTTGAGCTACAGGTGTTTCAGTTCGGAAAAAGAAAATGTTCATGTGTTAGGGCTTCTCTTTTTTTTTAATGAAGTAGAAAGTTAAGTCATTAGCTGAATATATAGTGAGAGTAGAGTTTACCAGAGGTAGAGTTTGAGTCAGCAAACAGTTTAAATCATTATGTTGGGGAGTAGGGAAGAAACCATGGGTGGTTGAGCAGTTTTCCATGCCTATTTTAGATTTGTGATTATGAATTTTAAATGAAACAAGTCACAGTTGTATGATTTTTCTGCCCCCAAAGATTGAGCTCCTCAAATGCAGCAACAGGGAAATGGTAAGGTTCACCTGGTGCTGGTGTTTTGCCAGGACAGAATAAAGAAAAGGGCTTGAGGGAGAAGAGGACATTTTCAAGGAAAAGTGACCACAGTAATAGAATTCGGGAAACTGGGCTGGATGAAGAGCGAAGTGAACAAATAGAAAGTTGTAGGATCAGTGGAGCTCAGTAAGCTGAGGGATTTGCAGCAGTGGAGATACTTGAGCACATAAGGATTGTTGTCAGAGTTGGTTCCATCTCTGATGTCATGGCTCACGTTGTGGCCATGGGAGTGGGAGGCCAGAGCGGGCTTGGAGAGAGATCACTGGGAATAAGGATGCCCAGAAAGTTCCCGTTTGTCTTGATTTTCTTTCAGGGAGGCCATGACTTTCATGAAGGCGTCAGGGCAGGTAAGTGAGAGTTCTTTCTTTCCTGGCTATCATGAAAATAGGATTTATGAGTATATACTATTAATCAAAGATTATAGTTGTTTTATTAGTGGAAATTAGACATTTATAAAGATTTCAGTTTTTAAAAAATATTACCAATTGGCATATAAGGAAAAATAAGCCTTTGAAATCAATATTGTTTTAAAAATTCACATCGCCTGGTCACTGTACCCTCATTATATGTAAGAGGTAATCCTGCTCCTGCAGTCTCATGAACTGCCTCTACTAAAGTGCAGTGTGAGCTTTTTTTGTTACTCATTTTGCTACTGAAGCAGTGTGAACTCATTCTCTTGCAAAAAGCCTTCACACCCACTACCCTCCTCTCTCTTTTGTACTGGCCTAGCAAAATCCCAGTAGTGTCAAACCCTCCCATCTCCCTCCTTTCCTGTACCTGAGCAGTTAAAACATTAACATTGTGAAAAACCATGTGATAGTTCATAACATCTGCTAATGGTTTTTTTTTGCTTATCTTAAAAGTCAAGATATTTAGAAAATGCAAGTGAAGTGGTTAATTCCTAGCAAATTTGGAATAATTTATTTTTATGTATATGCCCATATCCCTATAAATAATAGCTGTTATTTCTCATGTTTGAGTTCTCCTGCATGTATTTTGCTTATCTACTCTTCTTATAATTTTATTCATCACTTTAATATAGTACAGACTGTGTATATATTTTATTTGAGTGAAAGGTTATGTTTTCTGAGCTTTAAGCTTCGATAAACTTTACTGGTTATTGCTATAAAATTTTCTTAATTTATGGCATACTATAATATCAGAAATAAGCAGTGGGTTCACATTCTTTTAGAGGACACATGCAATTGAGTCAGAGGAGATAACTGTTTTATAGAGACCAAGTAAAAGATGCATTTTCCCCACTGATTCCTGGCAGATTCTTGCTGCATGTGGATCAGAACCTACACTTCTGATTTTAGGAGGATCTGTGTGGTGTTCGGGTTATTTTGCTAAAATATTCATTATATATTACAGCAATCTTTCTTAAACTTAAAAAAGATATTGTTTTTATATATACTGTCAGTTATTTTAAGAAAAAAGCTGAAACCAAGCAGCATTAAAGTTCTAATTTATAACACAGGTGCTTAACAAACTACTTTTTAATAAATACGAAGTATGTTGTTTCATCTTTTGGCTAACCTTTTTATTCAGAAAGCAGTATCTATTCTGGGTAAAACATGTTTTTGCATAGTCAGATGTTTCTATAATTTGCTAATTATAAAGTAAGCAAATTAGATAAAATAAACTAATGTTAGCAAATTGGATAAAATAAACTAGCAGATTAAGGGAATAATTGCCAAAAATCCTTACACTTAACATCTAGAACTTCCTAGTTACCGAAGAAAATAAAAATGGATTATCTTAGCAGAGCTAGAGAGCTACCTAATGGTATTTGAGTGGGTGCCTCATGAGACCTGAAAAATCCAAGCTGCCTACGTGGCAAGAACTTGTTATATTTATGCCAGGTAAAAATTGGATAGTTTGAAATTAACACCCAGATTTTACTACAATTCTCTTTCCTTTTGCCCTCCAGTAGACTGTCAAGGAGGTAGATAGCACTGGCCAGAGGGCTTAAAAGGGAAGAGATTCTTGTAGAAAGAATGTTCTGGGATTGTTTTTATTTACACTGTCCAGGGAGTGTTAAAACTTTCGAGTTGGCAGAGATTATAACATCAGTCTTCAGTATCACCACTGATCTGATGATACTGGAATCCCAAAGTTAGGCAGCCAAACCTTAAAAACTTCAGTGTCCGCATTTAATTATGCATAAAGCCCGCTTCCCCCTGAAGCAGGCTTCTTCCTCAGTTCTCAGACTGCTTCTTTAATTATTTAGCCTTTTAATTGCTCAGTGCGGTTTTTTAGGTTCACTACAGGGTTTGTATGTTTAAATATTTTCGTTCTTCACAAGAATTTTGTACACTTGAAGCATGAGTGAAATTCCCTACCATAGTAAATGTAGCCCCCTTCCCTTAAATATTTTTT
Source organism: Macroglossus sobrinus (assembly GCA_004027375.1). Classification (NCBI taxonomy): domain Eukaryota; kingdom Metazoa; phylum Chordata; class Mammalia; order Chiroptera; family Pteropodidae; genus Macroglossus; species Macroglossus sobrinus. Next base: position 870,405 of record PVKZ01000165.1, on the reverse strand, counting down.
GAAAAACCATACTAAAAATAGCCCCCTTCTGTTTCTTAAAAAAAATGTTTTTGAGATAATTGTAGATTCACATGCTGTCATAAGAAATAATATAGAGAGAGCCTATATACCCTCTACCCAGTTTCCCAGATGGTAATATTTATATAAGCAGTATACTGTCACAGCCAGGAAACTGATGTTTCCCTCATTTTATGAAGGAGAGGTTACAGATTGCCTCATACTTACAATCATGTGGGGATACTCTGTGGCTACTCTAAATGATGACTACACTGAAATAAGAGAAGTAGGGTTTCTCATGATAACCTGAAAGTGGTCTGGTATTTTAATTCAGTGCTGTGTGAACTAGAGGGCTCAGCAAAATGCCAGTATCCACATTTAATTATGTATAAAGTCTCCTTTAAAGTAATTTTCCTCTCAATTCAATGTGGAGGTGATTGGAAGGTAGATCTGAGCCTTTATTCTCCCCTTCCTTCTCTAAACCACACAAGCTCTGGTTTTAGCTATTTTATTGCAAGGAGATTTCATTTACGTTTTTGTTTGAAGAAGAAAGGAGTTCTAAGCCTTAAACTGCTGGATTTGTTCAGTAGGCTGTATTCAAGCTAGAGGCATCAAGCTTAGTAGGTTAGAGAATAACCACACAGTCATCATCAGTACATTGCTATCCATCCAAATTCTGTGGGGGCTTAAATTTATAAGAAAAAATGAAACAAAAATTCAGACTTTTCAGGGAAAAAAAATGTGCTATAGAAAAATATGTCTACTACTCCCAGGTAGTTTCAATTCAATAATTAAAATCTGGTAATACCAGAAAGAAATGAACTAACTTTTCTCATGTCTTCACTTGACAGTTTTAATAGACAAAGACCATAATCCAAAGTGGAAACCAGCTGATCTAAAAGAAGTGACTGATGAAGATTTGAATAATTACTTTAAATCTCTGGGAAGCGATGATTTAAAATTTTGAAGTGAATTTTGAAGGTATTATTTTGGAGTAGGGGTTGACAAACTATGGCGTACGACCTGAATCTGTCCAGCTGCCTGTTCATGTATTCCACAAACTGAGAATGGTTTATGCATTTTCAAATTGGGAAATTAAAGACATATTTCATGATGTAAAAATTACATGAAATTCAAATATGACCATATAAAAAGCTTTTAAATCATAGCTGTACTCATCTGTTCACATATTATTTATAGCTGCTTTGAGTAGTTGCAACAGAGATTGTAAGGCCTGCAAGACCTAAAATATTTACTATCTGGTTCTTTTCAGAAAAGTTTGCCAACACGTTTTAAAAGATGGGAAATTTGAAGGTCTTCAGAGATTCTCGAGTTAGTAATCTAATTAAAATGGGAACTTTTATCTTTTGGTTTTGAGTAGTAGTTTATATGTTGATTAAATAAACATACGTGTGTGTGTGTGTGTGTGTGTGTGTGTGTGTGTGTGTGTGTGTGTGTGTATAAATAAAATAAAAAATAAAAACCCTAAAATTTTTTTGGATACTGTTAATGCTTCATAGAATTTTCCACACACACACACACACACACACACACATTCTATTTGGAAGTAACTGAGTTACTATTGCAGAAGTGTTTCTTTTACATCATTAGAATTCTCAGGCAAAGAGAAAAGGTTTTTATGAGGTTGTTTCTCCAGTATTATTAACTCAGCCTTGGCCATTCCTAAAGTTAACCACAGTCCCTTATTATGATAAAGTTAAAGCATTATTTCTTGTTATTTGCAACATTTGCTAATCTGGCATAATGAAGAATTAGGAAACTCCATTCTGTAAAATAGAGACTATCTGCATTCTGCAGTTTACATCAAACATCTGTGTGATAACAGTTATTTGGCCTTACACAGTTAAAATCAGGAGATAAACAAAAACAGGACTTTATTTAAAATAGAAATACTTTCAATGAGCAGAACAGTTAGCAAAATAAGTTTTTTTTAAGGTATGCAAGAAATTAAAGTGTTCCAGCCTTGGGACTATAAAGTCTAGGTAAGGACAATTTTTAAGTTAATTTATCATTATATAACTTGTATAGTTTTTCCTTCCCTGAGAAACTAAGAACTGTAGGTTTGTAAGAACAAAAAGCAGCAGAACTAAAAATGACATCAAATATTATATCTTGTTTAATTATTATTTCTTCACCTTCTCATAGGTGAAGAAATTGCAGTCCACACGGAATTGCTTTAAATTTTGTTCTTAATATATTAAACATGAAGGATTTTTCCCAAAAAAATTTAAGAAGAGTTTGGAATAAAATACCATGATAATGGACATGTTTACATTTATATTATTAGAACTCCTAAATTGGAACTGAATGATCCAGGAAATTACTTATCTAACTGAATTTTTATTCACTTTGTATTTGTTAGAAATGCAGATGTTAAGTCCTTTATGTTAAAAAACTTGAAAATACAGTGTTGAAAAGCATTTGTTTACTTCAATTAAATAAGAACTCATAGCTAGTTGCAACTAGACTTTTATTATATAGTTACAAAAAAAGTTTTTTCACAAAAATATTTGGAAAAAATATACCATTTTATAGCTAAGTCTTACAGGGAAGGGAATTTGCTAACAAAACTTGAGTTTTGCAAAGTAAGATATAGGGAGTACATCTGAACTCATGCCCAGTGCTCCAAGCAAGACATGTCCTAATTGGGAACACAAATACAGGATGAGTGCATCGTGATTAAGCAAATAATATATTTGTTAGAACTTTATTTAATTTCTGTTCCTTGACATTTATAATATCTCTAACTTTTGATTTCTAAAACTATACAAAAGTATAGTTTCCTCCGTTTCATAAAATGCTAGTGATATTGAGAGGGATATATGAGTACCATGCTTTGTTCGTTCAATATTCCTTAATAAGGCAGTTTGACACAAATCATTCTTTTGGGACTAAGATCATTTTTATCTCCTTCAAAATTGTGCTTTAAGTGCTAATAATAATATAGTTGGTGTGCAGAGAACTAATAAGGCAATTGAAAATGGAGGACTCATATCACAGGCCTGAAAATGAAAGATAGTAGTGCACAGGAGACACTGAACTGGAGGAGGAGTGGGGGAGCACATTTGTGGGGTTAGATGAGTCTTTGTAAATGAGAAATTGGCACATTTCCTCTGATAATCTGCTTCTACAGTTGCCATCTGCAGATTCTTTGTCTTGCTGGTGGTGGCCCATCTGCCCCTAGGGATTCAGGATGTTTTTGAGGGAAAAGATTCAGTGGTTGTGGATGTGCCAGTATAGTAAAGAAAGTGGTTACCGTGTCCTCCCCCTCGGTTGAAAGCTTTGGAAACTTGTTTTGCAGTGAGTGATGCAGTGATGGAGTTTGACATTAGTGCTGTTTCTTGGGCTCTTTTTGCCCCACTTTGTTTCCCCTTACTATTTGGCCATTATTCTTATTTCATCAGTGTTGTGATGTAAGTTGGAACAAATGTTTCCTTTTCCAGTAGCTAATCTTGTTTTATATTTTTCCTCCCTCAAATAGTCCTTCTATTTCTTTATTGTTCATGTAAGACCTTTAAACTGAAGTAAATCTAATATTTAAATATGAAGGTATGAAAGAAGCTAAATTATCCTGTCAAAGATGTTCGTATTTATCTTGTCATCAAGGCCAAACTATATCTTGATAACTACCATGTGCAGTACAAGTCTTTATTGTATCTCTTTTTACTGCCTGCTCCTAAGCTGTGGTTTATCCACTAACACATTTATTATGTAAGCTTTGTAGTTTTTTGTCCATCATTTGACATATAATGCAGCATACATTTTCAAGTTAAGTCTCTGTTATGTCACAAGGTATGTTTAAATGATTCAGGAGTTGAAGAGGGTAGTGCTTGGTAGCAGAACTGTATGCCATAGTGCCACAGAGGGTAGCAACAGTTTAGACTTCTAGCTAGATAAGGATCTGGCGGGCATCCCTGTTACATACGCCCCAAGGGAATAGGGGCCCAGGGCAAAGGAGGAACCTAAAGTTAAAATATTTAGGTATAACCAAAACCCAGTAGTCTGTGTCCTTATGTGTGCTGAAGATTTTAGTGTGATGTGCTGATTTTACATGGCTTTGTGTTCTTATTATAATATGTATTAATGCCTAATTATATCTTTCAACAAATGACTTTGAAGCAAAAGTGTCCTAACATGAGATATAAATGAATGAAAAATGGCAATATCTAGGCTTTTATCTCAGTACATTCAAAAACCTAAATTTTTCTTCATATGTTAGAAATATGTTTTGCAGTTTTAGGAAACTTTATGTTCTTAGTTTTATGACTTCAGGTCCTTTATATAAACAGGAGTGGTGGTTCTATTTTCTGAGTTGCTAAGATGGCAAGTATAAAAGAACAGTACATATCCTGGGACTAGGTGAATTGAAAGTTGCATGACCATGTGTCCAAAGGCAGTGGAAAGATGGCATATCACTCACTTCAAAGAACTTTCTTTGCCCATGTAACTTAGAGAATTCATTCTAATGAATTGTGGGTGTCAAAGTATTTGTTAAAATTAGAGGTAGCATTTCTGCCTGCTTAAAAGGCCTGATACATATTTATCTCATTAAAGAGCTCACAAGCCTTTCTCTGCCTTCCTTTAAATTTCAATGACAAGGGTCTATTGTATCTCAGTACAGGATCTAATGCACATGGGCTTAAATAATTCCCTTTTTAGTTAAACTCAATGTGTAGCAAATCTTGATGAAAAGGTAATTCTAAAGACAGTCCCAATTTTCCTACAAGTTGCGTCTTAGTGTCTTCTTCCCTCTCTCCCAATTTTGTCACCATTGATCTTAAACAGTACTTAATTCTTTAAAAGAACAAAAAGCTTCCAAGACAGCAGCCTTATTTATGAAAACAGTATAGTATATGGCTGTAAATGTCCTAAGGGCATTGTTATCATAAAAAACATAAGTACTCTCTTGGAGGAGTGTTTCAGCTTTTGTAATATAGCTATAAATCTTTATGCATCATCTGGTCCCACAGTAATTTGGTGACTGCCCCACTAGTCAATAAAGTGGGGATGAGTATACATATACCAGCTTTCCGCATCTGTGAGACAACAAAGCTTAATACACCTTCAACACTGAGGCCAATTAATGCTTTCTGCCTTGCCAGATATAGTTTTGACACATATAGTTTTGATAAATAAGACCCACTCTGTTAATCACCACGGCTTGAATGCCATTCACTGCCAAGACATTTCAAGAAAAAATTTTTTCCATATCTCGGGGGAGGGGATTTGGTGTCAATGAACAAATAGTTATTTTAAAGGAGTGTCTTCAAATCTTTGGAAACTTGGGGCCTTTTTATTTCTCAAGAAGTGGTGTGACCTACAGCTAATTACTGTGGTGCCATAGGACCTACATTTAGCCCTTTTAAGTGACTAAAATCTAAGAGCAAACAAATAGAAACTGCTGTTACCACATAACTGCTTAAAACACATTTCATTTTAGGTATTCCTACACTCTTGATATTATAGATTTATTTTTGTATTCAGATGAAGTCATTTGATCACACCACTTTTTGCTTTTCTTTCCTGTATTTAAACTAGCACCAGCTATATCCACAGTTCAAGAAAGTGTCATCATCCTACATTGTCAAGGCCCTTCACTCTCAATGAATGGAATGTCACAGTACTTGATGTTATTGTTTGCCCACTGCTGCAAGGCATCACTCAAGATTTGCTGGGACAGGCGGTGTGCAAATTCGAAGACCACAATATCAGGCTTTGAGGGTTCCTTCGTTTCCTCATTGATAACTGAAGGCACCCTAGGTCGAAATCTCTCTTCTGACATAAAGCTTTCTGCACTTGCATGCCGGTTTTCACTCTCAATTGTAGTAGGAAATGGGAAAGTTTGCTTTGATTTCATGCAGCCCATGTTATATAAGAAGAGCTTTAACTGAGTTTAAGCAAAGAAGTAGCAATGACTACTTAACAGCATCTTTGGTAAACACTGAGCATTTCTCCACTTGATAATGACCAGTGCTTTTCCTTTCCAGGCCACTTCAGAAATCAGTGTTCCCTTTCACCACTCTTCACATGTAGTATTTATCTGTCAAGAGAAGAGAAGTTTTATTTTGAATGTCCAGAATGGAAAATACTGTACAAACATGCTACCTAATCGTACCTTTTTACCACTTTGGTCATTTGGAGGAAATGTGAGGTAGCTATAGTTTTTAGCAATTTACAAAATAGACATTTTTTTTTCAAGGTTTTAAAAAATTTTATAAAACTGAAAACAGTAAAACTTTTGCTAGCTTAGATTTGTTACCTGGGCTCAGCAAACTAGTCTTTGGGCCAAATTCTAGCTGCCTATTTTGTAAAATAAAATTAATAGAACATAGGCATGTCCATTTGTTTACATATCATCTATGGCTACTTTTATAGCAGAGTTGAGTGGTTATGACAGACCATGGGGCTTGCAAAGCCTAAAATATTTACTGTCTAGCCCTTTACAGAAAATTTTTGTCAACCTCTGATCTATACTGTTAAGGGAAACAAGCATAACCAGATTTTCTTGTGCCTCGGACCTCATGAACCTACATATCTTGGGCTGTTTCATCCTTAATTCCAAAAGCATGAAAGCTGCTGCAGACTATTTGGAGCATTTGAGATCTTGCTCCTCAGCAACTCTTGTCAGTTTTGGCTCAAACTCTTATAAAAGTTCTTCACAGGTTAGACGTTTCTTATGTCAACATTTACTTAGCACAGTATGGCAGTTCTGGCAACATCTGGTAAGCTCTCGCTGGCCCTTGCTTGGGTATTTTTAGGTGACTTACAATTTTGGAAGGGTTGCCTGAGGAAAAATTGCCTCTAGGGAGTGAAGCAATCCTGTAGGGATACACACCACATTTGGCTCATCTGGAGATAAGCATTAAAGGTTGTTTCCCCTAGAAGTTTGTCCAGACTCTACATATCTCATAATTAACAGGGGAAATTGTGACTCCAAGTCTGACAAGCCCCATAGTCAGCCTCTCATTAATACTAAGATGGCCTAGATAAGGTTCTTTTGATACTTATCTTTTTGTGTGCACAATTAGAAACAGCTTAAATATTCGGCAGAATGAATGGTGGGGCGGGGAGAACTATTAGAGACTGTCTCAACTCAAAAAAGCCCTCTCCCCCCTAAGCTAAAGTAAAACCATGTAAAAGGATTTACAAAAAAAAAATAAATATTTGGGTCAACCTATGATGTCGTTTAGGTGTCATTCAACCAAATTCTCTGAGGTATTAAAAATAGCTGTCCTTATTTTAAAAGGGAGGTCATTTGGAACTTGACTTGTCAAGGGCAGATATAAATTGTAAAAAGCCTCCAAAACAAAATTTGGATCTGACTGTTCTGTCTATATATGTTATAAATATGGGATAATTTCTACTTCTAGATGTTACTGTTAAAATAAATTTAAAAGAAAGTCCTTGTAAGGATTGGGTATTCTAAATTTCTCAGAAAAATATAGAAACTAACTCAAATGCTTTTCAAGTTCATGTGATCTAAGATTAATCCTTAGTAAATAAAACAGACATCTATTTTACCTGGGTTTTACAAAAATAAGTCCATGTTAATAATTGGCTTTCATGTATGAAATGTTTCTACAGGTTATTATAAAAGGTCTTAAATATATTTGCCAGTAAAAGAGCCTATGTTTCTAGAAGTTACAAAATGTCTTCATAAATCTGCCAAGCTAAAGAATGCTAATTGCTTATTTAGTTTCCATTAGAAATTGGGATTTTTAAGGATTAAAATCTCAGTAATGTAGGAATAACTTTGTGGTGTTCCAGAAGGGCCCCTGGAATACCTCAAAAGATTTGTCTTTCATGCTGAATTTTATGGGACGCACTGGAAAATAAGTGATGAAAAAACTTCTAGGGTATATTTCATGGGTAAACAGTGATATAGTTGGCCTGTGGAGAAACCCAAGAAGGCTGCTTGGTTCTTCCTGGCTCCCTGGCATCATCATAGTGCTTTTAAGCTGAATTTAGATAAACTTATGAGCTGACATTATTGAAAGGGAGACATCTTACACTACTGCCAAGGTTTGATAGTCACTTGAAGGAAATCCCTAGTTGGTAACCACTTCCATTCACAGCAAGCTCCCAGGAGATAAAGACTTTTAAAGATCATTGACTGCCACCTGGAGATTTTACTGGAAAGGACATCAAATAAAAGACACTCTCCAACCTCATTGGAAGGGACTTATCAGGTGCCTAACCGCAAATGGACATCCTCCTGTCTACAAAGACTCCTTGAGGACCAGAAGCCACTGACACCAGAGGTAGACAGCTATCCCAAGATGTCGACAAGGCCTGTATACCTATGGATTGATACTGAACTCAGAATCCATTTTGTTTGATTGTCTTTACCTGTCTGCTAATGATTGTAGTCATTATATACTTGTTCTTTGGGTTTGCCTGTATAGTCCAACTGTTAATGATTATTGAACATGTATAAAGATAACTGTTAATATTCTTTTCATGGCTTATGCAAACCCCATAGATGTCAAATACAGAAAAATGGAATGGAAGAGGCAAAACTCAGATCATGATAGTTAAAAGATAGAAATGATCCATAATGTTTTTCCACAATGAAGGCCATAACACCTGACTGCCTTCCATTTATCTGCCCTTTGTTTTGGGAAATTCAGCCTCAACCTACAGCCCTTTATGGCTGAGTAAAGGGGCTCGCTCTATGGAAAGTAACTTCACAGGGTGATGCAATTATAAATTCCTAAAAAGTCACGGTGAATGGTTACACCCCAGGCCTATAACTTCTGTACTAAAAGGCTTCAGTAAGCCCTGTTCATTGTTTCTGTGCATTTAGGTTAACATACCTTTGAAATGCCTTTCACACCCCTCCTTTGGAAGCACAGCCACCCTCAAGAGAGCATATAATCTTAACTAACTTGTAATACAATCCCCTCTTTGCTCTCTCCTACCTTAGTGTAAGCTTTAGCTCTTAATCTCAAATGCATAAAGGAAACTGCAGTTATTCTCCAGCCAAGGTTTGATAGAGTCGCTCAATCTGTTCAGATTTTGCTTTCAAGTGTGTCCTGTATGTGGCTCAAATAAATTTTTTTAAAAAATTCTCTACAGGTTTGGACATTCTTATGTTGACACTATGGTTATGGTATTGCTCTATCCCCAATGGTCACTGTTTCAACAAAGGATGACATCAATACTGAGACTTCCTGGGAATGAATCTTCCTAGTACTGAGACCATACTATCCCATGAAAAGGTTGGTAGTCGATGCATCCTTTATTTAGATTTATGACTAAAAGGGGGAATTATAGATGAAAAATGGGTGCTGTAATCATAAATTTCTGACTTGGTGGGTAGCCATGCCCCAGGCCTATAATTTCTTTAGTGAAAGGTTTTTAAGCAAGTCCTGTTCATAGTTCTTGTGCATCTAGGTTAACACATCTTTGAAACTGTAGAATACCCCTCCAAAGCCCACCCTTCAGAATGCACATAATCTTGTAATCCAGTGCCTACCTGGTTTTCTCCCACTCCTATATAATTTTCCTTACATTCTCTCCTTAATTTCATATGTACAAACAAAACTGCAAACTCTTATTCTCTAGAGCATTTCTGATCTTGGCAGTTGTCAGTTTTAGATGTTTCTCTCTTGAGGTAAGTAGGCTGCAGTGCTTGTGAGGTACCTTCTAAGCTTTCCAGCTGGGTGTTAACCACTGAATGAATTTTTCTTAAGACAGGACTTAAGGCTAACTAGAATATAGAGCTGGTTTACTGGAAGGAGACTTAGCCATAAGAAAGCACAGGCAAAGTCTCTATGAGTGAGGTCATGGTCCTTGATTATATATTAGTTTTTGGGTAAAAGATAAAGCTCTAAAAATTCATAAAATAACATTTCTGAAATCACTAATATTAAGGTAAAAACTAGCATCCATTTAAATAATTTAATAGTTTATAATTAAAGAAGTTCAGAAAAGGTGACTTTTGCCCAGATCTTAACTACTATGTATTTTTTAGATTTCTTTAAATTCTACAGTTTCTCCTAAAATACTACATTGGTTCCCGTCTTCAACTCCTAATAAGGATGATACGGGGAGTAGGAAGGGAATCCAGCCTTCTGCTTTTAATTACCTTTAGTTCTGTAATCCAGAGATTATTTCAAAAACAGGGGATGAGTGTGATGTTTGGTTTACTAGACTGAACTTCTTGAGGACAAGAATGTAATGACTTGCATGTTATCTGTTTTGTACTATGAGGGATAATTAAGGAAACTAGACATAGTTAACCTGAAAATGATTATTTAGAAATTTCATTGAGTGTCAGATATATAAAAAGCCATGAATAGAATCTTTTCTAGGATCTTTGATTTTGCAAAAGCAGTTTTATCTTACCATAACAAAGTAACTAGCGCCAGATTTTCCCTCTCACCAAAAGCGACTTTAAGCCTGGACAAAACATATGTGGGCAGTGTTGCCATAAGAGAATTTTTCTTAGAGTTTATTTGTACCAAACTAATGACATATGCCAGGGAGCAAGATCTAAAATGCTCCCTCCATAACAGTTTTGTAGTTTTTTTTATGCATTTAAAATTAAGAAGGGAACATAAGGAATATTACACGAAGGTGGGAGAAAGCAAAGCAGGGATTGGATGAGCTCCCGATCGCTTTAGAAGGAGGGGCCTGAAAGCGGGCATTAGATGCACAGAAACAACGGATGGGCTAGCTTAAGGCAAGGATAAACTTAAGGCAAGGATAAACTTTTCTGTAAAGTTATAGGCCTAGGCCTGACTACTCACTAAGACCTGCCCAATTAGGAATTTATGATCAGATCGCCCTGTGAAGGTACTTTCCATAGGACCTTCCCTTTTGGCAGGTATTTTCAGGCATTGCACAACAGACAGCACAACTGATCCCCAAGAGGAAGGCAGCACAGGATGTTTACACCACAGTTGCTCATCCTGAGTTTCTGCCTGGAAGTATCTTCCAGCTTTATCATGGGGAGGTTGAGCCCAAGCAGAGTAGCAGTTTTGCTGAGCTGAAGAGGCGGAGGTTGGGTTACTGAAGCAGAAGGAATTTAAAAGAGTTCAAGAGAAAAAGCTGTGGAGACGGAGGCAGAAATTTGCATGGAGTCTCATCCAGAGTACTTGTCTGAGGTCTGAGATGTTCATATACAGGAAAAGGATCTGCAAGGCCTAGCAAAAGATGACCTACTTTGGGAATCAGAATTGAATGTTGTCACCAGAAGTTAGTGCTAGGAAATCTTTGGAGTTCAGAACCAGCTGCTACTCTAGAAATGTGACACCTTTGGAGTCAAGAGTGTATTGGCAGGCCTTGGCAAACTTCTTAAAGAGCTACACAGTATAGAATTTAGATTTGTGAACTGTATGAACTATGTCACAACTACTTAGCCCTGCTGTTGTGCACAAGCAGCCAAAGACTATATGTAAACAAATGAGCAATGGCTACATGCCAATAAAACTTTACAAAAACAGGCAGCCAGCCCATGGGCCATATTGGACTAAGTTCAAACAAATAGGCTCATTCTAACAAAGAATAAAAGTCAGTATCATTGAAAGGAAGATGACATAATCCAGACTCTTACAAGGTATTATCCACAATGTCTATCATAGGATAAAATTAACTGGAGCAGGAAATGTGCACTATGATCAAGAAAAAAAGTTATTAGAAAAAGACTAGAATGATCCAGCATTTGGTAATTAATAGAAATTTTTAAGTCAACTAAATATATTCAAGAACATAAAGGAAAAATGATCACAAGGAGGGAATAGAGAATCTCATTAGAGAAATGGAAATTACAAAAACAAAACACCCAAAAAAGTAAATTCAAGAACTGAAATGCAGAACTCACTGTATGAACTATTAGACATTGCAGAAGAAATGATCAGTGAACTTGAACATAAATTCTTAGATATGTATAATCTTTTATAAAAATGAGGGAGAAGATTTTTTCAAAATTAAAGAGACACCACAAAAAAAGATAAATATGGCATAAAAACAATGAGGAATGAGACACATTTAACCCAGAAGGAGGCAGAAAAGGAACAGAGGAAGAAAAAATAAAAGGATGGTTAGAAAACAAACAGCAAAGTGGCTGACTTAAACCCATACATACCAAAAATTATTTGAAAGGAAATAGACTAAAAATTTCAGTTAAAAGGCAAACTGGTTAAAAATAAGATCCAATCCACACAAACATAGGCAACTGATCTTTGACAAAGGACCAAAGGTAATACAATGGAGCAAAGATAGTCTTTTAAACATGTGCTAGAGCAACTAGACATCCACATGTTAAAAATCTAGGCTTTACACCCTTCACAAAATTAACTCAAAATGGATCACAGACATAAATATAAATCATGAAAGCTATAAGACTCCTAGAAGATAACACGTGGGAGTTAAGTCTAGATAAATGTAGATGGCCTTCAGTTCAGCAATGACCTTTTCAATACAACACCAAAGGTATCCATGAAAGAAAGAACTCATAAATTGAACTTAATCAAAATTAAAAACTTATGCTTAGTGTAGACACTGTCAAGAAAATGAGAAGACAAGCCACACGCTGGGAGAAAATATTTGCAAAAGCACATTCAATAAAAGGACTTATCCAAAATATACAAAGACCTCTTAAAACTCAATAAGAAAAACTGATTAAAAAACAGGCAACAGATCTGAACAGACACCTCACCAAAGACATAGAAGGTAAAAAGTATATGAAAAGATGTTCAACATTATATATCAGGGAACTGCATATTAAAACAGTAAGATACCACTACAAACTATTAGAATGGTGAAAATTCCAAACACCAAATGCTAATGAGGATATAGAACAACAGAACTCTCATTCATTGCTATTGGGAATGCAAACTGGTAAAGCCGTTTTGGAAGACAATTTGGCAGTTTCTTATATAGCTAACCATACTCTCACCATACGATCCAGCAATCATGCTCCTTGGTATTTACCCAAATAAGCTGAAAAATGTCCACACAAAAACCTACATGTGGACATTTATAGCACTTTTATTATAGAACTGCTAAAACTTGGAAGCAACCAAAATGTCCTTCAGTAGGTGAATAGGGAAAGTGGTACGTCTAGACAATGGAATATTATTCAATACTGAAAAGAAAAGGAGGGACCTTAAATGCATATTACCAAATTTAAAAGCAAGCTATATGACATTCTGGAAAAGGTAAACTTTAGAGACAGTAAAAAGCTCAGTGGTTGTCAGGGGTTAGGGAGGACTGAATAGGTAGAGCACAGAGGATTTTTATACCAGGAATGCAAGAATTAATCTGAATTAATCTGTATGATACTATACTGGTAGGTGCATGTCATTATACATTTGTCAAAACCCACAGAATGTACACCACCAAGAGTAAACCCTAATGTAAACTGGACTTTGATCATGTTAGGTTCATTGATTATAACAAGGTACCACTTGGGTGTGAAGCTGATGGTGGGTGAGGCTGAGAGGTAAAAGTAGGTGGGCAGGGGATAAGTATACTTCCTGCTCAATTTTGCTATGAATCTAAAACTGCTCTACAAAATAAAATCTAGTTGAAAAAAATCCAAGAGATGTGCTTTAAATACAAGCATACAGTTTGCATGCAAGAGAGAAAGGATATACTATGCAAAAAGGAAACAGAAAAAGGTTGTAGTGATTATATGAATATATAATCTGAAGGCAGACTTCAACACTAGTAGTATTAAATCAGAAATCAAAAGAGGCACTTTACATGGCAATGAGGAAGACGTGACAGTCATAAATGTGTACATAACTAATGACAGCTTCAACATACATGAAGGAAAAACTGACAGAACTAAAAGGAGAAATACAAATATTATTCTGTCAGAGTATCCAAAGGAAAAAACAAGGAATTCAAGTTTTGAACAACACTGTGATTCAACCTGAGATAATTCACATAGAAGACTACACCTAACAACTCTAGGGTACATATTCTTATCAAGCACATACAGAACACTCACTGGGGTAAAACTACATGGTCTCAACAGATTTAAAAGGCTTGAAATCTTAGAGTATATTTTCCAGCCACTACAGGATTAAATTAGAAAGAAATGATAATAAAGTATCTAGAAAACCTCAAATATTTGGAAAGTAAATATTGCATTTCTAAATAACCCATGAAGAAATCACAAGGAAATTAAAATACATTTTCAACTAAATAGAAATCATAACATTAAAATTTTTGAAATGCATCATTAAACTTTAGAGGAATATTTATAGATTTAAATGCTTGTAATAGAAGGTTTAATTCAGTGATCGAGTTTTCACTTTAAAAAGCTAGAAAAAGTAAATTAGACTCACAGAAGAAGAAAGGAAATAATAAAGATATGAACAGAAATCAATGAAGCAAGGAAAAGAGCCAAACAATTGAGAAATATTAATGAAACAAATGCTGGTTCTTTAAACAGCTAATAAAATGCCTAAGTCTCCATCTAGTCTGATCCAGAAAAATGAGAAGACAAATTACTACGATGTACGTGAACAACGGAACATTACTATAGATCCTAATACATTAAAAGACAAGGGAATATTATGAACAATTCTATACCAATACCAAATGACCAGAAATGGCACATGAGAAAATAGAAAGTCTGATGGCTTTATATTAAAGAATTGAATTTGTAACTTAAACCTTTCAAAAACAAACAACAGAAACCTCCAGGCACAAATGGCTGCAATTAGAGCTTTAAATTCTTTCAAACACTTTAGGAAACTATATCAATCTTTCCAAACTCTACAGAAAATACAGAAGAAACCCTACCATATTCATTCTACATGAGGTCAGGTTATCCTGTTAAAAGAAGCAGATGGTTCAAGAAACTTTACAAGCCAATATCCCTCATGAAAATAGACCCAGATATCAATTTTTAGAATGCCAACTTGAATCCAGCAATGTAAAATGGTTAATGCATAACGAAGTGGGATTTATACCAGGAATGCAAGAAATGCAATGTAATGTTCAAAAATCAATATTTATAATTCAGTATTTTAACATTAAAAAGAAGAGCCAGGATATCATCTCAATGTATGCAGAAAAAAGCATTTGATTAAAAAAAATTTTTTCATTATAAAATCGCGTGGTAAACTAGCTGCAGGGAGGGATTTGCTCGAACTAATGTTAACTTCTCCCTGTGACAGGAACAAGGCAACAGTGTTCATTCTCATTATTTCAATTTAATATTGTACTGAAAGGAGGAAAGAAATACAAAGCATAAAAACTGTCAGAAAAAACTGCATTTATTTGCAGATGACATGATTGTAGAAAATTCTAAAGGTTATATAAATTGCTAGAACTCATTTAGCAAGGTCTTGAGATATAAAATTGATACACAAAATCAACTGTATTTCTGTATACTTAGGCAGTAACTGGAAGATGAAATTAATGCCATTTGAAATAGCATGAAAAATATGAACATTTAAGGATAAATTTAACAATATATATGAACAAAAACTACATTGTATGTTGTGTATGCACTACATGGAAAATGCAAATTGTTTGTTACTGAGAAAAAGAAATAGATAAACAATGTCCATGATCTGGAAGACAATATTATTAAGATGTCATTTCTGCCCAAATTTATATATATATATTCAGCACAATTCCAGGAAGCTTTTTGTAGACACTGACAAACTGATTCTAAAACTCCCATAAAAATCCCAGCAGGCTTTGTTTTATAGACATGCAGATTCCAAACTGTATATATGAAAAGCAAAAAAAAAACAGAAGGGCCAAAACAGTTTTGAGAAAGAACAAAGTTCAAGGTTTGCATTACCCAATTTTAAGAATGATTATAAAGCTATGGTAATCAAGATAGCGCTATACCGGCGAAAGGCTAGACACAAATCTACAGAACAGAAGAGAATTCAGAAATAGACCCCTAAAATATGGTAAACTAATTTTTGACAAACATGCAAAAATAATTCAATGCAAAAGGATAGTCTTTTTTTTTTTTTTTTTTTTTAACAAATGGAATTGGAACAATTGGACGTGCATATACTGCCACTGGCCTCAAATTGACCTATATACCTTACCTTTATACAAAACTCATAGGTGATTATGGATCTAAATGTAAACTATATAAAACTTTCAAAAGACAGAAAATTGTCATGATCTTGGGCCAGGTGAAGAGTTCTCAGATATGACACTAAAAACATGAACCGTAAAAAAAAATGGACTAAATCAAAATTGAGAACTTTTGCTTTGAGAAGAATACAGTTAAGGAAATGAAAAAAACCAGCCCTAGATTGGGAGAAAATATTTGTAAATCATTTATCCAACAAGTGACCCAAATTTAGAATATATAAATGACTAATAAAACTCAACAGTAAGAAAACAACCCAATTTTTTAAATGGACAAAAGATTTGTACAGACTTTTCACCCAAGACCACCTATGGATAGCAACTAAGTATATGAAAAGATGTTCAACATCACTAGCCATTAGAGAAATGCAAAATAAAACAATGGTGAGATACCTTTACACATCTACTAAAATGAGCAAAATAGAAAAAATACTGTACAGAGTGCTGGAGAGTATGCAGAGCAACTGGAACTTTCATACATTGCTAGTGTGAGTGCAAAATGAAACAGCCATTTCTGAACAACAGTTTATCAGTTTCTTATAAAGTAAGAATGTCCACTTACCACATGATTCAACAATCTGACTCCTAGGTATTTATTTACCCTAGAGCAACACAATTTGTATTCACGTAACCTTTGTACACTTGTTTATCACAGTTTCATTATTGCCAAAAGTTGAAAACAACAAAGATACTGATACCAATATGAATACTCTTAGAGGCATTATAGGCTGATTGAAAGATGCTGGTTTCAAAAGTTTACAGACTGCATGATTCTATCTATATAACATTATGGAAAAGGCAAACTATAGGAGCAGACAGCAGGGGTGGCCACCAGAGGTTAAGAGCAGGACATTGTGACTACAAAAGAGCAGATCAGGAGGGAACCCTTTTGGGTGACAGAACTGTTCTGCATCCTGACTGGTGGTGGCTGTGTGAATCTGTAACATATATTAAAACTCATGTAACTGTTCTCCAAAATAAAGTCAGTTTTACTCTATGTAAATCAAAAATGAAAAAGATATTTTCAAAACCACAATACAACACCATCACACACCCACTAGGATTGCTAAAATTAAAAAGCCCAGCAATGCCTAGTGTTGTTCAGGATGTGGATTGCATATGTTGCTGGTGGCAGTGGAAAATGGTGCAACCACTTTGAAGAATCTGGTGGTTTCTTACAAAGTTACCATGCAATTAACCCTGTGAAACAAGGTACAAATGTTCTGTACCTTGACTGGAATGATTACATGAGTGTATACATTTGTCAAAATTCATCAAATTGTGCCCTTAACATCTGTGTATGAAAATATAGTTTTTGAGAACATTTTGAGAGACATAAATCCAGGAAATGTTATACGTAAAAAAGGCTACCTGCTTGAATTTGTCACAGCAAATTTCAAAATCAGTCTAAAATTCCAGCTCTTAAGTGGCGGGGCAGCATCCAGAGCACAGACCAGTGACACGTATGTTGTTTCCTTTGTTCTTATTCTGGCCAGAAAGCAGCTCCAACTTGATGGTCATATTCTTCTGGACCTAGCGAAGAGCAAGAAGCCACCTCCTACCCATAACTGCCAGCTCAAGGGCTTTAACTATTTATTTCTCACTTCCTCTGGAAACTTATAGAGTGCTTTGACTTGGAATGACAATAAGAGAGAAATCTATTTGGAAATTAAATGGGAGAATCATTTGTCCTTAACAGTAGCTAGGCGGGGTGGTGTGGGGAGAGGGCTATATAATCTTATCCAAATAACTAGATTTGTAATTCTCCATCCCCTACACACTTTGTTTAGTTTGAGCACATCTATTTGTCTGTAGGACTTCAAAGTATCTAGATAGTAAAATATTTATGCTGTCAACCTTCATTTAGTTTAGCCATAGTGCTTTTATCAAGGATAAAAAGACTACTGTTCTCTAGTTGTTCCTCACTTCAGTCTACGAATTTATGTTTATCATCTCCTTCTTTCCAACAAATATAGGAAATAGACAGATAGGCCTGCTGTTTCCACTTGCAGAGGCAACTGACCCAGAGAAGTCACATGACAAGCATGGAGCTTCTACTCTAATTCTAGGCTCTTCTTGGAACAACATGTTCTCCAAAAATCCTTTATCCAATCATAGCTTATGTTCTTATGTGTTAAACATCCACTCATAGTTATGAAATTAATTCTTACCAATAAAAACCAAGTAGCTCCTTCCCAGGGTACCTTGCTACTCTCTGCTCATTGCCCCAGTCCTTGAGGTGTCTCCATCAGCAGGGACATCATGGCCCAGAGCTTCCCAGGCTCCCAAACAGATCACTGTCTTAGGACTACCTGTCAACTCTGGCCTTCAGGTCCAATCTTAGGCAAAATGATGTTGATATATTAATGTCATTAGGTAATCGACCGATGCAGTAACTAATGGAATTGCTTCACCACATGCTCAGAGAAGATGCAGTTGCCTCGACAGAACAGGACTGGTAACCTGCCCCACATTTTTGTTAATCAGATTTTAGTTCTGTGGTTTTTATCCCACAGAAGCCTTTTGAGATTTATCATGAATAAAGAAGTGTGATCCTTAAAGGAAAGTCAGAGCCCAAAACAAAAAGCTTATGCTACCACTGTTCATAGTAGCAGCCATTCAGATACTTCATAGATATCTTAAAAGGCAACTGCAGTCCCAGCCTGAACACCACTAAAAAATAAGCTTTATAATTTCGGTCTCTCCTAATAAGATAGCTGATTCATAATGAAGAAATAAAATTTCAACAGTGTTTGCTATTACTGTAAGTCAGTAGTTTAGCAGATTATATGATTAGCTGACCGTGCAATTAGCTGTACTGAGTTAGTTCTTAAACTATTTTCACCTGTCAAGTTGGGAAGCTACTGTGACCTATCAGTTGCAGGCATAATACATTAAATGGTGGATCTTAACCAAAAAAAATATTTTGGCTCATTTGTCATTTTAACTTGCTGAACACAGAAGTGTAAAATGTTTAAAAATATAATTTTTTAAATATTAAAAATTAATTCCTTTTATACTTTCATATATAATTTTAAGATATATAAATAGCTTAAGTGAGAACCATCCACCCAGTCTTATACTGAGTCTCTACTATGTATTCAGGACCAACATCCATCAACATAAGAGCTTTTGAAATGTATTTAACAAAATAAAATCAAAGGGAGGTAGAGAAGAGATTGACAACTTAGGCTATAAGTAGTGTAGATGCCCAGAGTGGGTCCTTAATTTGTTTCATCTTTGTCCTAGTAAGTGAAGTGTCTATTTGTTCATGCCACTGCCAGCTAAAATTAAATATAAGGATGCTTTTCCTCCCACCACTACTTTCCCCTGTTCCCCCGAATCCCAAAACACACATACATACCTAGCACAGTCATACATAAAGAAAAGAAAGCCCCTTTTATGATGTTCCGTTGAAGCCTCAAAGCACTAAATATAATATACAGTGTCAGGCCAAGGTCCTGGCACTTCCCTCAAAAATGGGTCTGGCAACTGGGGCCTTCAAACAGAAGATGCAATTTACTGCAGCCCATATAGTTCATTTTGGAGCTGTAGTCCTCCATCTTGGATGTGGTGTCATCCCATTGAGTCTGGTAAGTAAGCCAGGAAAGGTGTCACAAGAAAAAGGTGCCACAAAAAAAAAAAAGCCATAACTTGAATATGAGTCAGACCCAAACATAAGACTCTAGTTAAAAAAAAAAAAAAAAAAAAAAAAAAAAAAAAAAAAAAAAGACTAAAATGTGCTCTGGAAATAAAGAGTCCACTAAATCCCTGAAAGTCTGTCTCAGATACTAGATTAACAGAAATGGTTATTACTGTTGCCCTACTTGATATCATAATCTAAGCCTTTAAATAGGATTCTGTTGTTTTATATCTCAATTTATGCCTTAAAATGGACCCTAGCCCTGAATCAATGCAAATCTCTAAATAATAACCATGTTGTCTTTCAAAAAGCCTATGCATATATATAATCTTTCAATGTTCAGTGTAGATGCAATTAATAAAAATGCCATTTCATTAAAAATATAACTGAATTCATTTAAAAAAATAACAGTTCCTAATAGCTTGTTTATCATTATTTGTTGTCTAATCATGGATACTAGCAGTGTATTTTCTTCTGGAGGGGGCCACCCATGAACACTGGACATTAAATAGAGGTCTTGGTACCGGTAATACTGAGAATCAGTGACTTAGACTATAAAATCATAACAGGATCAAGTTACATCCATTAAACTGTCAAACAGAAATGAACTCAAATTTAATACTCTCACCAAAAAGTAAAAGCAACAAAATACAGTAAGTATGATTTTGGCTAGTTGAGCACTTAACTAATAATTTAAATAATTATTATAAAATATACATTAAATATTTAGTAATTATTTAATAATTAAATAATTAAGTGCCACTAAAGAGCACTACTGTACAGTCTCTGGAAACAGTTCTGTCCTCAGGCACAGAGAACACAGTGCACAGCTGCTCACCAGCAGGGCAGAGTCTCGGGATGGCTCCATCAGGTCACACTTGGGGCCAAATTTTCTCAATAGAGAGGTGGAGAAAATAACATTTAGAGAAGGGATGATTGAGATTCTAATAAACCTGATTAGAGCTGTGTGGTATGACTTCATCTGTAAACTGGGAATCAACCTCAGACAGTCATAAAAATTAAGTGAGCTTCTATATTTAAGCATCTAGAACTGCCTTAGAACACGGAAGCTGTTCAGTAAGTGCTATTCCTTTCTTTTTCTTAGATTGCCCCCTAAACCTACTCACATCAAATTATTATTTTAAGTGCTTTAGTTATAATATCTTAAGATTGTAATTAAGAAGAGGAATCTGAGAATTCTGATGGTCACATCAGAATTTCGAACAGTGAGAATCAGGTGATAGATCTAGTCAGGTGTCAATGCTTTATCCCATTTACGACATCCTCCAGGTCTCCAGAAGAGAAACAAGCAGGCAATTCCCTCAGCCCTTCTGGGCTTTCCTCTGGGTACGTGTCTGGCCTCACCTGACCACTCCTGTTTATGACTATGAATATTGAACTTCGGTCTGCAGTAATTCCTCCACCACTGTAATATAAATCCTTGCAGGAAAATGAAGAGTAGCTTCTGACCAACAAGTTGGGGGAAAAAAAGTTAATTTTTATCGCCGTGATCTACATTACCAACCACTAAGACTGAAAAACATTTAAACTTTATACTTTATACTCATTTCTTAGTCATGTCATGTCCTAACTAAATGACAACTGTACTCGTGACACATGAATTAAGCTCTTTGAAATTCTGAAGCCAGTTCCTTAAGCAGCTGTTGTTAAATGGAGGGTGGGAGTGGGGAGAGAGAACTGGCTAACAATGCCAGAATATTGTCTTTAGATTGTTACAACTGGACTATTCGTTAGATCCTGTAGTTGAAACTAAGAATCTGAGCTTGAATCAGAAAATAAAACTAAAACTGATGCAAAAATGAAGGCCCAGTCACAGCTCACTGCAATCTGAAAATCATGATGCAATCATCCTTATATGCTAAGCCAGTTATTTATTCCATATAGACTCCCACTTCATAAAATGCTTTCTCCCTCAAAAGGGCTTCTAATTTTTCCCCTTCTCTCTAGTATTCTTCCCGATTCTTAAGTGTCTGTCTCAAGTACACTTCCTGAGTAAAGGCCTTCTCCCTACTTTTATCACTCCCTTCGTTTCTATACATATTTATCTCTATCACTGTATTTTTCCCATTCTGCCTTGTTCACAAGTCTGTGCCCAAACATAATAGACTTGCAGGCAGGAACATGCCCATACCACTTTCTTTCTTAAAGAAGATGGGTAATAAGTAATTGTTATTCATTTTTGTATCCCACTTCTACATGCTTAGCATAATGAAGGGCCTCAGTAAATGTTAATTGATTTAAATAATTTGTTTAGATATTAGAAAGAAATTCTTGTATTCTTACAAAGAGAGTAATCATATGTTAACCAAGCGTCTGGAGCTTTCAGAATAAATAATCTATATCTAGAATATCACCTCATTTCCATTTTTTCCCTGGTATATTAATTATTTTATCCAACAGAAAGGAATTTTTTTTCTCAACAATAAGGATCCCCAATCCCCAGGCCATGGACCCCAGAGGCCTCTTAGGAACCCGGCCACACACCGGGTGAGCAGCAGGCGAGGAAGCAAGCTTCAATCTGTATTTGCAGCTGCTCCCAAGCACTAGCATCACCTCCTCGGCTCCACCTCAGATCACCAGGCATTAGATTCTCTCATAGGAGCACAGGGCCCTGGTGTCAAAAAGGTTGGGGACCACTGCTTTACAACATACAATAATGTATAACTGTATACTTAAGTAGGTTAAGTATCCTGCCTGGGGAAGCATGCGGCCTGGATGACATGGTATGAGATACCAGCTGCACTGAGTGTTGCACATCTTTTGACTCTGGTTTTAGGGATCTTGCTGCTATATTACACTGCCTCTCTTTCAGATTGTATGACATATGCTAATTCAAATAAGCTGCCTGATCATGGAACAAATGTGTTCTACACACTCATTCTTTAGAATAATTGTCTTAAAGGGGATGGGGTGCAATGACCACTCTCTAACACAGATATTAGTGCAAATTGGTTCAAAAGTAGTGCAATTCATATTAAAAGCTCTAACTCAAATATTCCATTTTCAGAAATGTAAAGAATTGGTCAGGGTTGCAAACCAAAATTTATATGTAGAAATGTTCATGAAAGCCTTATAATAAAAACTGAAAATAAACTAAATGGCCAACAATAAATTTATCGTACATCTATGTCCTGGAATGTTATAGAATTGTTAAATAACTATGGTGGATAGCCTCTGAAATGGCCTCCAATAAATCCTGCCTCCTAAAATCCCCATCCTTGTTTGATCCCTTCTCCTGGAGTGGAGGACTAAAGACTCAGTTGTAACAATAGAGTATAGCAAAAGTGATGGAATGTCACTTCCAAGATTAGGTTTTGAAGAGACTGTGACTTCTGTCTTGTACTCTTCTCACTCTCCTAGAAGCCAACTGCTATGTTGTTAGCAGTCCTGTGGCAAACTGAGGCAGATCTCTGTACAGCACTGCAAGGAATGAGACTGTCCCCCCGTAAGTCTCTAGATAAGATCGCAGCCCCAACTGACAACTTGATTGTGAGAAGTTTTGCAGCACAGCATTCAGCTAAGCTGTACCTGGATTCCTGATCCACAGAAACTGTGAAATTAATGTTTAATATTTTAATCCACTAAATTTTAGGGAAGTTGATGATAAAAAATAAGTTTTAAAAAATATATTAAGTAACATGAGGAAATGCTCATATGTTAACTATTTAAATGACTAATCAAATGGTTTATTTATCCATACCAAAATAAAACCTCAGGCTTTTAATAACAAAAACATTGTTTAAAAACATGTACTGCGTACTCACATATTTTTTATTTGAACTAGTAATTTCTTGCAACATTTCCATTCACTGAAAATATTTTCAAGACTGTTATCAGCCTGCCTTGTAACATAATTTTAAGTATAATTATCATTAGTTAAAGAAATTACACCAAGCATTGAAAATGTTAGAGTCTGCTTCCTAAAAATACAGTAGAAAAGTTGAAAAAAGATTAGAAGACTCACACAAGTCTTCCGAATTGATAGTTAACTTTTAAAAACAGGAAACTGTAATATACATGCATGATTCCAATTTTTAAAATATATACATTTTTAAAAGATTAGAATAAAATACAGGAAAACATCAATAGAGATTCTCTTTGGGTGGTGGGATTACAGATACTTTAAATTTCTTCTGTATGTTTTTCTGTCTCCCCAATTTTTTCAAATGCACGTATTATTTTTATCATCAGAATATATCTCTTCTAAAAAGCCAAATTGGTAATTTGGTGCGATACACAGCTGCCTCGAGGTCAGATTTAATGCTAATATGAGACTCAACCATTTTGTGAAGAGAGAGAACAGCACTGGACCCATATCACAGTCTAGGTGATAACACTCAATTAGCAACTAAAAATAGTCAACAAGACTATATTATATCAGAATTAAAAAAGAAGCCACCATAATGCTAAGTTAGATGGGTTAAACTAATGCAGGATTCTGTCAGAACCAAGAACAAATATATGAGGGGATATGGGAGATAGCCTCCAGAATATCAGTGTTTACAAATAAATTAGAAATATTAAAAAGCTGAGCAATTCCTATATCTGTCATAAACTCAATGTTTATTATCTGTGGTTTACACCTAAATATTCTTGAATCTTACATTCTAGTCTAAATCCACTTTAGAGGCAGCATTTTATATATACACAGTAGTGAGCTTTTTATTAATCCTAAAGCTATACGTACTGGAAGGGAAAAGTTGTTTCAGATTTTAGAATTTGGTAAACTTATTCTTTGTCAAGCATTTTCTTATTTCTCTGAATGCAGACTGGTAGTTCATCCAATATCCTGACCAAGGCTTATAAAAAATGACACTTTGATATCATAAAAACAAAGAAACAAACAAACAAAAAAACAAGCTTAAAAGGCTCCACTAAACAAAATGACTTTATACTCAAAATCAGTGCATAAAATTTTTACTCACTGCATTTTCTTTGCACTTCACTGGGCCTAGGAATAGAAATATATCTGATACAGCAAGCTTGTGTCAAAAGTCAGAAAAAAAAACCAGTAGATTCCACATAAAGAGTTCTTTGAATGACTTTTGACTAGATAAGGATAGAGAGATTTAATCAGCGATGTGACCATAGGCCTTACTCAAGCTGAACTTTAATAAGTAGTTTCTAACTCCAGGTTGGTTCAAAATACCTAAACTAAGTCATTTTAATTGATCAAATTATCTTAACTGATGTTTTTCTGAGTCACTAAACTTTACCTCAAGTGTCATTAAGGAATTTGAAGGGGATCAGAGTTTGCCACCCCAAAATATGCCATGTTGGCATAAGGATTGTTTTGAGCTTAAGGCAATTAATTAGCCCTCTTCCCTCCCTTTTTTGTCCAAAAAAAAGGGCATAAATTTCCCTTCCTAAAGGTCTCTTCCTCTTCCATACCAGGAAGAGAACTACTCCAGGGACAACTGTTACCACCTGGCGACAAACCTTACTAAACAACCATATTTATTATACATTTCCTAGTCACCTCCCCATAATGTAACCTGAGGCCAGAAGCCACAGACCCCCACCCCCTATTCCTAGTCACTTCCACCCTTGATCACCGTTTGTTAAGATAGTATATATAAGATCCCGATTCTGTCTCCTTGAACATTTCTTTGTGAACTCGGATGCACGCATAGGTAATTAAATGGCTTTTTTTCCCCTGTTAATTTATTATTAGTTTGATTCACAGATCCAGCTAATGAATCTAAAAGGGTAGAGGAAGAGTTTTTTTCCTTTCCTACAAATTCAAGATTAGTCTTTATGTTATATAGTGAAACCACTTCAAATATTTTAGAACAAGGGGGCATAAATAATAAATTAAGGGTATTAAGTGCTATGCACTGAATTAAATTACAGGCAATAGTAGAAGTAATTTTGATTACTTACAAAAAACATTATTCTTATGTGGAGACAGGAAAACAGTGTCCAAATCCATCTATACTCTAGGTCAAAGAACTGAAAATTCAGAAAGTTTTGCTACTTAAAATTTAATAATTCTTTCATGATACACACTCCATGCTCCTAAGGAGTCATAGGGTTCCTCTTCTCTCTGAGAGAATTTGAGTACATTATCTTGGGCGGGGGGACGGTGAGGGGGAGCACAGGTACATTTAATTAATACACATTTGAGAGTCCCATTTTTTTACCTAATGGATTTCTCACTAATCCAAGGAAATTTTCTCTCCCATCAAGCTGTTATTCTTGCCATACTTCCCCACGCCCATTTTCTCCTCTTAGCTTTCCCTTATGGTGAAACACACCCCCCCACCACCACCTTTTCCTCTATACAGCACCTTTCCCTCCTTCCCTGCTTAAACCAAATCTGTACTATCTTCGAGGCGAGGGGAAACCCTGTCTTGATCCAGACTTCCTGGAATTCCTCCAAACCTTGCTCAGAATTCTCTTCTTGAACTGATGTCCAGTCTATTCAATTTATAAATGCTGTCTCCCTGAAATGAGATTAAATATTCCTCAAGGGCAGTAATCATTTCTCCTTGTTATTTGGCACAGAACAGTTCCCCACTTCGAGGCACTTAATGAATGCTAATTAAAGTTTGGCTACTTATCAAATATTCATGTGTGTTAGATGTTGGAAATAAAACAGTAAGCTATACATAGTTCTACCTCTTTCAGGGCACTTAACAAGCAAAGGTCCTGTATTTCATTTGGGCCAGTATTTCATTTGGCCAGTGCAAGGTTTAAACTGTTCTGAATTAGACTAGTTCTAAACTGGGCATTCACTGTCCAGTTCTCAAGACTGTCACTCCCTTGCACCTGACACCCATTCTGGCTTCACTGATTTGTTACCTTCAGCCCCTTGTGAAACATCCTTAATTTCACACTCAATGTATAAAGAATAAATTAATTCTTAACGTACAGGCTCTTCCCAGATCAGATACTGACGGGTTATTTATTACTCCCCAACCTTTCAATATTATAATGCCGTGGGTGGTTATATTTCTCTACCACTGATGCTGCTATGTGGTTCATAGTATACATTACTATGGAAAACACACTCCAGTTAAAAAAAAAAATCCCAAATGCAAGGGCAGATGGTATATTAATTAATCAGAGACAGAAAACAGAACTGCTCAGCAACTGTTTTGCTTTCCTAAAAGCAAATGCTCTTTAGCTGAAAGGACAGAAGAAATCTCATTAAGAGAGAACCAGTTGTAACAAGCAGAAGAGGTCACTTTAAAAAATTTCATGTCTTCAAATTCTGGTGAATTATGTTCTAGGAAAAACCAACAGTTGTGAGCACAGAAATATTCTGACAGTCTTTGGAAAAACATGGAAAAAGACTGTGGTTTCAAGAGGCTAAAGATGCAAAGGAATTACAATTCCTAGGCATTACAGACAATTTAGTTTAATACCAATATCTGGCAAAATTCGAGATTTAATCAGTAAAAACAGGGAACATATGGGGGAAAATATTGGGAATTTCTAGGAACTAGCATTTCCCTAGGAATCAGTCATTTTAATGCTAACATCATTTACTTTTGTGATAGATCAGAGAATACTCAATATCTTTTACTAAGGCGTTTTATTACAAATTTTCTCATAATGTCCTTATGAAGAAGACTGTAATTTATGGGCTAGAATTGATAAATAAGAAGGATAGCGCTGAGTTCAGCAGATTCATTCATCTCAGCAATATCGACTGAAGCTAACTAGATTGCCAGCCAGTACTACACTTGGCACTTTCAGTACACTCACTTCTAATAAGCACCCTCAAAGGCAGAGGTTATTAACCTCATTTTATTAACATGCAAGTTTCTCAAGGTCACAAAGCTCGTAGGTGTCAAGACCAGGCTCCAAAACCAGGCTCCAAAAAGTCCAGGACCATTTCTATTGTGCCACAGGCTTCCAGATATGTCAACTAGCAAAAGGACTTGTCTCATATATTATCAATGACTTGGATGTCTAGTCAACAAACTCAACAAATGTGCATGTGACACAAAACCAGAAGGTAGAATTAACATGATGAATGCCACAATCAAGATTAAAATATAGCTAGCAAACTAGAAACTGGAGAGAGGCTTAAAGTAATATAAGACAAAAGAAAAAATATGTTCATATTCAATAAATTTTTAATTGTATAATTAAGTATTAGATGATTTCGTCTGGAGATAAGAACCCACTGCACTCTGCAGTGTTCAGATTAGATTGAATTATTGAATTCAATTTGGGGCTAAGAATCTTTAACATAAGGAGGTTCTTAGGTAAAGAAAGAAACATAAAAGTGATTACTATTTAGTGAAGATAACATTTACTGACTTCTAGGCAACTATACTAAGTACTTTATGAAGATTATCTCATTTCATCCTCACAATAACCCTATGGGTGGAGTATATTATCATCTCATTTTACAGATGAGGACGCTCAGGCTCAGGGATCTGAAAAGCTGTCAAGTAAAGGAGACAAAAGTCCTGCACATGTGGTACCATTTTTTTGGACTTTTCATTTCTTAACTATTTTTTGGTCGTGAACTCTCTTCAGATGGATGAAAGCTTTAGATCTTCTCCGCTGAAAAATCTGCATGTAATTTCACAGGTTTGGGGGGCTACTGGCAAAAGTAAGACTAATGAGAAACAGGTTCAAGGAAGCAATGCCAATTCAGTGTAAACAAGGCTTTGGTAACAATAACAGAAAGGAGGGATAGCTCAAAATGTAGTGAACTTCCTGTCACTGAAGTGTCCATCAAAATGTGGCTGTTCTGTCAGGAGTGCTATGGAAGAGATACTAAAGTGGATCGGAGGTTGCCTTATGATTTTAAGGTGCCCTTTTACTTTAAGATTGTGGGCCTAAATAATTTTTGTTTGATGGCAAAACAAGGAAGTTAAAAATTAAAGTTAACATTTTCCCAGACCGTTCTGGTGAATATGTCAAGCAGAATACTTAAACAATGTTAATTTCCATCTATATATGATAGCTGTTATCAGGTACTTGAAACACAATTTCATCCAAAGAAAAAACGGTATACTCAAGTGTTGATCTTGATGTGTTCTATACTTTGTTATAATAAAGGTAGATTCCTTATTCCTCTGAATCCTTAACTAAAATTTTCTTTCTTTAAGATAAATACCCTATTCACCAGATCTTAAAAGATGGAGTGTTTGATGAGAACATTTCCTAGTTTGTAATTTAATGTTAATTTACTTCCGTGAAAGATGGGGCGGGGGCAGACTGGAAACATAAGAGAATCAACTCCAGTTGTTCTGCCTTGCTTCTCAGGTCCCTTCGCTAATGGCTGAAGGATTTTCTCCATACACTCCAATTATTTTACCATTTGCATCAGAATACACCTCAAGATTCAGCCTCCCACAGCTCTTAAGAGCACAAGAACTAATACTTTGCTCATCATCATATGCCATTCAGAGCACAAGCCTGACAGCTTGGCATACAATTAACTGTTCATAAGCAAATCTTTACTTGAAAATCTTCATTCACTCCCCAGGTAGGAAGGAGGGTGGAAATGCAACTCATAATGCTCTTCACTGGGGGCTCAGAACAAGGTGGAAGGGGCGGGGGCTAGCTCTCCTCAGTCAGGGAACGGAGACGTGAGGCTCCATCCCGAGGCAGCTGGCCGGCAAGGGTCTGCTTTAATAGACGTCTCCCGTACCTCACAGGTGTCTGCCAGTGAAAAATCCAGCGGGCGAAGCGGACGAGCAGGTACCGGTACGCGCAGGCACACAGCAGTCGCCCCCTCCCAGATGTTCACTTACCCGACACATGGCGGGGCGGTCCCCGGGGCGCTCCGGGGCGCTGGGCGGCGACAGGGCGAGCGCGAGCCGAGGCCGGGTCAGGAGCCAAGTACGGTCCAGCGCCAGGGCAGCGGCGCCGCCTCCTCGCCAGCGCCCGGCTCGGTCAAGTGGCAGCAGCTGGAGGACGGGGCGTCCTTCGGCCGCGCTCGGGGCCCCTCCTCCTGCCGCCGTCGCCGCCGCCGCGCCCGCCGCGCCCGCCGCGCGCGCCTCGCGGGTTCGCGCCCCGCACCCGGCCCGCCGGGTCCCGCAGGTGGCAGCCGCGGGGCGCTCGGCTCCAGGGGCGCCCACTGCCGGCCGCACGCCAGCCCCGGCGGCTGAGGCACGCGGTCCGGTCCGCGGGGAACGGGTGGGAGGCGGGGTGGGGCGGAGCTGGGCGGTGGGCACCGGGGGAAGGGCACCGCCCTCACGCGCACCCCAAAGCACCAGCCAGAGTGCTGCCGCCTCCCAGCAGGAATTTGACCTCCTCTCCGAAGTTCGAAGAAGGCTTGAGAGAGTTCGTCACTGTACTGTCCCGGACCCTGGCCCCTCATCTAAGCCACCGGGGCTGCCACTTCTCCTGAGCTCTGTCCTAGTAAGAGAAGGGGCGGTCTCCGAGGCCTCCGCACTAGGCTGGGCCAGACCTGCCCGGGAAAGAGCAGGTGGCTCGCCGCCTGCCGCGCTGCGCCGGCCCGCGTGCGGGTGAACTCGCGGCAGTCTCACCGAAGCCCTCCCAGCTACGGGTCTGGTGCTGGGGTCCAAGCTTAGCAGCCAAACCTACTTCGACCTCAAACCCCACATTTTTCAGGGCTAGGCCAGAGACTCTTTCCAAACTAGCTTGCACCGTGGGTATGCACAGCAAAAGTGCTTGAAATACTTAAATATTTAAAAGGACACATCCATTTTGTATTTCTCTATCCCAAAATATTCAAGAATATGTTTCAGGCTGTTTCTCCTTAAAACAAAACACCTGTTAAGGCCATTTTCCCACTCACTGAAGTCACTACCTCAAAACATGGGCATTACTCAGTTGTGCTGCCTTGAACTTTCTATGTGACGCCTTCGCTGCCCACCACGACTCCTAGCAATAGTAAAAGCTCCAAAAGAACTTTTAGTTGTGTTCTACAATGAATTAGTCATGCAAAACTCATGCTTGAAAGGACCTCAGTGACAGATAACTTCACCTGACTCCTTCACATTGCAGATGAGGACACTGAGGCCCAGAGTCCAGCGGCAAAGCTAAATGTGAAAAAGACATTTGTAGAGGGAATCTACAAAGCTGACAATCTGTAGACTAACATGAGACGCAGTTCACTAAGAGTGTAACATAGTAAAGAATACACCCAGATTACAGAGGAGGTGAGAATCATAAATTATACAAAATCTAGCTCAGAATCTTTTAGATTTTAAATTAGGATTCTTATTATTTTTATTATGATTAACTTAACTTTTATATAAATACAGTAGCCCAGAAATGTAATTTTTCTTCATGATATGATTAATGGAATTAGAGTGGGTACATTCTGACAATCATAGAATGTGAAAACACTTATATTGTCTGATTAAGTATCAATATTTAAAATATATGCAAATTGATTATATTAAAACAAATATTTAGGTTAACTTATTTCAGGCATATGATGCGAAATCATTACGATCAAATGCAAGATTTCACCTTTAGGCCTAATTCTTCACTTAAGGAATGTTGTTTGCTCTTCCTTCTCCCTTCTCCAGCTTTAAGGCTTTATCAGCCTAGTGCTAGAATAATCCACAAGAGACCTCTGGGTTCTACAGGGAGAGATCAGCATCAATCCTTAATGTGTGCAACATGAGAAAGGAGAAACTTAGAAATTTCTATTTTTTGCTTCCCAGTTACTAGAGCTGAGTAAAGTATCTCTGGCCTCCACCAGAAGAAAAATAACTTGCGTGCATGTACAGTCCTGTCTTTCACTCAAAGAAACACCGGATCACCTTTATAAAGTGTTAGCTCCCCTCTGCCCCTTTAGTCTAAAGAATTTGGAGATGACAGGGAAGCGAGGCCTAAACATAGCACCAAGCTGTTCTGCCTTACCTCAGTAGTCATAAATATCTTGGTAGACATTACAGTAGAACTTGTTTCTCTCAGATGTTGCCTTTGTGGCTCTATTAGCAATTCTATTTTCTTTTCCAAAGCTGCTTTTCATAGAGTTTTAATCACAAGTTTCTCTTCTGTGTATGTTCTACATTTAGGGCTTGTTTTCCTTCAAAAAATGTTCATTCTATTTTTTTCCAACTATTTTATTGCCTAGGTTGGTTGAGAAGAATATCCTTGAACAGAAAGTTATAATAAAACCAATTTACACAAAGCCAATTTAAAAATTTATTGTATTAGAATAAAAAATTTACTCATATTACTACTCAAATTTTCAAACAAAAACAAAAACAAATAAACCTCTATTTCTTACAACCTATCCTAATTAATCTCTACTCCACTAGGTAGCAGGTGTAGAGAAGGCAAGGGTGGGATTTTAGGAAGTAAACATGCATGCTCAATTAGTCATCTTAATCTAGGGGATTCTCTGGATTTAAATCTCATGTCCTCTGCACCAGAAGGGAGCATCTTAGGTAGCCATGAAAGTGAGGACATTTGATTAATAGGGCTGTCAACTCTAACAAGGTGAGATATCTACCAAATAAAGACGTTGGTTTTGGCATAATTGATCTGAAATTGTTTTCTTTCTTTCTGGCAGTTATCAAAGAGTCGAACAAATAGTCTTTTAAGGTCACTCCTGGTTCCTGATAATAAACTTATATCGTCTGATTATAGGTTTTTCTTTTTTGGCGGCTGAGAAAAAAAAAAAAACCTATTTATCCAAAAGTAAGTCCAGAAAACATTTCCATTTTAATCTACTGGCAAATATTTTCTTATGCGACAGGAGAATACGTCCACTGCTCAGTCCCTGCTTCTGCATAAGCATTTGTAATGAGGATGTGAGGTCCATAATTCATCTATTTGACATATCTCGAGTTTCTTCAAGCACCAGCACCATCACTGAAATTAGTGGAAGCCTCTTTTCCAGAGCAGCTAAAATTTAGTTTCCCCTCTACAGCTGGCTTCATGCTGTTTCAGCAGCTGACAGTGCTGGCAGACAACTTTTTATATCTGGCTATTCCCTCAGCAAGAATGAAAAAAGCAAGGTATGTATCCTAATTTAGAATTATGCTTAACTATGAGCAGCAGCATCAGAAAATTACTCTTCCTATAAACAAAAGATGGTTTGAGTACTCTTGAGTTGACCATTTTGACGATTGATTAAATTGTTTTTCTTTCTCATATTTGTCTTTATTTTCTACCATGTATATGTTTAAGAAAAAAAGTTTAAGTTAATTATAAATCTATTAATCAAGAGAACTGAATTAAAGCCCTGGCTTTGCCCCTAAGTAATTAGGAAGCTTTACAGATTTTTAAGTCTCTTAGAGACTTTTGCTGATCCATAAATCAAGAATTTTCTAATGAATCATCTAAGACCAACTAAAAGTTATATTTTAGCATTCTTCATGTCAATATTTTATTAACTTAATGTTTCACTGAAGACTATAAGTGATTGACCAGAAGATAGATTAACTCAGCTATTTGTTCAAGATTAAACAGAATTAAAAAATTAGTATGTCTCTCAAAAATAAAACCTTTTAATATTTTGATATATTTTCTTTCAAATTTTTATATATTCTATAGTAAATGTCTATATATTTTATATAGTGGTTCTTATACGTGTACAGTTCCAAAACATAATTCTTATTTTACAGACATTAAATAAAATTGGCTTTTTCTATAATTTTGACTATAAATTTACAGCATTTTACTGAGTAAAACCATGGTTTTAGTTAGGAAAACTATGGAATATGACGTATTTCTTTCTGATTTGAAGCAAGTATGACTAGACTTTTATGTCATGGAAACGGACATCATTAAGAAAATTTTTATGTTATATTAAGAATTAAAAGATAGTTATCCTTGGGATTAATATACTTTGTCTTAGAATCTCTCAAACACTTATCTATCCCTCATCTTTTTATAGTTAGTATTTAATATTTATCTTTAATTTTTCTAAGCTTATTCTTCTTTTAAAAAGTACCCAATGAAGAAAGAGAGCTAATTATATAAAACATTTTGCCTTAATGTGATTTTAGCTAGTCAGTGTAGGTCAAACACAAAAGTCTAGTCATACTTACTTTAAATGAGAAATAAATATATCCTAAAATTCCGATTTGTTTCTCATTCCTAAGTCAACACATGGGTTCATATTTTGTAAACATCATTGGAGAAAACAAATTTCAAAGTGTACCCTTTTCAGCATAGGATATGGTAAGCTAGTAATTTTTTCATAAGAACTATAAATAAAAAGCCAAGAAACTGTTTTGGACTTGGCATTTTGAGGTACGAGATCCCCAAAGAGAAACATGGACTGATATGTCTATGACCATGGCTTAAACAAACAAACAAACAAACGTTCTATGACTAGTGCTATCAAGGTAAGTAAGGAAAACCTGGATAGGAGTAGAATATGGGGGCTTTGTATAAAGTAGTTGTTTACAAAGCACCTTAATTTAAGAAACAGAAACCAAAAAGGTAGCAGTAACCAAAGTAACCTGAGATTGTAAGTCACATAACAATTAAATCCATGAAAAAACAAACAACAACAAAGCTCTCCAGAAATTGAGTCCAAACAAGTTAGCTCATGACCAAAGAGTGAATATTTTATACTCACAAAAATACCCCTGCTGATAGTTATTTACATAGAAAGTGAGAATGCAAGAGCTTGGCACAACAGTCCTCATCAATCTAGACTGCCCATGTACCTCCTGGAGGTCTTGGCCTTCAGCTCCGCCTCTGTCACCAGTGGGTGTACATAAGTACCTGAGATGGGTCAGACTGTCTGGGACCCTTAGGCAGTTTAGGACCAATAGAACTGGGTGGAGACCAAGCACTGCTAATCATAACTCTTACCTACAAGTGGGAAAGGCAAGTGCTCAATCCTTTAGTTTCCTTATGCCAATCCTCTTCTGTTTTCTCAGCTCTGGTGACTCCCACTATTATCCTTCATCTCACTGCAGACTTTAGAATCCTAATTCCATTCTAATTAGCCTCCTACATCCTCATCTTGTCATAGAAGTCTTCTTCACATTCAGGCCCTAAGGAAAACCTGGTCCTCCCCTAAAGATAGCCCTTTACCTGTTGCCCTCCCTTCAAAATGAATATAAGGTTCTCCTGCCCACTCCTGTCTCTAAACATGATGACCATTTCCCATGCTTCTCGAGACTTGTGCCTTGTGATCACACTCTCCATTGTAGCGATATAAGCATAGTTAAGCAGTATAAGCATAGTTAAGAATAAGCATAGGTAAGAATATCTAGGTTAAACATAAGATAATACTAAAATTGTGTGTTGGAATAGAGGGAAATCCTGAAGAAATGGTTGCAAACTAATTTAATTGTTTATAGATGCTGCAAATATCTACTCTACTCCAAAAATGTACCATTATCTAGTCTCACAGAAGGATCCTTAGAGAGTATGTTAATTCTCATGCTATTTAAATGGTCCCAGATCTTAGAAAAATGAGAACTTCCAGATTATTTTGTAAATTATAACATTGATACTAAAATCCAATAGATTATGAAAAAGATGATTATTTTTACTTATAAATATCAAAAGGAAATATAATATTAACAAGCAGTATCTGTCATAATCAAGTGGGTTCCTCCTCTCTATTAATTTGCTAAAATACATTAATAGATTTTGTACTATTGAACTCTACTTGTGTAAGAATGCAAGAAGAGTTCAATAGTACAAAATCTATTAATGTATTTTAGCAGGTTAATAAATCCATGGAAAAAATTATGTTTATATACAAAGTTCTTAAAAAGGATTTTGGTAAAAATCAAATCAACTTGATTTTTTTAAAAAAGCACTCAAAATAAGAGTTGATGAAAACTTCCTTCATATGATTATACAAATTTTACCTCAGGCCTAAGGCTAGCATAGTTCCTAAGGGAGAAATGCTGGAGATATATCCCTCCCGAAGTCAGGAACTAGAAAAAGATGCCCACAGTCACTACTACTACTTCACGCTGATTGCCTGATATCTCCAAAACCATAGAAAAATTAAAGGTATAAAAATTAGACAAAAATAAATTATCTCTGTATTTGCAGATGGTATGATTGTAAATCTGGAAAATCCAAAAGACCAAATAAAACTGCTAATAAAAGAATTCAGCAAGATAGCCAGATATAAAATTATTAATATATAAAAATTAATATACAGAATTTTACATCTACAATGACAGAAATAATGAGACAAGTAGACTGCATTTTAATAACAAGAAAAAATACTCAAAACTTAATAAGAAATATCCAGAACCTAAAAGGAACCTAAAGAGAGACTCTAATGCTCTCAAAGGTTATAAAAGTTAACTTGGGAAGATGTGGAGAAAAGGGAACCCTTGTGCACTGTTAGTGGGAATGTAAATTGGTACAGCCACTATAGTAAACAGTATGAAGGTTTTCCAAAAAATTAAAAATAGAACTACCATATAACCTAGCAATTCCTCTTCTGGGTATTTATCTGAAGGAAATAAAAACACTAGCTGGAAGAGGGATTTGCACCCCCATGTTCACTGAAGCATTATTTACAATAGCTAAGACGTGGAAACAACTTAAGTGCTCATTGATGGATGAAGGGATAAAGAAATTCTGGTATACACATACACCTACACATACACAGTAGAATATTATTTAGCCATAAAACAGTAACCCTGCCATTCGTAACAACATGGATGACCTCAAGGGCATTGTGCTGAGTGAAATGTCAGAGAAAGACATACCATATGATCTCACCTGTATGTGGAATCTAAAACAAACAAAAACAAAACTCAAAGATATAGAGGACAGATAGATAGTTGCCAGAGGCAGGGGCAGAGGAGGTGGGCAGTGGGCAAAATGAATGGAGGGGGTCAAAAAGTACAAATTTCCAGTTATAAGATTAATAAGTCCTGGGGATGTAAAGTGCTGCATGGTGATTATAAGTAATAATACTGTATTATATATGTGAAAGTTGCTAAGTGAGGTCTTAAATGTTCCCATCACAAGAAAAAAAATCTGTAACTATGTATGGTGATAATGGTTATTTAGACTCATTATGATAATCATTTTGCAATATACAGCTGACCCTTGAACAACACAAGGGTTAGGGCACCCTACCACCCATGAAGTTGAAAATCCACATATAACTGGTCAAAACCTCCACATATGCAGATGGCCAACTATGGATGAGAAATATAGTATATATTGAAACTATTATAATACCAAGTATCAACTGTAATTGAAAAAATATATTTTTAAAGACATGAGTTTGGCCAAAAAAATATATATATAGTATACACATATCAAATAATTGTGTTGTATACCTGGCCCTAATATAATTTCATTTGTCAATTATATATCATAAATAAATAAATAAAATTTAAAATTAGGTGGGATAAATGTGAAGATACACTGTGTTCTTTGATAAGAAGACTCAATATCATAAGGTAGTGTGTTATAGTTATAAATTATCAAGGAACAACTGTAAAAATACGAACTGTTTTCTGGAATGAGGTAAGCCAACTTTAAAGGTCACATGAAAATAATAACTGAAGAAAGAATAGCAGCCTGGAAAATTCTGATAAAGAGACATAAGGGTACTAATCAGATATTTAAACATGCTGTAAATGGATCAATAATTAAAAGTATAATATTGGCTCATGAAAAGACAGACTAAGGAAACAGAATATAAAGTCTAGAGACAGATTTGAATACATATAGGAAGTTAGTGCACAATGAAAAGTTCATGCCAAATCAAACAGTAAAGATAGACTTTTTAATAAATAATGTTGGGAAAATTGGGTAGCAAGTTGGGGTGGGGGGAAGCAGATTCCATACTAATGCTATGTATCAAGAGCAGCAAATAGGTCCAAATGGATCAAAGATTTAAGTGTAAAAAAAAAATGAAACCATAGAGGTATTAGAAAATAACATAGGTAATTTTTATCATGAGCTTGGGAAGATATTTTCTTATAACATTTCTAACTATGACTCAAAATCTAGAAAGGCTAACAGTTAAAAATAAAAAATTCTTCTGCATGTAAGAAATATGCCATTAGCAAAGTCCAAACAAGTATGACAAAATAGGAAAGATATCTGCAACTAAGAAGAGACTGAGAGTTTACATTCTCTCTCTATATATAAAAACGTCCAGAAATAGAGAAGAAAAAGACCAAGCTTATTGAAAAGCAGAGTGAAAGATATGACTAGATGGGTAACAGAAAAAAAATTAATAAACATGAGATGATGCTAATTTCATTAGTAAAATTGCAAATTAGTATTACACTGAGATGTAATACCTTAGTTATCAGATTGGCAAAATCCAAAATCCTATAACACTCTGTTGGAGAGGCCATGGAGAAATGGACACTTTCAAACATGGCTGGTAGGAGTAGAAAAATGAAATAACATTCAGGAAGGGAATTCTGGCAATATATCTACCAAAATTTCAGATGCATTTATTCTTGATGTAATAATCTTATTTCTAGGAATCTCATATTTATAGTGTATATATGAAACAGATGTAGATATCTATATATACATGTATATGGTCATATCTATATCTGTGCTAATATAAAATGACAATTGTGCAAGATTAACTTTTGCAAGATTGTTATTAAATGCAAAAGATTGAAACACAAATATCCAGCAGTAGGAGACTGGCTAAATAAATCATGATGTATCTATCCAGTAAAAAACTATGTGTTTGCAAGAAAGTATAAGTAAATTTCTATAAACTACTGTCATAGAAACACCTCCAGGATAAATTTTTATGTTAAAAAATGCAAAGAATAAAAGAATGTGTGTGTGTTTTAAGCTATCTTTTATGTAAGAAAGGAGGAAAAACAATACATTCATATTTGCTTGTATTTGCATAGACACTGGGAGAACAAAAAATAATAAAAATTGTAATCTATAGCAGCTAGAATTGAAAGGGTAGGAAAGTATGGGCAGGAATAAGATTTCTATGTATTATTTTTATATATTTTGATTTTGATATTTGAATAAAAAATTAAAGTTAATAAAAAATAAAATATTTTCTTAGAATTCGGTGCCAATTTTTAAAGCACAGATATCTGTATAAACTTTAGCAAAGTGATGTGGTTTTAGATTACAAGAGGAAATTGTCAGGCTTCTACTTCCAATTTGCTAATCTTATTAGGGTACTTTATTTTTTAGTAGAACTTGAGAACTCCAAAAACTTGGTGAAAACAAGTTTTAATGAAATCTTTATGGCTAGGTACTGAGGATACAGTAAGAACACAAGTTCTTGCGTCAAAGAGTGCAGACTTACAGGAGAGACCAAAAGTGAGCATGAGATTTCACAGCATAAGAACACCACGTGCTATACACATAACAGGCAATGTGATTAACTACTTTTTATTGCCAAGGAAGTTTCCCTAGAAGAGATGAGAGCTAAGCTAGATTCTGAAAGATGACTAAGAGCTAGAAGGTATCCCGAGAGGAAGGGACATTTCAAGAGAATAACAAGTGTGGTGGTGACTTTAGGGAACTATCAATGTTCACTGTTGCTTTCTTTTTCTCACAGGATAAATTTCAAGTCTCTTAGCCTCAGAGCAACCCTTCACAATTTGGCCCTTGCCTATTTTTCCACTTATCTCAGCCCTTATTTCCTACCACTCTGGAGTCCTAGACATAGACAGATATGATAAAAACTAGAAGGATAGAAATTGTGGTCCTAACAGTCTATTGGCATGCAAGATTTTACACGTGGGCAGTCCCTGGTCTAGAGAGGCTCCAAAGAGTGTCCCTTGGAGATGTCAACATCAGGAGCTCTGAATAGGAGCATTGGCTGAGCTGATCAAAGGGAGATGGCAAGAGTTTGGGGCAGAGAGAAAAACTATGACCCAGGTGCACTATTCTCAATAAATACTGGAGAGCAAGGCCTATGTGAAGATAACTTCACTTACCAAATAAGTATTGTCTTCCATGTACTGTCCTCGGAAACTACCTCTTAAATAAATCATGTTATACCCTCATTTAACAATACTTCTTCTCATTGCATTTTAAATTAAATTAAAACCCTTGGGCTTCACATTCAGGTCCTATAGCTTCTGTCCCCAGTCTGC
This sequence comes from Macroglossus sobrinus, assembly GCA_004027375.1. Lineage (NCBI taxonomy): Eukaryota > Metazoa > Chordata > Mammalia > Chiroptera > Pteropodidae > Macroglossus > Macroglossus sobrinus. Next base: position 830,694 of record PVKZ01000165.1, on the reverse strand, counting down.
CTATCTAGCCATGCTCTGTGACACATACTCTTTCTCACAATGGCCTCTTTTAGTCTCTGGAATGTGTCAGGATGCCCCTCTGTCCACAAAGCCCTCTCCCTCTGTCTCTTGCATCATTGCCTGAATCCTACTTAGCCTTCTGTTCTCACTTTAAATGCCACCTCCTCAGGCTCTTCCTCCTGACCACCTCTTCACCAAGTAAATTATACCTCCAATTAAACCTTTTTTACAGCACCACTTTTTCTTTCATATTAGATTTATATTAGATTTTTGTAGTTATATATATATATATATATATATATATACTCCTGTATATAATATATACCTGTATATGTGTGTGTGTGTCTGTGTCTGTGTGTGTGTATATGTGTGTGTGTGTGTATGTATGTGTGTGTGTGTGTGTGTGTATATATATATATATATATATATATATATATATATATATTCTTGTTTAAAGACTTTCTTGCCTCATGAGAGTACAAGCATCACAAGGGATTATTTTGTTCAGAATTAGAAGAATACCTGGTACATAGTAACCAGTAAAGAGTTGTGAAAATAATGAATAAATTTAATCTCCATAGCCTTGCAAAATTATACTTATCTCCTTTTTCAGATGTGGAAACTGAGGCTGAGAAAGGTTAGATGATCTATTCAGCCTCTCAAAATACAGGTCCAAATCCAAATTCCACAATCTTAGATGCTCTTGTCTCCCAAATGAAGAGGGGCTTCTTGTGAAAATAAAAAGAGATATGGAAGTGATATAAGCAGCTAGAGAAAGTAACAACCTATCTCTTGGTGCTGGCCAATGGGATTATGGTTATGGACAAAGAGTAGGCTCTGTGAAAAATGAAGTATGGTCCTTAGGGTTTCAAATACGTAAAGATGTGATGGAATATTCTAAAGTGGCTTTGCAAAGGAATAGGGCTTTGAAAGGATCCTAACTCAGTGGAATTGAGTTAAGAGACTGGACAACAATAAGAATATGAGCAAAGAAAGGGAGTAAGACTGCCAAGCAGCCGTGGGGGATAAAAGAATAAATGGATGGCTGACTGAATGTAAGTGAATACTTTGGGAAGATTTTGGGGGCTTTAGGAACAAGCAGCTTAGACATAATTAGAGGGGCTGGATTATTCAGGACTATCATGAATTAGTCAACCAGTGTGAGGCTGTGGTATTTACTACATTCCTTTAAAATTTCTGACCACCCTTCTCCCTGGAAAGACTTCTACTCCACTAATATGGTATTATCCCCAGTTGCTCTGGAAACTCCTGCTCCACCACTATTAGATGAGCTATATCCTGTGGCAAGGGCCAGGGGCAAAAAAATAAACCCTGCTCTGTAGTGGAAGTAGTAGTAGTGACTACACAAAAAGACCAGAGATAGATTTTACAGGAGAGTTAAAAGTTTAAAGTTTTGGAGGTATGTCTAATACCACATCTTATGCTCTCAGAATTGGGTGTAGTCAAAGACCACAAGAATATGGCAAGCCTAAAAGGAATGGACATGAATTATTTTTTAAAATATTAAAGCTCCTGATCTCAGATATACTCTATTATAGTTAAAAATCTGTGTAGTTGCTATATTTAGAGATGGACAAAAAGTAATAATATTAGGTTAATTGTATCAATTACTAAAAAGCAAAATATTTAGCATTAAGAGTTGCTAAGAACATCTATACCTTAAAACTGGAATCCAAGTAATCCAAAACAGATATCCTATGACATACATAGAGATAGGCTGATGGCTCTTCAAAGGCAATCACAGCTGGCTCCCAGCCACCCTTTACCTAGAAACAGTTGCTAGGCAGTACTAGATTTGCTCACAAATGCACTTTTCACCCAATGATCAGTATTATGATAACATACATGCCACCTCCCAATCAATTTTTCTGTTCCTGTTTCATTAAAGACAAGAGACTATGGTAAACATTATTGATAGTGGCTAATAGTATCGCGGACACTGAATTATGCTACACTATTTCCTGTACAAAAAGATTGAGATCTTTGCCTTCTAGGTCTAGGAGTATTTAGAGAAATCTGAAAGCTACATATTTCACTAATTCTTAATTTCTTTAAAGCCAGTGTAAATGTTGTCGAGGGACCAGAATAATAGAATAAAAGATCTGAGACTCGTTGTCTTTCAAGTCCTTTTGTTGATTCACAAAAATTGCAATACTGCAATTTATTTAATTTAAACTCACTTTAAAAGTATTTAGTAGACAGATACTGAGAATTTTAAATATATAAAGAAAATATATCATTCTAGAATTTTAAGGTTCTGCTTTTCTTTTGTATTGATGCTAGCTAGCAATGTGCACAGCAAGAATAAAAGGTAAAATTAGAATGATTGGCCCTATTCTGAATGGAGCTCTTTCTACTATATCTGCCGAATCATTTATTGGATGTATTGCCATCATCTGTACTCACCACTTCCAAAACAAACATATCTTTTCCTCAAAGCAGTTATGCTTCCAATATTCCCACATTTGCTAAAAGCACCATCACATTCCTGGTCCTTTAGACTTAAAATCTGGAGCTATAATTGCCTCCTGCCCTACTTATTCACATGTCTAATAACCAAACCTTGTTTCTTATTCTTTTTGCTCTCTCTTCTGCTGAGCCATCCTGTCTATATTGATTTCATTATTGTATCTTCATTACTGTACTACTTTATTCTATTTGCCAGAAGCTAACATTTTCTTTCAGTCTAGAATTAAGAGGATCCAATCTTAGCCCTTCAATTGCCTAATAAGCTGAATGTGCTAGTTATTCCATGCCTTCTCCAAAATTCTTGGCACCTAGTAGATATGATTCCTTGCTTTTCTCTGTCTCTCTCCAAATATTTATTCCTGCCTATTAGTCTGTTTTACCTGAAATTCCCTTAATGCTTTTAATCTCTAATCACTTGCAAATTTAATTATCCCATAAAAATATTCTAAATTCCCACTTCTTCCATGGGGCTTTTCTTAATTATTCAAACTCACACTAACAGAATGCCCTCACTAGTATCTTTCAAAAGTCAGTCAGTTGGCATCTCCGTATGTTCTAGAATGCTAGTCAATCAAGAATCTTAACTCATAATAAGAGTTGATACTTATACAGTACTTATTCTGTAGCAGGCACTAAATACATGATTAAATTCAATTATTCACAACTTCATGAAGTAGATATTATTATAATCCCTATTTTCAAATGAGAAAATTGGGTACAGAGAAGCTATGTAATCTGCCCAAGGTACACAGTAAGCAAGAGTGGAAATTAACCCCAGACACATTGGTTCCAGAATCCACGCTCTAAACCACTAATCCTTATTATAGATTCCTTCCAGTTTTAAAATTCCTACACATATAGGTCAACCTCATCTTTGTTTTATTTTTATTTTTATTATTTATTTATTTATTTTTACACCTACAGCACCTGGTATTCTTAGGTGGTTTCCCATCCAAGTATAAACCAGGCATGATCCTCATCTTTGGAGTAGAGAGAAATCAAGGAAAAGAGAGAGAGAGCATTACCTGCCCAAAGTTACATAAATCGGTGTTTCTCAAAATTTAATATGTTGTGAATCTCCTAGCAGTCTTTTAAAATGCAGAATCTAGTTTAGTAGGTATAGGATGAAGACTGTGATTCTATGTTTTAAACAAATTCTCACATGATACTAAATTTACTGGTCTGCATACCACATGTGGAGTAGCAAGAACAAAAGAAAATGCTAGCTGAGACTAGAACTCAGTTCTGACTTATTCCAGTCAGTATTATATCAAACGTTATGATAACAGGTAAGGAAAGAAAACATGTGATTGAGAGAATTTGCTGGGGGAAATTTTACCTTATTTTAAGTCACCTTGTTGCAGATCATAAGTGTCAAAGTTCGTGGTGCTTTTTCCATACATATTTTTATTTTGCTATAGTGTAAAAGCTACATTTTGGTAGCTCTAAGATTTACAGCTCCTCTTAAATCTACACAAATATTGAGCCTGTCCAAGATTTATCATTATTTACTTCTCTATATTCCATCAATTTATTGCTCTGGGCAGTGATCTGGGGATGTGTGTGTGGGGGTGGGAAGGGGCCAGGGAACAAGTTTTGCAAAACCCTAGAAAGCTGGAGTCAGGATATCACTCATGGATATCTGAACATTCATTCTGCTTTTTCTTCTGAATAAGTTTGCTGCTGAGTCAGGCTAAAGAATTAGAGAATCCCAGATGTCTTAATTTTTTTTTTTTTATCAATAAGGTCATATATTACTTAAGTTCTTTCTAAATAGTAATATATGCCCATAAAAATCCAATTAGCATTTTTTAAAGAAATAGAATAAAAAAATCATCAGATTTTTATGGAAGCACAAAAGACCACTCATTGCCAAAGCCATCCTGAGAAAAAAGAACAAGGCTGGATTTCAAATTATACTACAAAGCGACAGTAATCAAATTGGCATGGTATTGGCAGAAAAAGGGACACACAGACCAGTGGAACACAATTGAGAGTCCAGAAGTAAACCTGTATTTATATGGGCAAATGATTTTGGACAAAAAAAGCCAGAAACATCCAGTGGAGAGAGGAAAGCCTCTTCAATAAATGGTGCTGGGGAAACTGGAAAGCCACCTGCAAAAGAATGAAACTAGACTATTATCTATCACCACACACCAAAATTAACTCAAAATGGATTAAGGATCTGACTATAAGACCTGAAACAATAAAAAGAAAACAGAGGAACTAAACTCAAGGACCTTGGATTTAAAGAGGATTTTATGAATTTGACCTCAAAGACAAGGGAAGTAAAAGCAAAAATAAATGAATGAATGGGACTACATCAAACTAAAAAGCTTCTTCTCAGCAAAAGAAACTGTCAACAAGGGAAAGAGACAACCATCTAAATGGGATAATACATTTGCCAGCAACACCTCTGATAAGGGCCTAATATCCAAAATATACAAAGAACTCATATGATACAAAAAACAAACAAACAAACAAACAAACTATCCAATCAAAAAATGGGCAGAGGACCTGAGCAGACATTTCTCCCTAAAGGACATACAAATGGCCAACAAATATTTGAAAAGATGCTCAACACCACTAGCTATTAAGAAAATGCAAATCAAAACTACCATTTCACACCTGTTAGAATAGCTATAATCAACAGGACAAGTAATAACAAATGCTGGAGAGGATGCAGAGCAAAAGGAACCTCATACACTGCTGGTGGAACTGCAAATTGGTACAGCCACTATGGAAAACAGCACGGAGGTTCCTCAAAAACTAAGAATTGACCTACCATATGATACAGCAATCCCTCTACTGGGTATTTATCCCAAAGACTTGGAAACCCATATCCAAAAAGATATTTGCACACTAATGTTCATAGCAGCATTATTCACAGTGGGCAGGACATGCAAGCAACCGAAGTGCTCTACAATACATTATACACTGGAATATTACTCAACCATAAGAAGAGATAAAATATTGCCATTTCCAACAACATGGATGGACCTTAAAATAATCATTCAAAGTGAAGAAGCCAGACAGAAAAAGTTGAAAATCACATAATATCACATATATGTGGGATATAAACCTAAAAGCAACAAATGAACAGGACAAACAAACAGAGATTCATGGACATGGACAATGGACTAGTGGTTATCAGAGGGGTGAGCAGGGAAGAGGGAGGTAGATGGAAGAAAAAATTTAAATAATTTCTTCAAGTAAAAAAATAAGTTAATAAAAAAAAGAGCAAGAGAAAATCCAAAACAGTTTCATTAGGGTGCCATTAGATATAAAAAATCCTCTGCATTATGTAGATGCCAACATTTCACTGACAGAAATGTGTATTCTGCAGTGAGTCTGTAGTCATGAATTACCTGCCTTGGCCTATGTATTCACATACTCTAAAATTTAAGAGCATATAAAATTTGAAAAAAGTAAGACATTTGCTGAAAATGCACTTGAATTAAATGTGGAAGACCTGAAGTGGAGAAAAAATTTAAAAGCTTATGGTGTTATCTTTTGATTACCCTAAAGAAGGCACAAGACTGATTTTACTGTGTGTAGGCTAACCAGACTTCACACCCAAATAACAAGCTTTGCCAGAGAAAAAAGATTTCGTAAGAGCAAACAGAGGGGGGAAAAGCCATAGATAAAGTTTTGTAGGTAAAATAAAACTATATAAAAGGAAAGTTGATATAGCTAACTAAAAATTAGAGTGTTAGGGAACAAGAATGATCTGATAATGAAAATTAAGAAAAAATGATTAAACTGATTTTAAGTATACGCTTAAAAAGGACTGATGACAAGTGAGGAAAATTGGGATCAGATACAAGTAGACTTTAAAAATTAGATTAAGATGTATAATAATTAAGAGATTAAAATTCTTTTACAGAGATTTTTCTTGGATATTCTATATTTTGTGTAAGATAATAAGAACAAAGCCTGAACATAACTGTCGGTAAATTTTTCCATATTAATACAATGTTCTATGAAATAGTAATCAATACAATTAGTCATACACAATTCTAAGAAATAAAAGCTATATCAAACTTTAAATTGCTTAACACCATTGTTGAGTCAAAGAATGAGGATGATATTTAGAATCATGTTACATAAAAAATTAACTTGGATTAAAAAAATAGTATGATCTGAATCACTGTAATCACAAAAATAAAAGCTAGTAAAAGTGGAACTGATTAAACAAGTACATAAAAGAAATTAGTCCAACTAGTGTGAAGAGAGAAACTATAGCGGTTTTGCCAAAGTCTTCATCTTTAAAGGGACAAAGAAAGTAAGAGAAGTGAGCAGAAGTTTCAGACTAAGCAAAAAAATGCTATATAAAATGAAGAGCCTTAGGGATCCAACTACAGTCTTCCTTCCTCCATATTTAGTCCACTTAAATAAGACTAGAAGATCAGTCTTCGCAAGAAGGTCATAAGCACACTGCTCCTGTGTATTCATTCTCACTCTGAATTCAAAAGCGGTATTATCAAGGACCTAGAATAAATGCAGCTTCTTTTTTTTCAATAACATACTCACCACTAGGTTGCAGTCTTAGCTCAATCACTTCTTTAAGAACATTTATTCACAAGCAGTTGACCATTTTAATGGTTAATCATGTATTACTTATCTCTTGTGACAAGAATTGATACAAGCCACACTCAGCTTTATCAAGCAGTTCAGCAGCCTACCTAGATTCCATAGCAGGTACATTGTTTTTCAAGAGCAAATAACACAAATTGTCAAAAAAGTTCTCACTGGCAGCCTCTTAAAAGCTTTCTTCCATTACAAAGCACATGAACATGTAGCCAAAAAATGAAATAAAATAAGTCATTCCTTGAGAACTTTAAACCTCTAAGTTTCAATATAGGACCAACGGTTAAATAACAAGTACATAATACATTTCTCTTTGTTTCCATCGCCTTTCATGGACCCTAAGACCCCTACATAGGAAGCATTTTTGCTGTCCTGATTCTTTCAAGTCTATCTTTCTGTAATCATTGTAGGCATTTCCAGTAGTGGTTCTCCAAAAGAGCTTCATGTAATATTCATTCTATACTAAAGGAATATTTTTAAAGGACCATGACACTTTTTATTTTTAAAAGGAAAACCTAGAGATAGAATAATAAAATAACTAAATAAAATAATTGTGTCTTATTTGCAATGCATTTGAATCTTTTTGTATACTTTTCTAATGAAAGTGCCATAAATGTGTTTCTGTTCTATGAATGACTCAAGTTTTTTGGATGTTTTGGAGTGAAGTAGATAGTTATAACAATTTTTTCTAAAGAAAATGCTTAGATATTTAGTTTGAAATATATTTTTTAAAAATAATTTCCAACAACAATAAAGCATACAATTATTTTAAAAGTCATGTATAACCATATCAACTCTCCCAAAAGATAAAGCAATTGGTAATCATCACACAAAACAGACAATATTCATTTAGAGCCTAATACATGTCAGACCTCATAGTCAGTGCTTGTCATGTACTGTTTCATTTCGACTACCTGTAAGGTAGATTCTTTAATTACATAGTCAGTCCTCCCTTTACATAGTAGTGCAGGACTATAAAAATTATTGTGTAAGCTGAAACTATAAAAAGAGATCTTAATAATCAATAATCAATGGGAAAAATTACAATTGTTCCATGACTTTAGAAATGTTTGCTAAAACTTAACAAATTCCTCTGGGACATCTTTTTTTTTTTTTTTTTTTAATCATAGCTACTTTCCTTATTTGTGTTAATACAGGAGCTGTCACTAAGCCCAGAGGTGTTGGCCAGGCCAAAGGGACCAGCAGCTTCTTTTGGCCACCAGGCTGACAGGGGATGTTGCCCAGCATGCAAAGAGGCAGCAAAGGTAGGGCACTGAGGACCCCAGGTTTTGTTGGGCCCCTGCCTTCAGATCACATAAGCCACATACATACCTCTCTTCCCAGATAGCTGGACATTTTGGAGAAGGAAAGAGGATAGATTAAGAGACTCGGTATTTTATGCAGCAGAACCTGAGTGCTACCTAAAAGAACTACTTAAAAATACTGGATAGAACTTTAAACTGGATTGAACATTGACCTTTTTCCCCTAGATTTTTTGTTTTGTTTTTCTCAGCAGCTGATGGTGAGCATGGGAAGAACAGTTCAGCTACAAAGTGAAGAAGCTACAAGTTATCTGCACACTTGAATTATTGTTATATTTACAATGTTAACAAGCATCGTGAATCTCCAAAGTAGTATTTCCGCACTTATTTTAACACAGAACCCTACTTTTTTTCCTCCAAGAATTGTAAAAGCTAACCCCAATTGCACATTTTCTATCTTCCAGGGACTATATTAAGTAAATGCTTCCCAATATCACCATAGAATAACATGAAAATAAATGCCACATCACTCACATTATAGCAGAGAAAATTTAGATTAAAACTAATGAATCTTAAGTCTCAGGGTCACTCACTTGCATAGGTAGGCCCCTTCCAAGGCCCTGTATATAATTTTGTATTTATCATTTTGTACTTTTTTAAAAAAAGATGGGCACTATATTTTAGCATCACTATCTCTTGCCACCTGATTGCCACCTATGTGAAATATAAGGTCCATAATGGAGCTTACCTGTTAAAAAAAAATAATAGGGGGAAAAGATCTGTGTTAGCCACTTGTATCTTAGAGATTAGAAAACTGTAACTAATTTAGTCACATTATTAGTATACCTCAAGATCTGGGATTTGAGCCCTGGTTATCTGACCCCATACCCACAACCTTAACCATTATGCCCCACTGCCTCTCACCAGCTTGAGGTGTTACTTCTATAGTAAACTAGTTTTGGAATTTGTTTATAGACTAGGTCTAGCATCCTGGGGAAAAAAATTAACCCACCTACATACACTCAAAGTTAAATAGCCACATGAGAATTCAAGAATAAAGCGAAGCCAGTTCTGTCAGATGGGAAATTAAGTCCAGGCTTTGGGCTCTCACCTTATATTCAATCTGGGCAGGCCAGAAGAGAGAGGAAAAAATTCATAAAACCCAGAGACATGTTCAGAAATGCCAACAAATCCTGTGTGTGGTCCTTAGAAATCAGAAGGTAGATTAAGTCCCAATGCAGAGAGAAAATGGTGGTAAGGATGAAGGGCCAGACGGCCACAACTGGGATACGGACTGAGGGAGAGAGTACTAATGCTAAGTTATTTTCATCATTTTCCTGTGGGAACCTAAAACTGGAGTTGCAATCATAGTAAGCTGAACTAGAATATACCTCATCTATTTAACGTTGGAAATCTGACCCACGTTAAAGGCTTGCAGTTTTGTGTAGAAATTAGAGCTCTGCAAAACAGGAAACTTGGTGTGCTTTAACACACACACACACACACACACACACACACACACACACACACACACACATCTAGAACATTGACCATTACATTGATCTCATGGCTATGGAAAGCAAGAGTATTTTAACTGGGAGTAGCCATATGAAAATAGGAGAGAGCCTGGATCTAGGTGGAGTGGAGAGTCAGAGGATGTAGTGAGCATTTCCCTTTTTCCTCATTCCCTGACTGAAAAGGAAATAAAAAATAAATTCATTTGTTCTGAGACATGAACAGTGGAGAAATTGAGAATATCTCCAGGAAGAAGTGAACCACTGAAAGGGAAACAAATAAATAAATAATGGAACCCAGATTAAGGTGCACATGTATCTCTTCTCTCCTTTCCTGTCTTCTCCTCACCTCTCCATTCCATCTCTTTCCATCTCTTCTATTTTCTTTTCTCTCCTGCCCTCATACATAGACACACACACACACACAGACACACACACACCATCCATATGAGAAACATAAGCCAAGGCTTAGGCTCTTGTTCAAAGTAAATATCACTAACCAAGTCAATTTACTGTGCCAAAAAATGAAGATGAGCTTAAAGGGAAAAATAATTAGATATCTAAAAAACATAATGTATTTTGAAGTAAAGATAAATTTGAACAAATTACAAAAAATTAACTATCAAAGACAGAGAAAATTCTAAAGACTTCCAGAGGCAAAAATAAAAAAGAATAAAAAAGAATATTAAAAATCACCTTTAAAAAATAAGGATCAGATAGGCATTAGACTTTTCAACAGCAATACTGCTTAGAAGAAGACATTAGAGTTAAATTTTCAAATTTTGGAAAATTTTAAACCTAGAAACATTTCAATTTAACTATAATTTAAATGTTACAACTAAATATTACAGAAAGTTTATCATGCATCCTCTTTGAAATTATAGGAAAAGAGAGATAATCCAGGCAGTGAAATATGTGCCAACAAATAAAGAACTGTGTACCTTGGTATTGTTTAAATGAGTAATTACTACAAATAAACACACTTGATCAATATGAATCTGGAACTAAAACGCTAAATGACACAAATAGGAGCTTGAGGTATACAGATGCACATCAAAGTGTTTTAAGGACCTGTTTGTTTGAAGAAAAGAATGAGATATTGATAAGCTTTAGATAGTACCCCTGGTTCAATAACTTAGGGGTAATCTCCAGAAGAATAAAAGTAGAACGAATAAAGTTCAAAACAGCAGAAGCAAATTTGATTATCCAATAAATGGTAGGAAGAAAGCATTGTGTCTTTCCCAGCCTTCCTCAAAGGAGAGAGCCTGAATCAAGGTCTTGTATGCAAGCGGTTTACTTCAGAAAACAATCCCAAGGAACAGGAGTAGGGAACTGGCAGGAGTGAAACCGAGAAAGCTAATTTAAGCCTTTGTTATTAAATTGATCAGCATGGCAGGCAAACAGGGGCTTAATCTACTAGAGTCTTCTGGGGAGCCATGCAGAATGCATTTCAAAATTACCTACCTAAGGAATAGACTAGAGCAATATTTATCTCCCAGCTCCTATGCTTTACTGACTAAGAGTTACCCATGGTTGTTCATCTACACTTTTTGGTTTGCCCTATGTCACAATGGTGAGAGGTTCCTGAAGGGTCCCCAGCAGTATTTGTAGAGAAGCCCTGGAGCAGAAAGCAAGAGATCCATAGTACATCTGAGACAATGTGCTGTCAGGTTATACTTATATGCAGGTGGTGACTTCAACAATGGCTAGAGTAAAAAAAAAAAAATGAGTCAATAAATGGCAGCAATAATTATAATGATAATCATTGTAAATAGGTTCAACTTATTAGGTTGAAGAGATGCAGTACTATGTTCTTTAAACTTTAAAGGATGAATACAAAACTATTAATATACTGTGCCTTCTAAGACTTGATACACAATCTATATTCTCTGACTCTATGCAATAAAATTAGAACGGAAAAGCAAGGAACTTCTTCCCTTTCCCCCTTCCACCCTTCTTCCTCCTTTATTTCTTTGTTGTTGTTGTTGTTATAGCAAACTACATTATCTGAATGAATCCTTCTGTTGAAAAAAACTAAATATAATGAATAAATAATTTTTTATAACCTTTTTAAAATTAATGAAGAGCTGACAAGATTGTAAAAAGCCTGAAAGGGACAGGAAAAACCTAAAGAGGTAAGACAATACAGAGTCCTCTACTGGCCTGAAGGTGTTTGCCAATCCCATTAAATTAGAACTCTCAGTTTAATAACTTCATTTGAATGAGGAGATAGAGGGGAAAAAAAGGAAAAAAGCCCAGAGTAACACAAGCTGAGAAGACTCTAATACAAGATACTTTCCACAATAAGCTGGGATCTCAAAGAGTTACACTCTGAGACTAAGGGTTAACTAGAAATGAAGTAGCATTTATATATTTTTACAGTATACATATCCAACACTGAGGTAGACCTAGGGGCCTTAAGTCTTGAACTTAGATTAAGGTGGCCTGGTTATGGTAGTATAATTAATGTGCCTAGGTATCAGGCAGAAGTCAATTCAAAACCTCTCTGGAAAAAGGAAACTTTACCCTAGATCTCAGAATATTCCTGTAATATTTTTCTAAGTACAGTAGCTACAAGGAAGCCAAAGATAACCAAGTTAATAAACAAAACACAACAAGCAAGAACTGAGGAAAAACAGACAAAAGAAAAAGCAATAGACAAAAGAAAAATAAACCTTCAGATAACAGAATTACTTTATAGCCCTAGACTATGCTGAAATAAATGAAAGGCAAATTTTGGGGTAAAAGTCTGCATAATTGATGAACCTATAAAATCTGATACATCAAAAGGAAGCAAATAAAATCTCTAGGATAGAAAAACACAATGTCTCAAATTAAGAACTCAGCACATAGATTAAATAGTAGGTTATATACAGCTGAAGAGAGAATTGGTATATTGGAAGGTAAGTACAAAGAAAATATCTAGAATGTATTACTGGGGGACAAAAAGAATATATAGAAGGGTGATATGTTTAACATAGAGAATAAAAAGATCTAACATAATTAATTGGAGTCTCAGAAGGAAAGAATAGAGATCAATACTTAAAAGATAATGGCTGAAATTTTATTGAATTTATGAATTCAAGAAACCAAAATAACCAATAGGCAAACTTATAGCTGATTTCTATACAGTACCAATGAAAGCTTAAAATAAGTAGAATGGTATTTTTATTGTCCTGAAAAAAATGTGAAACTGGTTTCAGAAACTATAATTCTCAAGAATAAAGGCAAAATAAATGTAGTTAATGACAAAATGTGCAATAACGTGGATGAAACTTGAGATTATCATGTTAAGTGAAATAAGCCAGACAGAAAAAGTTGAGAACCATATGATTTCACTTACATGTGGGATATAAAATTGAAAGCAACAAATGAACAAGACAAACAAAAACTGATAGACATAGACAACAGTTTAGTGGTTACCAGAGGAAAAGGGGGAAGGGGAGAAGTAGATAAGGGTAAAGGGGATCAAATATACAGCGATGAAAGGAAATTTGACTTTGGGTGGTGAACACACAATGCGATATACATATGATGTATTATTGAATTGTATACTTAAAACCTATATAATTTTATTAACCAATGTTACCCCCAATAAATTTAATAAAAGGTAAAAGTATTTACTACCAATATACCCACAGAAAAATTCTGAGCATCTATAGAAGAAATTAAAAATGTAGAAAATAATAAATATGTAGGTAAATCTATTTAAATAATGTGTTATATAAAACCATAGTAATAATGTCTTTCAAGGTTTAAAAATTATATTTCCTGTAATGACAAACATGGTTATTCCAAACAATGCCCCTGATGAGCACTACTAGAAAAGCTGGTACCAGAGAGCCTATGAATAATTACAGGGCCAACATCCAGGGGAAGAAAGAAACACAGATAGGAAACCTGGCATTTGAGACATCTATTGATTCCCAAAGAATCATCTGATAGGCTAAAAGCTGAACTGAGCTTTCTAGACCCACAGGGTTTAGCAGGACGAAAACTGGAGTTCCGGTTCAATTAAGTGGTAATGTGGGACTGGGCATTCCAAAATGCTACAGTATAAGAATAAGGGTGAATTAGAATAGAACATTAAGCTTCAAATCACTTTAATAACTGGACTGAATTAAAATAATCTGGGATCACTAATGCTCCTAGATACCTGCCTGCAAGAATAAATCCTCTTAGAAGGAAATATAGTATTGCTGTGGCCCTCAAAATATTTCTACAATTTTTCATATTCAATTCTAGCACTCAATTTAAAAACACTATGGATACTGGATACACGCTAAAATAGTAAGAAAAGCAATAGATAACAGAAAGAGACACACAAAGATACAGATATTATCAGATTGGGTACTTAATGCTTAATGTTTCCGAGGAACTCAAATAAGAGCTAGAATTTTGACAGGGAACTAGAAACTGCAAAAAAGCTAAATAGAAAATCCAGAACTTGAAAGTGTAATAATTGAAATTATAACTCAATGGATTGTTTTCAAGGCAGATTAGGCACAGCTCAAGAGAGAAGTAATGAACTAGAATGCAGATCACAAGAAAATATCCAAATCGAGGGACAGAGATAGGATGGGAAATAGAGACAAAGAGAAAAATCTTCAAAACAGATTACTTACACATACAAACCAACATAAGTCACAGCTCCTTTCTCAACAGAAAAAAAAAAAAATGAAGCCAAAAGACAGTGGAATGATAGCTTTCAAATGCTTAAAAAAGAATTCTAAAACCAATTAAAATGTCCTCAAAATAAAGTTTAAATAAAGCCATTTCGTACCAAACCCCCCCCCCCAAGAGAACTGGTCACCAAAAGACCCATTCTAAATGCAGCAAGAAAATTATCTTAGATGGAGATCTGGGGATGCAGGAAAGAATCAAGAGGAAATAAATAGATATATGGGCAATTTAAGTAAATTATAAATAAAATTGACTGCATAAAACATAATACCATCTGAATAGATATGGGTGAATATGTATATACACTCATGTTTATGTATTTATGCATCCTTATGTATATATGTATATACACATGCGTGTATTTATGTTGAATGTCTTGTGTGAGACTCTTGCCCATTCTATTGATTGGGTTGTCCCTCCCTCTGTAACTGATAAGGGGAACATCATGAAGAAAATTTCAAAATATTTGAACTAAATAAAAAAGTTTATTAAGAAAAAAAGGAAGAGGATATAAATAAATAATACATGGAACAAAAAAGTGAAAATAGCCCCCCAAAACCCAGATCTTTTTAAACATGAAAGAGTACTATGAACTACTATAAGTTTGTAAATTTGAAAACTTGATGAAATGAAAAAAAATTGGAAGAAGATAAAATCTCAAAATTGCCCAAAATGAAAGAAAATTTGAATAGACCAATAGCTACTAAGTAAATCTAATCAATTATTTTAAAAAGTACTTTTTTAGATCAGCTAAATGTAAACTATTCTATAGGTAAGGCCCATAAGAAACTCAAAATCTCGAATTAGTGGTAAATCTATTCAATTAATTTTTTAATGCTAGTATGGTCTTCATACTAGATCTGATAAGTAAAGGAAATTTGGAGTCATTTTCACATAAACATAGATGCAAAATAATATACAAAATATTAAGTAATTGAATCCAACATGCTATAAATAGTAACAACAACAATAACAACAATACATCTTGATTAATAGGGTCGTATCAGGAAGGTATACTCTAAAGAGGGGAAGGCATATGACCAGCTCAATAGATGTACGAAGAGAATCTGATAAAGTCCAACAACTGTATATTGATAAAAAGCTCTCAAGAAAACAAGGAAGTGAAGGAAATTCCCTTATTTTGTTAAAGTTATCTATTTAAAAGCTACGGCAAGAATCATATTAATGGAAAAACTTTAGAAGCATTTTCTTTACATTCAGGAACAGCATAAAGATGCTCCTGGTCAATAGAAGAGAAGCCCAAAAGTAAATAAATAAAAAGAAATAAGAAGTAGATTATGGCATTAACATATAAAAGTTTGTCATGTTCTTCTTTCCAACAATTAGAAAATTAGATATAACAAAAGTATTAAAAACATTCATAATTCCCCATCCTTAAATCAACAATGACTACACAAGAAAAATATTTAAAGGTTACAAATAAGGTTACAAAATTCTACTAAAGGTTACAAATAAGTCTTAAATGGAGGTATATAGCATGTTTAAGATTGGAATGATGACCCATACAGAAGTGAGAGGAATTAAGTTATTCTAAATATAGAAACATAAAATATAAAAACATAATATTGAGTGAAAAAGAAACAGAACCAAATTGATACAAGTTATGTAAAATTTATAAAGAGAAAACTATACTAGTTTTAGGATATATATGTGTGTGCATTTACACAGATACACACATTCCTAGTATGAACTCTATTTCTTGATCAAGATATGTTTGTATACATATCCATATATTCTATTTTAAGGACAAACATTAAAGATCCAGGGAAGCTTTTCGTGCCTGCACAAATGGTAACCTAGGCTCATCCTGAAAGACTTAATCTCTCTAAATACCTAGCTTAGTTTACCTAAGGTTGAAAGAGATGATTCTGGCACACTCACTAAGTTAGAATGATAATAAAACTCTTCCAAATGCATTTACGGTGTAACGTTATACTTCTACTTGAGTTTATTAATGCAATATCACTTGATGGCTAATGGACACTGGGCACTCTCAGGCTCAATCTTCTATTAGAGATGATGTACTACTCAGTAATTCGATTACCAGTAATGGGACTCAGCCATGAGAAGGAATCTGATTTCATTTCTGGGGTGGAAAAAAGCAAAGCAGCAGACTCCAAATCAGCATCTGTTTTGTTTTGCTTTGTTTTGTTTTGTTTTCAAAGTAGGCATTTTGATGAGATAGTGGGGTCACCTTGCAGATGCCATTCATCCCTCAATTTGTAATCTCCTTGCTGTTACCAAACTCCTTGTTACGCCCACACACAGATCAGACCTTTTTTTCATGCTCTGAGGGGCTCCCTGCTCCCCTAAAGGCCCAAATCACTTGCTCTTAGCACAGAATTAGAATCACTGTTTTCCAGTTCTTGGCCAACTATCTTTAGGAGTCATAAAGAAGTTGTTCTGATTTTGCATCCTGTCTTTGAGCTTCTAAGTGCTCTAAGAGTTAGCATCTGGGGCACAGTAAAAGCCCTCTGTCTCAATCGGTGTGCCCTACATTCTTAATCCTGTCCTTAGGTAGACTTATATGTGCCTCTGTTACCAGAGGCTAAAAATGGTTCTCAGAGATGGTATACACAGCAGAAGAAAGTGCCACCACCCACTAACAACTATAAGACATGGCCAGAAGCATTTTATTCCCCAACTTTATCTTCCTAAACATCACTGATTATAATTTCTAGATCATTTTTGAGACCACGTGAATCTATCATAATAAAAAGTGGTGCTATTTAAGTACATAGTCATCCTATATGAGAAGAAAATAAACTGCTATTTTTCTAATTATGCTATTACATTATCCACTACTGCGTTTGTTCATCTTATTTAATGTTATTATCAATTCTCTTTATTGTAACTTTGATTTCAACTTACATCTGAGTAGAGTCTGGGCAAATATAAGATTTAAAAGAATTAAAAGGCCTTTAAAGAAAAAAAAATAAAAACTTAATTCCTTCCCTGATGTCCAAGGAGAAATACCAGTGTTAACAGCAGAATGCAAGTTCACTGTTTTATATGGGTCTGAAAAACAATGCTCCTTATTCTGTGAGAATTTGAATACTTTGATATCATGGGAATGTGTGGCAGTTTTCTAGGTGACTTGCCATCTCATAATGTAATGTTTTATCTGAATGTCATTAATTTTTAAGATAAAAGTAATTTTCATCTTCTTGAAAAGAAAATATTTGTTGACCAAATATACTCTCATTATGTGAAACTTTTGGGAGTATCATCTTTGACAGAGTGACCTAGACATTCTGATGTTGGGCTCCTGTATTTTGTTGTGATTTTCTCTAGATTTCATCATAACTTAGATCAGTGGTTTTCAAAATCTGGTTCTTGGGCCAGCAGCATCAGTATCACATGAGAATTTGCAAAAATTCAAATTCTCGTGTCCTACACAAGACCTATTGAATCAAAAACTTTGGAGTTTGGAGTCCAGAAATCAGTTTTAAGAGAAATTCCAGGTGATCCTGATGTATGCTTAACTTTGAAAGCTACTGCCCTAAGTCAATTATACCGTCACTATGCAGTTCCATGAATGTCTAAACGAACCAAGTTTTCTGATGTTGAACTACTGCATTTTGTTATAATATTCCATGGGGTTCACAGGGCAAGTCAACACCTTGAAGTTACAGTTTCTTCAGAAGAAAATAGACAGTCCTATTTTCAGAACTCTAGAAAGAGGCAGGTCCTGGGAAAGACAACAGGGACTTAGGAAGATACTTTAGCTGGCAGTGGGGATTATTTTGTATCGTAGCCTAATGATTATTTAGGCATTGGAGAGTGGAAAGAAAGGTCTGGTCCTTTCAGGACAGAGTGGCCGAGTGGGGAAGGGTTCTCTTTCTGGTGGCTGGGGTGTGGTGGAGGAACCTCCCAGTGGAGCATTGAAACTGCCTACCCATGCTGAGGGATACCATGAGACCACTGTCAACAGAGGTGGTGGCACAGAGGCATAATGAGATAGAAGCCTCTGTGACAATTCTTGGGACATGGTCTGAAAAAAAACACAAGAAAATAGCGCAGAGGCGAAAGGCAGGCTGAGCGCCACGGGCATTGTACCATTGGCAGTACAAATGAATGCTATACATACCACAATGAATGCTATACATACCACAAACTCCCTCGCCCCTAGATTGCTGCCCTATGACTCTAACTCTAACTGGTTTTCCTATATCTCACAATATACCTACATGTTCCCCTGGCCCTGAAATTATAATACATGCACATCAATCAGACGTGAAAGGCAGGAAATACAATTTCACAGTTAGGTCAAGGATATTGTAAAGACAAAATTATAACCTCCTACAACATTATAATCCAGTACCTATGAAGTAATCAGAAACTGAAGGAAGCAGAAATCCCACGTAAGAATTTGAGAGGGACGAATTTGAAGAAGTGCTTTGCCCTTCTTCAGTAAGTTCTTGAGAAAATGAGGCAAATTTTAGTGAGAGTTCCAGGCGCCCTATGAGGCCTCCTTTTTTTTTTTTTTTGAGAGTTGGAATTTTATGTTTAAGGTTTTTTAGAAGAAAATATTTTATTTTCCTTTATCCTAAAGTGAGGACTTCATAGAATTTTGTTAAGACTCCTAAGGAGTTCAGAAGAAAAAAACTGCAAATAGGCAACACAGACTCCACTATTTGCTCCAGCTCTTGCTCTCTAGTCTAACTCCTTGATCTCCCATTCTCTTTCTGATCCAAATAGACCACTACTAGACACTTGTTATGGGTTTTAGGAAACCAGGCCGCCAAGATAAACATCTTGTTTGAGACCTTCCCTGATTTGGCCCCCTGAATCCACTCAATCACTTCAGTTTCCTTCAGGGGATATCAATATTTTACAGGGAAGGATTGCCACTTGGGAACCAAGAATAATTCCCAGCTAAATCATAGGGGAAAGCTTGTGGTCTTTCCAAACAATTATATGGGCAATTTTTTATAATAGCAAATTTGGCTTTATATAGCTGGAAGCAATAATATAGGTTAATTTATCTTTTTGAGTTGTCCTTACATAAAATTTGGACAGCCTCTCCCTAAATTTCTATATGGAACAGAAACTGTGTCACCAGAAGAGTTTAGTGGCAAATGTATTACATTATCAGTAAAGAGAGCTAGTTTTGTTAACTTGGGCAAGTTACCTAACTTCTCCTAGTTCCCATTTCTTCATAAAATGAAGGAATTGGACTCTAATCTTTAATAATACTTAATAGTCTTTAAGGTCTAGTCCGGACATAAATATTTTTGATGATGTAAAATTCATTTTGACATGTTCTTTGTATCACCTCACATCGTCTCATTGAGTTTCTTTGCACAGACTACTAGTAAATGTTATTGGATGACTATTAGACCATGTTTCCAAAACTGTGTCCTGGCATTGCTTTTTTGAGACACCGACGCCTAACTCTGTATGACTCTACTCTTTCAGCAATGCACTTCTGGAACAAGCAGTACTCAGGCTGGTGAAGGATGAGGCTGGACATCATCCTGAAATCAAGTAGACTCATCTAAATAGCCTACTCTTATTGGCAAACCAGCCAAGTTCCATATTTCTCAAACTAAATTAAAAAATCCACTTCATTTTCTTCTCCATCTCAAAGTCCTAAGGCTAAGTACAGGGGGATAAATGAGAATACAAAAAACAAATAATAAAAAAACTTTAATGAAAACTTTATTTAAATAGTTGCCTATTTTATGCCAGATGTTCTGTTAGATACTTTATGTGTCTTTTTTATTTATTATCTTAACAACTCAGTGAAGTAAGTATTATTCTTCCCATTTTACAGAATACATCGTCTCAGAGAAATTTGCTGACTTATCAAAGGTCACACAACTAGTAAATGACAGATTTAATTAGAACCCAGTTAGTTTGAATGCTCTTTCCACTATATCATCCTGCCTCTCACATTTTAGATATTGAACAATAAGCAGGTAATATAGAACACAGGAACATAATAGCATAAATATCTGAGTAAAAAGAACATTATTCCATATAAATATGGCCCTTCTCTTCAGTACACCTAGAAGTGGCCCACACAGTTGCCAAAGATTACTTAGCAGTCTCTAATTTCAACTCTTCCCTCTCCAGCTTATGTTTCTTGCTGGCAGAATAGTAGGATCTAGGAATAGAATCTTCTCAGTTGGGTGAATTTAAGCTGTTCCTCGGTAATGGTCACCACTTAACATTACCACAACAAAAAACATACCTTTTTGAGTTGCTAGACAATTGTCTGCTCTAAATCCTAACAAGAAAACATGTTTTAAGAAACTATTAGTACTTTTTTTTTTTTTTTTTTGGTGACAGAGTCAAAGAATATAGTCACTTAAAAGCATTTTGTTGAACTGGTTGTAGTTCAACAAGGTATTTCAGCTGTACTATAACTAGGATTTGCTCAGACAAGAATCTGCATCCAAGAGATAAAGACCACATAGCTGCTAAATTCAGAATCACCTAGGAGTACAGAAAATAGGTGATAAAGAAGGAAGCTAGAAAAAAATTTTAACTATCATTGTTCAAGAACCAAACAACAATTAAGAACAGAGAAGTCAGCAGAGGTAGGATAGGGCAAACATATATTGGACAATCAGAATTAGAATTAGGATGAGTAGTTCCAGGTGATGGCACAGATGGTTTAAAATGTGGGAAGGAGCTTTTCCTAGGGTAGGAACTAAAACAGCTAAGTAAACTGAATAAATTTTATGAGGTTGAGAATGTATCTGGAATACATAAACTGGCAATTTCCAAAGACAAAATTTCCAGATATCCTTGGCCCTTGGTGCCATTTTGACTCCTCGGAACAAATAACATAGAGGCATATAAAGCTGGTTAGATGTAAGCATAAAATTACAATTAAATTCTAGTATTACGTGTCTATAGCTTTGTTATGATGGCTCATATTATGTACCTGATAAAAAGAAACATCATGCACACCTGACTCTTTTGCCATTGTTATAAATTAGGTACTAATCTTGTCACACTTGAATATTGCAATTAAGTTTCATTGTTCCTACTTCTTGCACCTTGCATCAGTTCTCTGTCATTCATTCAGTTCTCATTCATTCATTGACCAAGTACTTATATCTGGCACTTACTATGCCAGGAAATCTTCTAGGTGCTAAAGGAAGAGAGATGAATAAGAAAAGGGCTCCATCGCCAAGTGATTCTGTTCAGTGAAATAAACAATTAAAAACCCCAAACAGTATGACAATGCTAGGGCA
Organism: Macroglossus sobrinus; assembly: GCA_004027375.1. Taxonomy (NCBI): domain Eukaryota; kingdom Metazoa; phylum Chordata; class Mammalia; order Chiroptera; family Pteropodidae; genus Macroglossus; species Macroglossus sobrinus. Next base: position 808,923 of record PVKZ01000165.1, on the reverse strand, counting down.
GAGGCATGTGTACAGTATGCGAGGACTGTAGATGCAGGTGCAGCATGGAACATTACTAGAAAGACCCAGGGGACCAGCTGAGAATGGAAACAATGAATTTGCAGTGGCATGAACTTACTCTGCTGCTAGAGAAAAACCACAAAAATATCAATCCAGGTAAAGAAGCAAAGAAATCAAGTGGATTTGCTAGAGACATATAAATTTGTAACACTGAAGGGCAGGGAAAAAAAGAGGTTGAGAGATTTAGGGTACTTTTTAAGAAAGAGTTTAGTCTAAATTAGCTAGCCAAAAAAGAAAGCTAAACAGGTCAGGGAGTTTGAAGATTAGAAGAAAAGACAGATCAGGGAAACCAGGAGTCTCAATGTAATTTTAAGGGCAAGAATAGGGGGAGAAAATGAATTAAGCATTTTAGTTCGATAAGTCAATCAGCCAATAATTTTAGTATTCATATAACTTAGTACTCAAACAGGGTGAAGGAGTAAAGAAATTATTAATAATCATTTCAGGCAGCAGGTGTAAACTGGGATGAACCTAGGATGCCCAGTTGCCCTGTCAATAATCCAAGTGCCAGACACTGGGGTAGGCACTGGCGACGGGTAGAAAACAAGGCAGAAGTGGTACTTGTCATCACAGAGTTTACATTCATACAGAAATGACAAACATTGAATAAAAAATTATAACTGTGATGAGAGTTGCTAAAAAGAGAGGTGAAGGAGCCACAAGAGTTTATGATAGAGGAAATCAATGTCTTCTCTGAGGTCAGAAAAGGGGACCCTTAGGAAATGACATTTAAGCTGAGAATGCAAAGAGAAGTAAGAGTTTGAAGGTGAACAAATGAGGCATGAGTATCCAGGCAGAGGGAGGAACATTTACTAAGGCCTTGGGATAGAAAAGATGGCATTTGATTTCTAACTTCTAATAGATTTTTTAAAAAACCTTATGGTCTTTTTTCTTGTTGTTGTTTTCTTCCTCATGGCTTATTCTTTCACTCCTTTGACCATTTTAAACGTACTTCGTCAATATACTTTGTAAACATACTTTTCATTCAGGTTGTTCTACACTTTCAACTCTTGGCTCTGATTTCTTTCATAGGCTTACTCTCATGAGTAATTGTTTGTTTTATGGTGTGATTTATAATTTCTGACTATCAGCTAGTCATCAAATAGAGTTCCCAGTGGGTGCTATTCTTTAGTCTCAACTTCAGCAAAAGAATGAAATTCCTTTTTAGGTTGCTTGCTTAGCTTCAGGTCCCTCCACAAAGCAATGTGATTTTAGACTTTCTATATGTGTACGGCACAGCCTGGGTTTTTGATTTCCTGCAGGTGATGTTTTCTCATTTGTGATCCTGGAACACTATAAACCTTCTTGTTTTTTTTTTCTGGGCAAATGGGTAGAGTTCCCTTAATTTTCATTTCAAAGTCAACAGATTCTTTGTGATGCTCAGATTTATCTAAATAGCTCTGTTCAAGCTTTCCTCCCAGGGCCTGGAGCCTGGACCCTCTTTCCAGGGCAGTTGTTGAAATCAATTCCAGCTTTTAAGGCCTATATGTGGTTGCAATAATATTACGCACTGTTTGGGCACAGGAGTCTGCTTAGCACTACAACTTGGAGTCCTGATTTAATTCTTTTTTATTTTTATCTTTTTTTAGGCAAGGCAACCCTTGGTTGACCTCACATATTGCAAGGACCTTGTCAACTTAAATCCCTTATTTTTTTTTTTTTTATTTTTATGCCTCCAGCACTTGTTTTTCCTATTCAAGTACAACCAGGCTGAACCCTGCTTAGCTTCCGAGATCAGATGGGATGGGGCTTGTTCAGGGTGACATGGCCATAGACATAGACTCCTGTCTTTAATTCTAATACTTTGTAGGCTTTCTTGGTTTCAAGCTCAGCTACATACTTAAAGAAGTTTTAATTATATTTTATTCTGTATTTAGAGAAGAAGAGTAAAGGATTCCTTTGTACCAGTTCATGTTATAACATGGAAAATTTGAGAAACTTTTAAAAATGTATTCATTCACTCAAAAATACTTATGGAGCATCTATAATGTTATCAGTATTATAGGACTGAAGAGTAAAAGGGAAGTAAGAGGGGCATGAGATGAAGTTGAAGAGTGAGACAAAGTCGTGCACTTCATGTTAACAACTGGGTTTTTCTTTAGAGCAAATGGACAGCTATTGAAAGATTTTAAGATAAGTTGACATTTTTATAATGCAGAGTGGAGAATGGATTGGAGTGCATCAAGAGTAGATGTGAAAGAAAGTGTGTAGTAGTCCAGTGGGGGTGATGGTGGTGGCTTGAATCAGACAGGGAGGACAGATAAAAGTGAATGAACTTAAGAGATATTCAGGTAATTAATTTATTTAATACTTGTTTATGGACCTAACTGGGGAAGGGATAGAGTTGAGTCAAATAGCACACCCAGGAGCTTAGGCTAAGTATCTGAGTGGTTGTTAACAGCATTTAATGCGACAGATTGCACAAGGAGATGGTGGAAATTTGGTGGGTAATACATCTTCAGTTTGGGGCATGTTGAGTTTCAGGCATCAGACAGCCTAGTGGAGATATCAAGCAAGCAGAAGGCTATTTGTGTTGGGGACTCAGAGTATAAGTCTGAGATGGTCTAGGTGATATTTCCTGAAAAAAAGAGTAGAGTGGAAAGAGAAGAAGCTTTGTAATGCACCTTGAGGAATTCCATCACTTAATGGCAGAGGTAAAGAAACACCAAGAAAAGAACAGCTGGAGGAAAGTATTATATTAAGGATGACTTTTTACTCCCTTAAGAAGGAGTGGATTAAGACTATTTATTTGCTAATAGGAAAGACACCAAAGAGAAAGACTGAAGTTACTATAGAGAGGAAGGACAACTGACAACATGAAGTTTTGAAGAAGCTGAAAGAGGATGGGGACTAAGGGCAGAGGCAGAACCGGCCTTTCACAGGGGTGACACTATTGTAACAAGAGGGAAGGAAAACAGGATGGATACAGATGTAGATAGGTTTGTAAAGTTTATTTTTGAAAGGTTGTGGTAGTTTTTATCTGACAGTGTGTTATTTTCTTTGTAAAGTAGGAAGTGAGTTTATCTTCCCCATGTAATAGGGTAGGCAGGAAGATTGAGGCTTGAGGAGATGAGAGTTTAAAACTGAAACGAATATGAAGATATATGGACTTTCCAGGCAATAATAACAGCTTAGAAATCTGCGAATTCATATTATTTTTCCCACTAGTGTTCTTCAGCCTGGGTACAAACACAGGGAAGGTGGGTAGCTGGATTCATCCAGGTTGGGCTCTGCCAGGCTTGGGACTTTGACATACAGGTGCTACAAAAAGACAATGAGACAAGGTAAGTTAGATTATTGACAGGAAAGTAGCTAAAATGACAGCTTATGGTAGATAGACAGGATAAGGGAGGAAACTAAAAACAGGAAGGAGATAACAAAAAGAGGGTAGAATGGTGCTAGGGTCTGAATGTTTGTGTCCCACTAAAATTCATACTTTGAAATCCTAACCCCCAAAGATGATGGTATTAGGAGGTAAGGCCTTTAGGATGTGCTTAAGTCATGAGGGTGGAGTTCTCCTGAATGGAATTAACACCTTTATATAGAGGCTCCAGAGAGCTCCTTAGCTCCTTCCACCATGTAAGAATATGGCAAGAGGGTGATGGCTATGAACCCAGCAAAGGGCTCTCACCCAACTGTGCTGCACCCTGATCTCGGACTTCTAGCTTCCAGAACTGTGAGAAATAAATTTCTGTTGTTTATAACTACTCAGCCTGAAGAATTTTGTTACAGCAGCTATAACAGACTAAGATAAATGGTCTATGAACTGAAATTTGCAAGTGAAGTAGTCATAGATCCAAGTGAACAAGCCAAAAAGATCAGAGTCTAGATGAACTAAGAATGTGAAGTTTTTACAAGTGGTTTCCAAGGTGGAACACTTTCCAGGGATGAGTTCCAGAGTTTGACTCTGGGAATGGTAGTTATATTAGTTATATTAGTTAGGATAATACAAGCTATTCTGCATTAAAAGATGGACTCACTCCAGTCTCAGATTTATTACTAATGCTGTTTTATTTTGAAATGCTGCCATTTCAACACTGAGCTTCCAGGTTTATAAGGCAGAGAATGAGAAGATTATACCAAGTTCTTAAATCCCTTGGTCTGGAGGTAAAATGTGTTATTTCAACTTGTAATCCTTTGTCCAGAAGTAGGCATATGGCCCTATCTATTTGCAAAGGGGCTGGGAAATGTGAAGGAGAACATAGGTCTATTCAGTAAGTAATAAATGTCTCTCCATAACAGCTGAGATAAATGAAGGAGAAGATGATAAAAAATAAAGTGTTGACGGAATGTCATTCTTGATGACTGCCAGAGTTGTGGTAGAAAGGAAAACTGAATGAAGTGTTTGCTTCAGCCTTCAGTGAAGCGGGAGGGCAGTTGCAAGTTGTTAGAAGAGCAATGAGAAGGAAGAGCTGGTGGTGAGTCTTTAAAAAGAACAGGATTTTGTTCTGGGTGGAGAAATAGGTGCCCAGGAAAATGCATTTAGGGACAATAAATAAATCTACCCCGTGGGTAACAGGGATCCAGCCATTCCACTAGACTGTGAGAACTGAGACTGTTTCCCAGTAAGGTCTTGTTGAGAGATAAGAATGGCCATACAGCTGGTCCTCGTAAACAAAGAATGCTGTTTGGGTGACAGAAAATTATTTTTGAATGTTAACTGATATTTTTCATGGTATTTCTTTCTCCCCTTTTGTGTTTGCCCCAATTAATAGTTTGTGCTCATTGGCTCAGGATAAGAATTGTGGCAAAGTGGAAAGCAAGGACCTAAAATTGTACTCCTAAATTCTAGTCTACAAATAGCTTAGGCTGTGAAAAGAATGCCAAGGTGTGGTAGACAGAACAACGGCCTCCAAAAACATCAATGTCCTAACCCCTGTGAATGTTATATGGTCAGGAGGAATTAAGATTGCAGATGGAATTATGGTTATCCATCAGCTGACCTTAGAAAAGGAGATTTACATGTCACTACAAAAGTCTCTGAATGTGGAAGAGTGAGGCAGAATAATATATCAGAAGTATACAACATGAAAAGACTTGACTGGCCATTGCTAGCTTTGAAGATGGAAGGGGGACATGAACCAAGAAATGTAAGCCATCTTTAGAGGACAGAAAAGGCAAAGAAATGCATTCTTCACTAGAGCCCTCAGAGGAAACACAGACCTGCCAACACCCTGATTTTAGCACAGCGAGACCAGCAGAGAAAAAACGCCCAGAACCTTGCCCTCTTGACCAACATACAGGCAGGCAGCAACCTTCTTGAAATAAGACTACATGATCTGAGCTTCACACCTAGAAAAAGTGCAGGGAGACAGCAGACCCCTAAGGAGAATGGCTGTGTGCGGTTAGTTGGAAGGCACCTTAACTGGCCTCATGAAGAGTTCATTTTATTCTGGCCAATAATATTTTGTCCTCCCCCCCCCCCAGTGTTATATAATGTTCTTTTTATTTAGTGTTGTAACTTTGTAATGTGTCAACCTGGCTAGAACAAACTAAATTTCTTGGTTTTTCCTTTCCTGTATGTTAGGGTGGGCCCCAAGAGAGAGTCCTGTGGGAGAGGTGAAGCCTTCTGTGGAAGTGAAGCAGTAGCTGTTTTGTAGCTCAACCATGCTGTCACTTCTCTGTTGGCTCTCCTCGTTGTGTGGGATAGCAGCCACTGCTGAAACTGCTTCACCTTCCGCTAGATTCTTCTTCTGCTTCTCTGATTCCTGAACCAGGTGTGGGTGTTTAGATATATGAAGAAAGACCCAGTTTCTGCAGACCACCACACCACCAAGGTCATAGTCTACAAGAACCGATGTGGGTTACAGTTCATCTTGTGGGTCCATCTCAAACTGTGGGTTCTAGCTGGTTCTTGCTCCCTCCTACATTATATCCATTTTTCCTGCCCAACTGCCTGTCTTGTGGACTTTGAGCTCTGACATCAGATGTGAGGACAATAGCCTGACAGAGCCTGTTTAACCAGTTCCCCTAATTATCTAAGGTCAAATTCCTATAATAAATACCTTTGAATATCACATAACACAAGATAATGTTATATACACCCTGTTCCTCTGAACTCTGGAGTTGCCATCATATTTGCTTCTATTATTAAAAATTTCCTTTACTTTCCGTGATTTGAAGGAATTATATTTAGTGCCTTTCATGGATTATTATTCTAGTCACTTACTCTTTCAACTTAACTCCTCACTTCTTTTGAATGCAACTTTTTTTTTTTTTTGGACCAGTAGAATCTGAATGACTCATATTCAAATAAAGTAATAATCTGTTAGCTACTTAAAGCTATCTATAAAACACCTTTCCTCACCTCTCCTTTAGCACACTCCTAAAAGCCTTGAAAGGATCATTCAAAATACATATCTCAGATATAATGCTAACAAGGAATCAATATCTATAAATAAATTATGAATAGTGACAGAAGACAAGGCAATGTTTGTGATTCAGTTTAATCAGACATTACTAGCAAGAAAAAATCCTGTAATCAATCTTTTGATTGCTGGAGAACAAAATAAAGTTATCCTGCATATACAGCCAGAAACATAAGAACAAACACTTGCCAACTTAGGAACCCACTCTCCTGACCCCATTGAAACAAAACTTAAGCTACATGGAAAAAGTGGGGGATTTGTTAGTCTGTTAGGCCTAGGTTTAAATCTTGGTTCTGGCATTTCATAGCTCTGTGACTTTTAGCCAATGATTTAACTTTTCAGAAGCTCAGTTTTCTTATCTATAAAACTTCAGTAATAATAACAGCCTCACAGGATTGCTGAGGAGTGGAAATAATATGTCAAACTTGTGGCACATAAAAGCACTAGGGGAATGCTATCTATTGCTATTAAACACCTTGAACAGCACATGTATTCCCCTTTAGAAATATATCCCTGAAAATGATGGCCTGGAAAATCCCTACAGATGCATATATACTTTCTAACTGTAATGCCCATTCATCTTACTTTCCAGCCGAAGATCCACATTCACCAAACCTTTTCCAAAGTATCTGAGGTCAAATTAAAGCAATATAGGAGCTCACCTTCTTCATGGCTGAGGGAAAATGGGAGCTCTTGGCAGGAGCATTGGGGCTTTAGAGAAAGCAAGGCAGGCCCTAGTCCTTCCTATCAAGAGAACTGCTGCTTTAGTAGCTGCCCTGAGGGCTCAATCATGAAATGCGGGAAGAAAACAGAGAAAACAGAGGGTAGGCCTTTCCTGGTTCGGTTTGGAGCTGTGTCTGTGAGTAGGTTGCTTTTCTTTCTGACTACCTCCAACCTTTTCCCCAGCTTCTTCTTAGGTTCCGATGGTCAGGCTACCAAGCCAGAGGATTCCCAAAGTGAAAACTGACAGCTGTGTTTGTGACCTATGAACAACATTTTAGCAATTACGGGGCCATATTTAACCTTGAAATTATAGGAAACTTGTTCCCTAAAGACAATAAAAATGAAGAGATCACATAAATGAAGATGACCCAAAAATGAAGTGAAATTATGAATGAAGAAAGACAGACATGAAAACAAAACATTATCCTATTACAGGCAATAATTTAAAAAATTGGGGGACCAAGAGTGCAAATTTTTACTTCTATAATCTTAAACAAAACTCTGTTTTCCCCAGTTATGGTATAAGGCATTCAAAAATATATATTTTCTGATTCTTGCCACATGTATTATTACTATTTTAGTTTAGTATTTAAATGACTTTTTTTAAAAAAAACTCTAAACGTTCATCTACTGCGCTGATATACACATCTCTACTGTCTACATACTTTCTACTTACAAGTGTGTGGTTTCTGAAGATGAGTGGAACAGAAGAGTATCATCTTTGTAGAGACACTGTTATACTTCTAAAAATGATAAACTAATAACAGAGCATTTCTAGTACTTTCCTTTTCTTCTGTTTGTAGTATAAGTGAAATTCCATTCACAGAAGTTAGATTTAGAAAATATAACTCTGGTTTTAATTACCAGTCCTTTCCTCTGATTAGGTACAAAACTATCCTCAGAAAAAGTGATAATATTTTTTGCAGATCAAATGGATAAAGATTTCTTAAAAGGCTATTACTCTGGATTGTCGAGGATTAGGGGAAACAGGTATTTCTGAATACTCTTGCTAGACTTCTAAATCAATACATCTTTCTGAAGGATAATTTAGAAAAATGATCCAAATTCTTTAAAATATATTTATTAAAAATGTCTTTAAAAAATATACATATTTACCATCAAGGATATGTTTTGAAATGTTATTATGACAGAAATTTGAAAGAACCTACATGTCCTACAATAGAATATTCATGAAATAAATTGTCAAATAGTAATATGACATGATACTACATAATCATTAAACAATAATGTATAAAACATATTTGGTGACTTGGGAAAATATTAATATTGCAGTCAATTTTTACTTACAGTAATTTATATTATAGTAATTATTCCTAAACTAAGGGATTAAGAGCTATTTTTAGTTTTATATTTATGCTTTTTATATTTTATAAATTTTTCATGATGAATATTCATTACTTTGTAATCACATTCTGTCAAGCATTAAAAACTATTTTAGAAACCTGAATTTTAAGCATATTTATATTTGTGTTCACAAAATTTATCTCATAAGCTCCAGAATAAATTATGAAAACAAATTTATTTATATTTATTATATTTATATTTATTTTGTATTTATTATTGGAATCATGAAATTTCATGGAAAGGGATCACAAGGATATTCTGGCATAAACTTTAGATCCAAAGTTTGGCCTCTAGAAATTTAAGAGACATAATTTATATCGTTGATTAGGCTTTTGTAATCGCTAATGTAAATTATGACCTCTTTAGCCCTTAAAATATTTCCACCAGAGCTGCATATAATTTTTTTAAATAAAAGAGGATAAACTCTACTAATTTGACAAAAATAAATTATCTTTTACTTTAAGAAACAGGAAACAGTTTCTTACCTTTAAAAGCTGGTCAGCTGTAACGTTATTTCAGTATAGCTTGAATAAATTCCTTTCAATTGTTATTAAAATCTCATGGTGTAAGGATTCTCATGAGATAACAGACTTTCTGAAATAAATTCATATATAAGATGTCAAACTAAAAATTCTGGTAATTTTTGGACTATTCGTTTATTGCACTTTTTTTTTTTTTTTTTACTACATATTATGTGCCAAGTACTATACTAGATTCTGGGGATACATATGTAGTAGGCCAGAGTCCCTGCCCTTGAGGAGCCTGTAGAATAGAGTGGATATCTAAAAATAATCAGGCAATTAGATTATAATGTGCTGAATACTATGCTAAGAGAAGTACTAATGCTAGGATGAATACCAGTAGATTCCATCTGCAGGACTTACCCAGCTCACACACCTTTCCCTGGGAACTGCTTCTTCCTTTGTATCACAGCCTTGTCTGTACTATGCACCTCCAATTCCAGCCACAAATAACTGGTCAGGGGAATATACTTGACCCAGGCTGGAACTCATTCCAGGCAGTTGAATGAGTACAGTTATATAAAATCAGAACTGAGGTGGTTGTTTGAGGCTATATACAAGTAGAGAAAAGACGGTTGCTCTGCATAAGTCTGGAAAGGAGAGGAGACTCTTTATACACTTGGGAAGAATCTGCTTCCATGGTGGCTCACTAATGTGGCTGGCAAGTTAGTGCTGGCTATTGTCAGAAGGCCTCAGTTCCTCTCTGCAGCTCTGCTGGAGACATAGCAGCTGGCTACCTCCACAGTGAGTGATCCAAGAGACCAAGGCAAGAGCAGTAATGCTTTCTATGACCTTGCCTCAGACATCACATACCATCACTTTTGCTATATGGCCACCCTGATTCACTGTGGGAAGAGACTGGAAGGCTTTCCTTATTATTTGCCTAGACTGAGACTTAAAAATAATAATATTGGAAATGGCAGTAGCAGCAGCTAGTGCTGCCATTGAGAGCTGCAATACTGATCTCTCTCAAAGGGACAGGCAGGTATGTATAAGGAGGGAAAAAGGAAGAATAAAATGTGCTTATCATACATCTGCTAAGAACGGCTGTGAGCTAAGTATTGTCATGATAAGGGTGCATATACATCAGGCCAAAGGACTAGAGACATTGCTCTTCATGGTATGAGAAGTTAACTTTCTTCGGTTCCTGGCACAATGGAACCATTGTCAGGTTCTATATAAACACATGGAGTATGTTGAGAGGTTGCAGGACAGACTAGATCCCTTTGTAGTAGTCCTAAACTGAATCATAGTTTTAAAGAGCCCTAAGATTTAGGATTTAAGACTTAGGATTTATCTTAATCCTAAAATTTAGGACTCGGAGGAGTCATATGACTTTTTGGGAGTAACACTGACTTTGTGGGATGCCTTTCAGTATCAAGCACATGGTGACTTCCAGCTCTTTAGTTACCGGTACAGTCACTATATTTTCAGAGCAAAAACATGATACAATTTGACAACATACAAGATATTTGAAATTACTACTGTCACTGAAATCCTTACCTAGTCTTGGGTATATGAACTACTCCTTTTATGATTTCATGTATGCAGCAAAATAATTATGGGGGGGAAATATAAGCAATTAATAGGATTCTAGAATTCTCATGAATGAATGGGTTCTAAAAGAGGTGAACACATTTTTTAGGTGTTCATAGAATGAAAAAAAAAAAACCCTTCAGAATAGAATTGAATTCTGTGTCTTCTTTTAATATAATCTCATATATTTAAAGAAGTATACACTATTTTGTATTTATCACAATTCTAAGAGGTGAAAAATCAAACATAGCTAATTAAAATAAATTCTGAAGGACCTCCAGGTCAATAGAGGTAAATAATCTCCAGTAATAGGAAAAATAAAGAAAAGAAACAAAGAAGAAGCAAACATTTGCAATGGGGTTTCTAAGTATACATGAAGATCAATTCAGATAACATCTGGATACAGAGAGGGTCTCTGTGGTCTCAAAGACAAAAATCAAGACAAAGGGCATATGCGGTGTGCAGTCAACTACAACATAAAAGACTTAGGGCTCGACGTGACTACAGTGACCCCTGCTGGAGCCTATGTTTTTATTTTTTAACTCAAAGAGACTAAATCAAGGCTTGTATATGGGTAATTAAAATTTTCATAGAATAGTTGAGTTTAAAAATTGGGAGAGGGCTTAGAGAACTTTTAGAATTACTCTTTATTTCATAATTGAAGAAATAGGCCTTTGGCTAGGAGAGGTTAAATGATTTGTTTTAGGTCACAAAGCTGGGATTACCAGGAAATAAAGACATCTGCCCAGTTCTTGGGCCTGTTTATACAGGTGGAGTTTTCCGTCATAACAAATAAAAGTATCCATAACACACAAAACAAGAAGGCCAAGAAAAATGTCGGGAACTTACACTGATTTTAAAATAAACTGTTCACTTTCTTTAATTAACTCAGACTCAATTTTGCTGAAAAGAGAAATTTCTAATCAATACTAACATGACACGTATATTTTTCTTCTTTGGCTTTTATGAGTTTCTACAACTTCATATCAGACTTGAGCTTATTTTTGGAAAGTTAAGTTTTTCTGTCCTTCGCTAGGTTACCTATGATCCCCATCTCTGTGATTTCGACCTATGATTTTGGAAATACGTCTTTGGGCTTTTCACTTTCTTCCTCATTCTTCACCTCTGAAAAATTCTTCCTATTGTACTAAGAAGAAGGACAAAAAGGAAATAACACAGATGGCAATGGTTCTTATACTGGAATTTTTCTGGAAAGCATGACTCTGATTCTAATTCATTCCCGAATGCCCTTTACTTCTTCATCTTTCCTCTGTCGGTGAATATCTCTCTTTCTCTACTCCATAGTCAGAGTTCCCCAGACATAGGATGACGCTGAGATTTGTGCATTCATTCACCAGTCACTGTACTAGAAGGCAAAATACTAGTTCCTGCTTATATTGTTAGGTAGTTATGAAACTTTTGGCAAAGCCACTTTACTCCTTCCACATTTCAGTTCTGTCATCTTTACAGCGGGCATCATATTAGCTATATTTACTTCACAGTTTTTCAGTGTGGATCAACTAAGATTAAGTATTTGAAAGTGCTCTGAAAATATAAAGAATTATGAGCAGGACAGTTTTTGAGACATTATTTTGATTATTTTCTTTGTAGTTTTTTTCTCCTCTTCAACTATTCAAACAAGTAGCTGGATTATTTTCTATTTCTTTGCTTGTGGAACTTTTTGATGGGGGAAAACTTAAGCTATCTGAGGTTTTAAGAATTCCTCTTTCATAGAAAAGATTTTGCTGGAAGCCCTGGAGACGGAAGAGGGGGGCTTTAAGTAGTGAGAACAAGCTAGAAGTTTATCCCATTCAGATTGGAAAGGTTATAGAGGTTTATTGCTTTCATGACCAATGGGGACACTGTGCAGACTGCCATATGTGTTAAAACCTGACTGACCACTTTGACTGGCAGAGAGACAGAAGTAGAGATCTATACTGATTCATGGGAAAGTGGCTTTTTGGCTGAGGAGTAAGCAGCTTGAACAAATTGGATTGGGATATTGGTTAATAGAAGATCTGAAAAAGAGTTGTATGGATGGGCCTCTCAGAAAGCTCAGGGTGAAGCTATTTGTGTCCTATGTAAACTCTTACTAAAAAGCATCTATTGAAAAAGAGATTCTCAATAATCAAATAAACAGTAGGACCAATCCTGTGGATGTCAGTTAGCTGTCTTCCTCAGCCACACTGATGCTTCAACAATGGGCTCATGAACATAAGCACTGGAGCAGTGTGGGTTGAAGAACAAAATCCTCCCTTGAGAAAAGCTGATCGGGCTACTATTACTGGTGAGTGCCTATCGGACCCACAGTGAGCTTCTAATATGACACCCATTCCAGGACCTGCTAGTCACCAAGTGGCAGACATATTACACTGAGCCTCTACCATCACAGAAAAAAACACACTTAACCTGGACATGAGTTGCCTTTTTTTCCTGTGATGTTTCTACTAGCACGTCTATCCATGTACTTGGGGACTGCCTTGTTCACTCTCCTGGAATCTCATAAAATGTTGCTTTTCATTAAGGAACTCCATTTAAAGAATAAGCATTGAAGAAATGACTTCATGTCCCTAGGAAGAACCTGGCTCGATAGAATGGTGTAATGAGTTATTGACAACTCACTTATGTTGCCACTTGTGGGACTGGGGAGCTGTCTCACAAATTACACTATATTCTCTGAGCCAGCAACCAATATAAAATGCTATTTCTTCCATAGCCAGAATTCTTAAATCCATGAACTAAATTGTAGAAATAGTGATGGCCCCTTCATTGTAATTCCAAGTGATCTGTTCATACAGCATTGTTTCCATTTGCAGTACGTTATGCTCTTAGTTCCCAAGAAAGGACTACTTCCTCCAGGAAACATCAGAAGGGTTCTTGTGTTCTGCTGCACGGAAGCTAAAACTGCCAAACTTGAGTTCTTCATGCCACTGAACCACAAGCAAAGAAGGGAATTACTGTATTAGCTTGAACAACGGATCCTAATTACAAAGTAGAAAAAGGGTTGGTACCACATGGCAAAAGGAGGGAGGGCTATGTTTGGAAGCCCAGGGATTCTTTTAGTACTACTCCATGTTCATGGTAAAAGCTACTGGGAGATTAAAGCAACCCAAGCCAAGCAAGAACCACTGATGGCTCAGATATTTCAAGAATGAAAGTTTAGGTCACTCTGACTAATAAATAATCACAATTATCTAAAGTCTTAGCTGAGCACACAGTTGACCAGGGGAAAGGTAGTAGAAGAAGAGGTTTGCCAGTACCAACTATGACCCATAAAATGTATAGAAATAAGGGCCATAATCATCATGTATATTTTCCAATTTTTCTCTTTTTCCCTTCTTCTTTAAGGTCTTCCAGGATTTGAATCTAATTATGGGATAGGCCTGGGTCTGGAAGCAATGAGAAGTAGTGGGGATTGACCTTGAGGAGATTCATCATCTTCTGATAAATCAACTACCTCAGGTAATATTAAAACAGGTTATCTGGCAAAGCGAGACTAAGATTTTCAGACAGAAGAGAAAGGATTGCTTCTATTGACAACTAAAGCTCAGTGGGATTTGGGGACTCAAGGTAGCTGGATTCATTAGAACCTATCCAAGTATCTGCTTTCTCAGGATCCCATTTTCCTAATCAATTCCTAGACATCCTGCATTGTAATGCATAAAACTGCAGAATCAAACTTAGGTTTGTTTTCTGGGTATCTCAGCCTCATTAGTATAAGAAATAAGACTTTTTTTCTAGGTAGTCCAGGAGCCTTCTGATTTTCTAGCAGTGCCCTGGGCTAAAGATGCGAACTTCTTGAGTTTATCATTTTCTTTCTGTTAGCTTTCCAGTGAAATTATAACCCTTCCCACAGCCCTTATAAACAAAATTTCTAGCATATTTTACTGTAACAGCCACTTAACCTCCTAAAATCTAGTCATTAAAAGAGACCGACTCCAGGAAACAGGTGAATATTTCAGGAATGTTTTGTCATTGCATTGCATGGGCTGCCAGTGTCCTGTTTTCCATTGAAAGTGAGGTCATTACTGATTTAAACCTAAACTATGTATATGGTAATGTCCACTATATGCTAATATTATGATAGCTTGCTTGAAAGGAAGGGGGACACAAACAAAGGAAAGAAGTGGCCCCTGACCTAAAGTATGCTGTGACCCTACAATCAGTACTTAAAGGATTTCTGCTAAACTCCAGAGAACAAACAGTATTCTTTGAGCTGCCTCATTCCCTCTTTACCAGATGATCAGTGGGCACTATATTTGTTAAACTGAGTTAGACAGAAGAAAAGCTATTTCTTTGAGTCCCAAGTAGTGACCTCATATTACTCAAAGAAACAATGTTATAAATGATGGTTATGCATCCACACTAATTCCTGTGTTTTGGGACCTGAAAGGTTACTGAAATAGTGTTACTTGTGTATAAAATATAGTATACTTCTGGCAAAATTATGAATAGGCTTTAATTTAATAACCAAGAAACAAAATTATTATCCAGACAGTGTCACTATTGTAAAATATATTTTAAGTCTAATCTAAGACATTAAAAATATCCTGCCCATTTCCCTCCCACCTAAGCTAGGCATCTCTGGCTAAAAAGGAACCCTCCTCTCTTGTCACCTCTCTAACAATACCATGTGGTCTGGCAATAAAGGAATCACCCTTGAGTAGCTGTATGAGAAAGGCCCCTGTTGACTTGCGGAAGGTGTGGCAGTGAGATGGGCTTTATGGTCAGCTGATTAAGAAAACAGAGATTTCCCAGGGACCTTTTCAATGCATTGTGTGCAGAGTACCCAGCTCCCCCCTCCCCACACACACACAGGAGGCCACCAGAGGCAGTATTCACTCCATTTTTATCAAGACAGAATCCTCTTTTCAAGAACACCTTTTATTTCTTTCACAGTCAATACTTGACAGGATGCTAAGTAACTTGCCAACAATGGCCACTGGGCACCTGGCAAGAGAGTGTCAAAGCTAATGTTCAAAGTTAGGTCTATCTTACTCCAAAGCCCATGTTCCTTCCTCTATGTTCTCCAGTAGTTTCTAGAAAATTACAATCACTTAAAAAATAGTCAACAATTTATCATGAAAAGAGAAATTGTGCCTTACCCTGAGCTTCCCGTTCACTTTAACTTTTGAGAGCTATGGTCTCAAACCAAACACGTTAACATCACTTGGGCTCTCCCTAAGTAATTACACTCTCTGGGAATAGGGCTTTAAAAAAAAAAGTTTTCCCTTTGATTCCAGTCTACGCCTAGGATTGAGAACCACTGGTGTAGTATAATAGAAAACAGGCTTCTTCCACGCCTCAGAATTAGGCTTGAAGTTGTGGTCTGTGATATGCTGTCTGTGTGATTTCTAGCAAGGTAGTTAACTGCTTTGAATGCTGTGATAAAGAAAATTCACGAGGATTAGAGAGAATGTATTTGAGTATCTCACACTGTGTCTGGCATAAGGCATAAAGATAAGAAATGGTGGCATTAAAACTGGAGACTGTTATGGTAGAAAGTAGGGTAAGTTAGACCAAGTTTCAATCCCAATGCTATCACTTTCGTTTAGATAAGTTAAATATTCTGTGCTTTAGTTTCCTAATCTGTTTCATAGTTAAATAATTCCTACCTTATAGAATTGCCGTAAGAATTAAATAAAATACCTGTAAAACACCTGGCACATTCCTTCTACTGTTTATAACCCAGCTAATGCTAGCAAAACTGCCAATGGAAACAGTCATAGAATGTTCTTTACATTTTAAAATGTTCTGTGTTAGAGGTAGAAATATATAGGCTCTGTACTTAATAAATTCAGATAATAGTGCAGATACTATTTGTTCTATACTATCCCTACTTTACCTTAGAATAAAGCAGCAGGTGGTTGGATATGATAAAGGGGCTTACTGAAGAGAGGGCAAGTGCAACCTACTGGGCCTGTGAGCTGGAACCGAAGTGCAGGCATCGGACTCTTCCATCCATGCTGTGAGGAAGAGCTGTTGCCCGGACCTGACCCGAGTGCAGATCAAAGTGGCCCAGAACACAGCGGGAAGCCAGGCTAGACTGTCACCACTGCTTTCATGAAATTGAGTCTAGAACAGTCATTAGCTGCATACATCTCAGTGCTGTCAATTCTGTTGCAGGGGATTGCAATCAAGTTGGAATGTGTCAGTAGTGTTAAAACAAACATCCCTGCTCCATCTTGAGAGCAAACTCTATAAATAGTATATCTGGACATGTCTCACACCAGACCCTTGTGTAATTAATTATCTGTCTTCACAGGATGTGCTTGGCACATAGGGTGAAAGAACCTGAAACAGAGCCTGACATATACAAGGTACTCTTTAAGTGTTCCTTGAGTTGAACTGATCTGTGTCCTCTGCCAGGAACACTTCCCCAACTAGAACTAGATGTTAACTTTTATTGGGTCTTACCAAGTGCCTGGCCCTGTATTAGGCTCTTTATATAGAAATCATCTCATTCACCTGGCAAACTCTTGCCCATCCTTCAAGACCTAACTTGAATGTCACCTATTCCGTTAAGACTTCTTGACTTACACAGGCAGAGTCCTCTGTGTTTTACACTGAAAGCTCTTTGCTCGACCTTCAGAAGAGCTCTTACCACCTTCTACTTTAACAACTTCTACTTTTACAAGTCTCTCTCCCTCACTGGAATGTGAGGTCATCATTTAAGGCAGTTATCAATATGACTTGGTTTAAGTCTAGCATGTTGCTACTTGTCTTCTACTTGTCACACCAGTTCTTTGTGCTGTTTCTTTTTCTATCTTCTTTCTGATTAAGTATCTTTATTGTTTAATTTTCTGTCCACTATTCATTTATTCACTGTGCCTGACTATTTTATTTAACTGCCTGAAATGTAAATACTCTAAACACTCCAATCAGAAGGCAGGGGTTGCAAGACTCAATAAAAAAATAGCAAGTCTCAGTTATATGTGGTCTACAAGAAGCCCAATATAAAGCCCACTTTATTTTTATTTTAAAATAAAGACAGGCTTAAAGTAGATAGATCGAAAAAGATACCATGCAAACACTAATCCTAAGAAAGCTGGGATAGCCATATTAATATGAAACAAAGCAGACTGCAAGATGGGGAATATTACTAGAGATAAAGAGGGACATTTCGTAATGACAAAAAAATCAATTTACTTCATCAAAAAGCATAACAATTGTAAATATGTATGCATCCAATTATAGAGCCTCAAAGTACATGAAACAAAAACAGAACAGAAAATAAAAATATCCAAATTCATCATTGTAGTTGGAGGCTTCAATACTCCTCTCTGAGCAATTGACAGAACAAGCAGAAAATAAGAAAGAATATGTAAAAGTTAAATAACCTTACTTGACCTAATTGACACATACTGAATGATGCATACAACACAATATACATTCACTTCAAGTGCTCGTGAAATATTTGTCCAGATAGACCATCTGTTGGGCCATAAAAGCAGCTTCAATAAATGCAGAAGGATTGAAATCGCACAGGTATGTTCTCTGATTAGAACAGAATTACACTAGAAATAAGTAACGAAGATATATCTAAACATCTCTAAATATTTGGAAACTTGTATATAATCAATAGGTAGGTCAAAGAAATAATCACAAGAAAAATTTAAAAAATAATGTGTGTTGTACATGACTTTGTTTCGGGTTTTGTCATGATTTTTGTCTAAATACATTTATCAAGCTACAATATAAAAAACTGATAAATATATCTACTTAATTTTAAAGCACCTGATAGCAAATCCTCAAATTCATGCTTAGAATGTATGATACCCATTCCAAAATATACATCATATTATATTCAAAAACACTGACATTTTCTTCTCAGACTTTCTAGTTTTATTTTTGAGATTTAAATTTTTGATGAACACAACATTGTTCCTGCCTTCACGGAGCTTACAGTCTAGTAGCCAGGGGTCCACGTGGCTGTTTATCTGTCCCAATACCAATATATAGTCCATCTATTTAATGGCCTAACTTAAAATGATACTTTTCTTGCTTGTGTTTTTCAGTTTCACTTCTCTTTATTCTTCTATTAATTCCATGTTATTTTAAATTACTAGCTCTTAAACTGTTTTCATATCCATTGTTAGTCCCTTTCATTTCTATTCTCTCTCAAAGTTTACCTGTTTTGAAATACCTGTTATGTTTAAAAATCAACTGATATTTTATTTGGAAATTACATTTGTAAAGAAAATGACATTTGTGCAACATTGAGTCTTCCTATTCAAGAATAGGATATATCTTTCCATTTATTATTTGAGCTTTAATATTTTCTTCATATGAAACAGTGGTTCTTTATTCTGGTTGTACATTACAATCACTTGGATGTTTTAAAAAAATAGATGTCTAGGCTCCATTACCAAAGGCTTAATTGGTTTGGTGTAGAGCACAGGTGTTGTGTATTTATTAAGAGCTTAACCTCAGTCAGAGTTAATTAAGAGCCTGCATACTTCTAGTTAAGTTCTAGCTAAAGTGTTTTTTTTTTTTTGGTTTGGTTTAATTTGGGCTGTTATTTTGAATAATATCTATTTTGTTTATCTATTTTCTAATTGATTACTTTTTCATAAAGAGAACCTATGACTTCAGAGTATATTAATTTTGTAATATGCCACCTTACTTAATTTCATACACATTTTCAGTTGATTCTTTAGATTTTTACAGATATTAAATTATACCATCTTCCAAAAAAATGACAACTGTGTCTTTTCTTGTCCTATATTTATGCTTCTGATTCCACTACTTTATCTACTTGTGTTGACTAATAATTCAATAAAAATAACAAGTAATTGTTATGATTGAGGGTATCCTTAATATTTTTATGATTTCAATGAGAATGTGTACTGCCGGTTTATCATTTCAAGAAAATATCCACCTACTTCTATTTTACAGTTTTAAAGGACTCTAATTTAATTCTGTCAAACGCTTTATAGGACTGTATTATGATGGTGTTTTCCCCCCTCTTTTTACCTACTAATATGTTGAACGGTATTTATAGATTTCAGATGTTGAACCATGTTTGCACTGCTGGAATGACTGGGCTTCTTTCGAAGTACTTTGTTCTTTCAAAGTACTGTTGAATTCTACTAGCTAATATTTAATTTTAAATTTGGGGTCAATATGCTTTTCTTGCTTCCGCTGCCAGATGTTAGCATCAGTATCATGGTAGCTTAAAATTTTTCATAGCTTTCTGTATTCATTTATTTTTATTTATTAATGTATTAAAATTCTAGAACAGTGCCTTTCAGAGGGCTTTGGTTGTGATCCACAGCAAGAAATGCGGCTTTAAAAGGAGACCTGCTATAAATATATACATTGAAACAAAAGTTTCCCACAATACTTGCTCTATATTATGAGTATGCATTCTATACTATTCTAGTTCAGTAAAAAAAACTCAAAACACTACTTCAAAAAATATGTGTCCTTTGAGGAATCACAAATTATTCCATTTTCTTCCTTGGTTATGTTTTTTTCTAGAAAATCTATATCTTAACTTCACACAAATTTCAAATTTATTTGCATAATACTCTCAAAGTATACAAAATTTTAAATTCTTTCACAGTGTCTATATATCATTTCTTTCTCCTTTGAAATTTAGAACATTTTTACCTTCTTTAGATTGATTAGCTTGGCTAGTTATTGTGTTTTCTTTCTCTCAAGGAAACAGGTCATAGATTTATATTACCAATTCTACTACCTTGCTGTTTCGGACTCATTTTCTTATTTTACCATTTTTTTTCTTTTGCTTTTTAAGGTTTAATTTGTAGTCTCCTTTGTATTTTTTTTTTAAGTTTTGAGTTAAATATATATTATTTTCATTCTTGTTTAGTAATATGTGTTTGAAGCTATGAATATCTGCTAAACAGTGGTAGTTGTATCCTATAGATTTGGGTCTATAATGTTTTAATTATTATTTTGTGCACATTCTGCAATATCAGTTTTATTTACTCTTTACACCAATGATTATTTTAAATAATTTTTATATTTGCAAGTAGTGGAGATGGTTTTTATTTTGGTCATTCACTTTTATTTAATTACACTATTATCAGAGAATGTGGCCTAGATCATTCCTAATTTTTAAAATTTATTGAGGGACTTTTTTGTAGGCCAATATGTAGTCAATTTGGTCAATGTTTCATGAGCTTTTAAAAATAAAATTGAGTTTCAGTTAACAGGGTATCTATTTCATCTATTACATCAACCACATCTATTTCATCAATCTCACTGCTTCATTGTTCAAATATATTATTACTATAACCTTTGACTGCTTGATTTACAAAGTGAATTAAAATAGCCTACTATTATTTTGTTTCTGATCATTTTTCCTCGTAGTTCTGCAGTTTTTGTGTTTTTATTGCATTATTCAATGTTTTAAGATTTATGAAAGTTATAGCCTCTCTGTAGAATCTTAACTATGATAAAATTTCCTTCTTTGTCTTGTTTTACACATTCTGCCTTAAATTTAATCCTGTCTGTAACTAATGTCATGACCCCAGATTTCCTTCCGTTAGCATATGCCTGGCACATATTTTCCTATTTTTTTCTTTTTAGTTTTTCAGTCATTTTGCTTTAGCTTTCCCTCTTGTGTACATCATATATGCTCATCTTTCACTTTACAAAAGTTCAATTTATAAATTTTTAATTTTGCAAATATTTCTGATACAAATTAATATTAATGATATACATATTGTTAGGTACTACTGATATTATTATTAGATGTTGACAATGATTTTAATATTTAATATTTATTAAGTACTTACTTGGCACCAGGCACTGTTCTTGGCACTTTACATTATTATCTCATTTAGTCCCCACAACTTAATATTTGGCAGATAAGAAAAATGAAGATTAACTAATTTGCCTAAAGTCAGAGAGTTTGCAGAGACTGCCTGGGCAAAAGTCTTTATTTATTAATAGGTTTTAAACAGGGGAGGTTTTTAAATCTTGTTTCCAGTCTCCATTTGTCTTCCACTCCCCACTCCTAAGTCTCTATATATACAAATCATTCCAGCTACAACCAAGAAACTGCTGGTTTGTCTTATAATGCATGCTCCATAACTTCACACTTGATGAAGAGATGTTTTATAATAACTATTATCACTCCTCTCTGGGGTTAGTGTAATGTTTTTAAATAACTATACTCCATGCCCTCCCACAACTAAACACTGGGTATTAAATAAATATTTGACGAAATGAAATTCTAAGTAGAGTCTTTACCACACTTTATCAACTATTAAAATTTCCCCTGTTATCTTATAAGATTTCTTCTTTCAATCTTAGTAGAGGTAAGAAGTATTAGATTTCTCCAAAATGTAAAATTAAGGTAGAAAATTTGATTGTAAATGTAGTGGGTCATAGAAAATGTTCAATATTTAACAGCGATTTTGTGTCTTAATAATAGTAATGACTTACTTACTTACTTATTCAATGATTTTTGTATGTTACAAAAAAGAGAGAAGACATAAAATTGAATTCAAGGTTTAAACTGAAGTCCTTATGACCTGCTAGTACAAGTGATGTAGTTCTTAGAGTTCCCAGCAGAGGCCAGAATGCTCATGTTAAATCTAATTAAATGTGCATGTTTTCACTATAATTCATGGTACTATCTATTTTCAAATTTATGAGAAAGTCAGGACTCTTTATAGTTAAAATTACTAGAATTACTGACATTAATTTTAAATTTCAAGAATGTAAATATGTAATTCAAAATATCAAAAAATAAATTAACAGAAATAGTAATGTTCTATAGCAAAAGTTTGAGTCCCAATATCTGAGCAAATAGGCATCCAAAATACATTTAGTCAGGAGACACTAAAACCCCAATCCTAATTGCCAACACAGGTCATTGGGTCTTTCAGTTGCCAAGCCAGACCATGGATTAGATCCAAGAACAAAGGGCAACACTGTGGCATTGACCCAGGAAATTAAGCACTGACCTTATTTGTTAATTTTAGAACATTTAAAAAAAATTCTTAACTCAATATAAAAGAAATACCTGGTGCTTCAAAAGTATTTCAATGCAAATTGTCTTTGTAAATCAAATACACTTTTTAGTTCAATCCTAATTTAAATCATGTTACCTCTCTCTGAGCCTCAGTTTCTCCATCTGATAATAGATTAGATATAAAATCTTAAAATTCTTATGTTCTTAAAATTTGACTTTTTTTCCTTAAGCACAAAGCATCACATTTTGTCTCCAATCTCTTACACAGTGCCTATCACAAACCAGGTGTTCAGTAAGTGATTTTTAATAAACAAATAAATGAATAAATGAACAAATAAATACATTTTTAAATGGTTCTTTCCAAGAATTTATAAAAGAATTTAGAAAGAGAATTCTTCTTAAAGCCAATCCTCTGTGAATTATGAAAAACAATATTTTAGGCAATTCCAAGGAAATAATAAAATGTTTTTTGAATAATCTTGGAAAGAACTGAATTCTTCTAAAGCTATCACTACTTTCAAGCCATTCACTGAGTAAAAAAAGAATTTTTAAAAAGGTTTTAAGACGTAAAAATTTTAAATCTAAATCTTTGTTGTTGTTGTTGTTCTTGTTGTTGTTGCAGAAACATTGTCTGTATTTAGTCTATGATTTCCAAAGGTCCGCCAAAACAAAACCTGAAACTGCAAGATTTTTTCTTAGGGATTGGTTCTTAACTAGAAAGCTTAACTCTTAATAATAAGGGTAAAGATTTTAAGACTAAAGATATGCCTTTGCCAATTCAATCTATATTGCTACATGCTCGTTTAAAGTAAACCAAACATCATGAAATAAATCATTCATCAAAAATAATGAAAACAAGCTTATTATATTGTTTCTCAGTTGTAAATTTAAAAAAAATATGACTTCATTAAATCTGGGAAAAAAATTGTATAGCTGCAGGGAGAAGTTTGTGCTTTCTTCATCCAGAGAGGCGATGATGTGAAAGTTTCCACCAAAAGTGAGAGTGTGGCTATAGAAAATTTGAGAGCTCAGCTAAAGACTGGTATAACATATCAGGCAATTTGAAACATTCCTATATGCTCTCTCATTGCATGTACATTAAAATAAACAAAAAGAAAATTTAAGTCCGGTAAAAAGGGCTAAATTAGTGAATCACAGACTTCCCAAACACTAGTCCTTGCCTTTGGGTAAAGGATTTACGTAACTGCTTTTTTGTTGCTGATAAAATAAAATTATTTGAGCCAGGTTCTCAAGCTTGAATAATGTAAAGATTCCTTTCAAAGGAAAAATAATTTTTCAAGACCTCCCACAAATAAAAGTCAACTCCTATCACTTTAAGTGGCACTTGAAGCCAACTTGATTATAGTAAAAAAATTGCTATAAACACTATATTTGTAGACACTGCAGAATATGCATAAAGAACTAAGTTTTTATGAAATTACATATGGAACTCATAGATGTCCCTGTAAAGGTAAGGAACTTAGTTGAGAGAGCATTCTGGAATATATAATGATTTCTAGCCCACCTCAGCTGGCTACTCAAAGAGTTATGCCTTCTTGGGTTAAACTGAAGTGATAAACTCTATTGCAGTTTCGGGGGAAAGCTCCTCTCTGCAGTTATGATGAGAAAGCAGGTTGAGAAGGATCACTAAGAAACTTTAGAGAAAAAAAAAAGAATATGAAGCGAAGGAGAAGACTGTAAACATATAATCACTTCACAGTTCTCCCCACTGCATCAAGGAAAGAAGATTGCTCTGCCTTTGCCTTGCTTAAAGATGCACACACGCGCGCGCTCTTTTGAGATTTTTTTTCTTTTCTCTGGTTACTTTCGATGCTCCTTAAACTCAGTTTGACCAAAATATGACCTGTGTTGGTTAAGAGCTCTGCTAGTCCTAAATAGTGGTGTCACAGCCAGCATGGTCACACTCTAGCAAAGTCCCTGTTAAGAGCCATACAATGTCTCTGGGTAGTCATAGATCATTTATTGCAATAGCTCCACTGGAATACTCAAAGGGCCTAGGGTTTTTCCGGAGAACGAACTACCAGAGATGGCAAGGGCGCAAGGACCTGTAACACCAGTCTCTTCTATCAGTTAGAGTAAGAGAGAACCCAAAAGAAATGCTATGAACCACAGTCAGAGCAAACTAAAAACATAACCAGAGTCACTTACAAAGTCTATAAGTATACTAATTATACATCTTGAAAAATTGTTAAGTTGGTATTTCTTGTATTTAAGAAGATATTCAATCATTTATTGGTTCAATTATTCAGTAAACACCCTTTGACAACCTAATTATGGGCCAGGTATTGAACCAAGAGTTGAAGACACGCAGTAAACAAAATAATCCCCTGCCTTTAAAGAGCTGATTGTCTATTTGGGGAATGGAAAGGTAGAGATGGGAGGACACGAAAGGAAATAAAGCGAACATTTAAAAATTGTAATAATAAAAGAGGGCACAAGTTATACAATCTTAACACTAAGTCTTTGAGACTAGTATCTTTTTCCCAATGGAAAAATTAAGAAGCCAAATTATGACTTTATTTTTATTCTCTGTATTTCAAATGTACCATAAGTAAATTAGAGTTCCCACTTTAGAAAGAAAAAAAGGAGAAAAAGCATTTTGAAGTTTTCCTGAGTAAATTCTACCTCTAAAGGACAGTGAAATGCAGAAACTTTATGAGCTAGGACATTCTTACGAGGCATAACAATAAGATGAATGTTATCATCTGAAGACTGACTTGAAGATCAACTGTAAGAAATTCCACAAGTCCACAGATCTCAGTCTATACCCTAGAATGGACAAATGTGCAAATGTCTTCTGGATAACCTACACATCGGTAGTTGGTGATTATAATACAATAAAATTTATATCTCCATTCTTGGCAATAATTATATCTCAGCAAATAAATATACAGTGTTCCAAAATGCCAATATTTACTATCTCCTTAAAAGTAAAGCGATAGGTATCAGGAGGAGGGGACTTTAAGTTAGAGGGAAAAATATTCAATTAAAGTAATATAAAAATTATTGCTTTGGAGCATGGTTCTCAAAGAGTGGTCTGAGGAATCCTTGGAGTGAAGATCCTTTCAGAAAGTCTATGGACTAAAAACTATTTTCATAATAACACTAAGGTGCTTTTACTGCTCATTCCTTCTTATGTGTACAGTGGGGTTTTCCAGAGACTCCACAATATGTGACATCATCACTCTGTCAGCAATAAAATACATGCTTGTGTATGTCTATATTCTAAATTTTTTCATTTTTAATTTATAGTATATTAATACTGATAGACATGACCTATACAAACCATAGCTTTTGAGGATCCTAAATAATTTTGAAGAGTATAAAGAAATCTTGAGACAAGTTTAGGAATAATTGCCTTAAGGGATAAACCTCAACTGAAAGGGTACACCTCATCAAATTTCCTCATATTTTACATGAAAAAACTAGATTATAGGTTTCAAGGAGAAAGTGACTATTTAGATCTGGCTCAGAATCCAGCATAGTGTAAGGCACATAACAGGCAATAGAATATTTCATAAAATAATGAATTGATACATACATTCATAAGTGAAATCCATGCTAACTGACTTATTCAAAGTCACATAAAATGTCAGCAGCAAAGTCAGAACTATATTTTAGGCCTATTGTCTTCTATTCCTGCACTGTTGCTACCTAGCTTAAGAATACTTTTTTTTTTTCATTTCTGTTATGTAATCTGTTGAAAGTATGGATAGTCAGATATCATCAATGTGAGATGACTACCTTCTTATGCTGTTATGTGGGCTGAGAACTATATGGTTTCTTTCCTACCCTTAAGCATAATCAGTATAGAGTGATACCAATGGGCTGTTATCACAAGGAAACGGCAACAGTGATCAGGTAAAATACAACTTTCTGGGCTTTTCCCACAACAGAGTTGAATTTTGAATTTTTTATGATTTATTCTTATTCTGATTCCTAGTCTCCTCTTTCTTTCTTTGGTTCACATCATTAAACTTCTAGCAAGCCTTTTTGTTAGTGCAGTTGGTAGTTCCCAGACTGCGAAAAGGAAATATTTTTTGAAATACACTTTATACTCTCTAAGTTGCTTTGAACAATGCCTGGTATTTGTAACAGAGGTGAGAGAAGTTTGCTTGTTACCTTACTGAGAGTTACAGAAATGTAAGGCCTACCTATTTACAAAGAAAAACAGGGGAAAGAAAAATACGAGTCTACTGATTTGTATTTCGCCACCTAAACTCGTATTCCCATGAGAAACTGCTTTCAAAGATGGACAACCTAAAACAAAGCCAACAAGCTGGTGACCAAGCTCTCCTAGTCAACCAGAAGGAACTCTCTACTCACACGTCACAATGACACTATCTTGTATCTTTCCTGAAAGCAGCCAAAACTAGGCCCCCAGAAGTCAGAACATGGTAAAGATTCCTACACCTAGGAAATCTGCCTGCTCTGGGGCCCTGGGACAGTTGCAATCACTGCCTCTGGAAAAGGAATATATGTTCTCAAAACTTCTTGAGCACCTCTTAGTTCATTCAATACTGACCTCTAGAGGAGCTGATTAGATATAGTCGATTCTCATTATTCACAGTAGTTATGTTCTATAAAGACACCGCCAACACTGATTAAGTGCTTACTGAACCCCTGCTCCTAGGGAAAATACAAGGTTAGGCTCCTGTAAGCCCCTACTCCTAATACTTTCATCAACTAATCAGCATATAAGCTTGTTTCATATGCATTTCAGTTTAAAGATGTCTAATTTACTATATATTGTCGATTCGGTAACATTGCATTCAATGCTAAAAGCACTACAACTCAAGCCTGCATAGAGCTTATCTAACACACATTTTTCCATAAAGAATTTTGTTTTCCTAAGTCATATTATAATTTTTTTAAATTGTGGTAAAATATACATAACATAAAACTGATCATTTAACCATATTTAAGTGTGTTGTTTCATGATAGTAAGTACATTTACATTATTGTACAACCATCATCAGTATCTAACTTCGGAGCTTTTTGATTTTCCCAAATTTTGAAATTTTTAATTTTCCTAAACTGAAAATCTGTGTCTATTAAACAAACACTAGCTTTCCCCCGGCCCCAACCCTCCTTTCTGCCCCTGGCAACCACCATTCTACTTTCCATCACAGCTTCCTATGGCTAGAGCAGAGCACTTCAGCACTATGCTTAGGGACATTTTAAACAGTAGAAGCACCCCAAAAAAGGATACAAAACACGTGAAAAACATGGTACTAAATAGACTGCAAAAAGAACATTTGTTTACGGTACAAGAACTTAAGGCAGAGAATTGCCTTATTTGACCTCAACTGGGTACCTGTCTGTCAGAAGCCTCAAATTTTCACCATCCTGCACATGTGCATGGAAGACCACAAAAGTGTCATGAGTATTGATTTGGAGGTTAAAAATAAATTTTAATAAGTAGGCAAATATGCAAATATGGAATCCATGAATAATGAGGATTGCTCTTATGTGGAAATGACAACCATTGTTCACTTTATTCCATGAAGTAATAATAAAGAGCTGAAACATGCTTTGTAATAGGGCTGACTTAGAAAATTTTATTTGCCTCAGAGGCCTAGAGACCTTATGTGAAACGATAATTGGCAGCTACAACCTGAAGCAGTTCTATTTCATGTGGAGGATAAATTTAAGCATAATCTCAAACCCCTCTGCATGAAACAAAAACCAAGCACTCAAGTACCAGTTATCAATCACTTACTATATGACAGGTGCTATATTCAGTAATTTGTATGCATTATTAAATTACATCCCCCCAAAACTTTATGAGGATACTGAAGGCTAGCGAAGTTATGTATCTCATCCATTATTTCATAGTAAGAAGTTGAGATTTGAACTCAGGTCTATCTGACTCTAGAGGCTGAGTTCTCAACTGCTATGCAAATTCTAATCAAATGAAAAAAACAAATGATTTGACTTCTCAGAAGTTCATACGAGCATATGTTACAATTATTATAACATTACAAAGACTTATACATTGAAAAATAAATTTACCAAATAAATAAAACTTTATAAGCCTGATCCAATATTGTTCCATAACAAAGAATATCTGAAATCCTTCAAGGCATCTGGTTTGTGTCTGGTTTTCCTTAATCTTTAATGATGGGCAAATCTAATGCATTATGTAAGGCCATTTTTTCTCAAGAGATGTAGATACCTCTTAAGAATTTGATGAAAATGCATTAACTTTTCAGGCTACTGGGTTGCATTTTAGTGCACTGAGGCAGTAAATTAGTGTACAATGTGTAAAAGTGGTAGTGACCTAAAAAATAAATATTTGATATAAACCATTGCATTCTCTTAGAAAAAAAAAAAGTAATGGATTAACTGTTAGTCCTTAGCTTCCCAAAAAGGAGTAAGAAGAAGAAATCTCTTGTGGCCTGGAAATAGCTTCTGTTTCTTGCTGACTGTGTTTGTTTAGCTCTTTAATAGTCCATTTGATTAGATCTTGTGGCTCCCAAAGCTAAAGTTGAGAGTTTGATCCCAACAGAGGCCACTTACATTTAGAGAACAAAAAGCTCTATTCTCTGCTCCCAGACCTTACCTCAAATCCTTGCCAGGTGTCTGCCCTCTGGTCAAAATGAGAAACTGGCAAAAGGGTGCAAACCTATTACATTATTGGAAAACAAAAAAAATGGGCACCCTTTCATTATGGCACTCTTTCCCTTTTATGTGTTCATAATATCCTCACATAATTTATAGAGAATAGATACTATATTTTTTGCTTTTACCACTGGAAATCTGAGGCAAACTGTAATTAAGTGCTGCACTGCCAATCATAAAATCCATTATCTTCTTATTCTAAGTTTGGAGATTTTTCTACTGGCTGACATCCTCTTGATAATAAACAATGAAGAAACACCTTCTGAGCAATATTAGTCTGCAACTTTAGAAGACAAGAATAGTAATCAGTCAATATCTGAGCACAATTTTCATATTAATAAAAGATACAAAATTATTAAAAAATAATTCCACATGCGATATAACATTACAATAAGTATGATTTTCAAAATGTGCTAAAAATTTAGTCAGAAAAATAAGTTTCTCAAATTATAGCTGAAAATCACTAGTATCACAAGCTTGACTTTTCGTTCAGGTTTTCCTAATTAAAATTTATATTTCCCTAATTACACAGAACTAAAAATAATTTAACAAATAAAATTCTTTTTACTTCAAATGCTTGCCTAAATAACATAAAATCATTTTAGTTCTTGAGGAAATAACATTTCAACTTTTTAAGTATGAGGTATAAATTAATATTTACTTATTTAAATTATAACCTGAGTGTCACATATGAAGGTTAATAAGATTTAAGTGTACTTTATATTACTGTTAACATAGACTTTAATTTTTCAAATGTCACATTTATCTTTCATTATTTGTAGATTTATTTCTTCTATGAAGTACTCAAATGAATCAGCTCACCCTTGACTGTAACAAAATACTGTTTGGTGACTTGTGACAGACAGGGTTTTAACCTCTGACAGCGAGATTCATTGTGGAGCAAGAGCCAATCATAGATCCTGACGACACTTGTCTCATCAAAGTTGGAATATAAAAAGCCACTTGGAATACAGTATAAAAGATTCACTGGTGTGGCAAGTTGTCTCTCTGACAGTACAGGCATTAAAATTTTGCTTGGCTTTACTCAACAGCAAAACAAAAGTAAAAGAAGAAAATAAGAACAGGGGGAAAATTGTATTGATTTTAAAATCATGCAAAAACTGCAAATCTATGTTTATATTTACCTGTTTATGCTGATTGTTGCTGGTCCAGTGGATCTAAATGAGAACAGTGAGCAAAAAGAAAATGTGGAAAAAGAGGGGCTGTGTAATGCATGTACTTGGAGACAAAACACTAAATCTTCAAGAATAGAAGCCATAAAAATTCAGATCCTCAGTAAACTTCGTCTGGAAACAGCTCCTAACATCAGCAAAGATGCTATAAGACAACTTTTGCCTAAAGCTCCTCCGCTCCGGGAACTGATTGATCAGTACGATGTCCAGAGAGATGACAGCAGTGATGGCTCCTTGGAAGATGATGATTATCACGCTACGACAGAAACAATTATTACCATGCCTACAGAGTGTAAGTAGTCCTATTAGTGTATATCAACAATTCTGCTGTTGTTCTAATGTTTATGAAAATCGGATATATTTTCAGGTTCTTTTAATAAGCTGTTGGCTTGTATGTAAATAGGGGGGAAAACAGTTTTTCCCCCCAAGATTTTATGAGACATGTACTAATGAGACCAATATCTGAAAATGCTTGCATAGCATTAATGTTATTTAGTTTAATGTGACAGATATAACATGCTTGTGCTTTTCACAGCTTAATACCACCAAGGCAACTATTGAGAGAAACTACAAGCAATGTTAAAACTTTCATGAAATTTCATAATTGCATTTGGTTGCTTGAAATATGCATTTATAAGTAACAACTTTTTTCACTAAGAATAGAGCAAGAAAAAAATTTGTAGAGGTTTAAGCCTATTTGAGCATGTGCTGAATACCTAGAATGATTTGTTATTCAAAGCTATTTCTCACAGTGTTTTTATGTTCTTCACAAATAAAATATTTAATTTTGAAAGCAATTACACTAGAGTGTGAAAAAATATTTTTAATGTTTTAATGTATTAATAAGAGCAAAAATTAAGTAAACATAGCATAATGATTATTATGAATTAAATACCAAAAAACACTTAAGAAATAAACATTTTAAACAAGTAGGTTCTGGCTCACAAAGTCTACTTAGACCTTGACCATGGTACTATTGTTGTGAGTACCCAATCTGCATATTTCCAGGCAGCCACACTGTTTAATAACCTTCTAAAATATTATTTCATTTTTCATGGAAAGAGGACTATTACCTGTAGTATCTATGTTGCTTCTGAAAGATAATGTATTTCTTACTATTCTTTTTGCAGTCAGTTCAAAATTATTGTCAAGGAAAGGGAGAGAAGCACCTCAGGAGAAGGCATGACAAGAAAGATTTTGTGCCATGTGTCTGTGATCTTGCTTTATACAGTGCTTTATACACTCTAAATTGAATTTGAAACAGTTTCAAAATACGGTTTTCTTTATTAAGAAATCAGGTTATAATGCAACAAATAATTTTCCTTTAAGACTCTGCTATCAGATAGTCCTGGAGGAAATTTGCTTTATTTATAAGCAATCTTGGAAAAACCAAGAGGAAAGAAATTTCTAAGTACTTCTGCTTACACTGATAGCCTGGCACTGAAGATAGTATAAGCTAATTTTTGAGACAGACTGAATGAAACATTTACATTTTGGTGCTAATTGCCTGCTTAGTTTTGTTCCTTTAAAAGGCTATTCCAAAGCCAAAACATAACAGATGTAATATATTTTTTACTAACGCCCCAGGCTCAGTTAGTTAGCTGCTCAGTGTGTCTTGTCCCCAGGTAATTCAGGCCTGGGGGAGGGGTTCCTTCTTCCAGACTGATTGGTACAGCTGCTCAGTAAGTGTAACTACTCAGATTCCCAAAGAATTCTAAGTGGATGTTCCTCCATGGTGTCTCTTGTTCTCTCTAATCATCATTTTAAAATTTCATCCACTGTTCATTCCTTCAATGAATTGTCCTTAGTCTATAGCTCTCTGGAAAGGGAGTAGTTTCCTCATAAACAGCTGGAAAAACATATATCTAAAAAAATCTGAAAAGCTAGAGTAATTATTTTCTTTGATACTTTTCTGAGTTTTGAATAAAATCCTACAGATTTTTTTCATTTTAAAAGACTAAGTATGCACTCATTAATCTAATAGAAAAAAATATTCACCAATTAATATGAAGGGGGTTGCTCATTTTTTATGAGAAATAATTTCAATAACTTTTCTTATTCATTTATAGCTGATCTTCTAATGCAAGTGGAAGGAAAACCCAAATGTTGCTTCTTTAAATTTAGTTCAAAAATACAATACAATAAAGTAGTAAAGGCCCAACTGTGGATATATCTGAGACCCGTCAAGACTCCTACAACAGTGTTTGTGCAAATCCTGAGACTCATCAAACCCATGAAAGACGGTACAAGGTATACTGGAATCCGATCTCTGAAACTTGACATGAACCCAGGCACTGGTATTTGGCAGAGCATTGATGTGAAGACAGTGTTGCAAAACTGGCTCAAACAACCTGAATCCAACTTAGGCATTGAAATCAAAGCTTTAGATGAGAATGGTCATGATCTTGCTGTAACCTTCCCAGGACCAGGAGAAGATGGGCTAGTAAGTGATAACTGAAAATAACATTCTAACAACCTTGTTATGTTCTCATCATTATGTGAATAGTGGAAAATAGTTACCAATTTCCTATACTCATAAACCAGACAAAGGTATCTTACCCTAATGGTAGCCCTGTACCCAATAAAAGTAGGTATATAATTTCATATCCTATGAGACACCCTCTTGATACTTTTACTTTGCATGAGGATTAAAAAAAGTTATACTATAGTCCTTAACTTCTTAGTTCTTTTGAATTGGATATGGATATCCTACATGATTATGGATATACTACATGATTATATGAATAAAAACATGAAATCTTCATAGTGGATTCTAGTACATATTTAACAATTGAAAACGTTTTTATTTCCTCCATAAGAGTGAAATATGTTGAAATTTTTTGGCTTTATAAAGCAGAAAAATAAACTTTTAAAATTATAATTAAAATAAAAAGGTTTTATTTATAGCAATTAACTAAGTACAACATGTTTAGGCTTATATCTTATTACATATATTATATTTAAGGTCTCTCATGGTAAGTATGTTATTTTATAGGCTGTGAATACACTGATGTATATATAGATTACTTTGTGAATTATGCTAATAAAATTAAATTTTCAGGCTAGTTAACCTGTGCTGACCAGCTTATTTCTGAGCTCTATTACCATTCTTTTGTAAGAGTTTACTTAGGTATGCCAACTAACTTAATATCAGGCCAAGCTAATGAAAATACTATATGTATTATAAAAAATATTAAAACAAATTTAAAATCTAGTATAAATTTAGTTACTCATGTTTCTGGCTTACCTATGCTTGCTTTTACTCCTGTTTTCAAAAAGTTATTTAATGTGACCATATATTTTACTTCCATTTATTGACATAATTTATAACAAAAGATTATATTTGCAAGCAATAAATGTTTTTTATTTTTAAATGATCTTACTTACAAAGAGTATATAATTAGTTAGATCTACTTTAATAAAAACATAGTCTTTAAGAGATTATGTAATTTTCCAATGAGCTATTTTTCTTTAAATATGCTACATAAAATGTTACTGACTCTCAAAATGGTGTTATTGTTTTTATAATCTTAAAGAACAATTAACTATTAAGTTTATTTTAATTTTGGTATAGGATAAAAAACTACTATTAATTATTTAAGAAAGTGTTCTTTTTTTTATAAGTAGCCATTTAATTATCAAAGTTAGTGATGCGATAGGTTTTAATTGTTATTAAATAGATGGTTAATATGACGTATTTCTCCGATTTTTCTATGTAAAAAGGAAAAAAAGTCTCAAATGCATGAAAAGGTCAGGGCAGGGAAAGGATTAGAAAATTATTGTTTAAATTTCTGAATAAAAACATTTTTCAGTGAAAGAATAAAAGAAATATTATTGTACCTTTTTCTGAATCTGTCCCTCCCTCTCTTAAGAGTTTATCTTTCTAACCCACTATACATACCACCACCTTCATCACCCTACCTTCTTTTCCCCCATTACAAACCATACAGTGTGGTGAGGCAGCTATTTTGTTCTGGTGTTAATATCCAAGGTTTCTGAGTGGAGGATGGATGAGTATACCTATCCCTCCAGGAGTCATCAGACATATTTAGCCAACATAATCGGCAAGTGAGAAGAGTGGAAGTAACCTCCTCCCTCTCTCTTCCTTGCATCTCTATTCTCATAAATATTCTGTAAATATTTTAAGAACCTCTATTACATGCCAGGCATATGGATAGTCAACTTGGGGAAAACAAAAATTAAGAAGACATAGATCCGATCGCAGGGAACTTGTATTGTTGCTATACTCTTTTGAGCCATAAGGAAAGAATCAAGCCTAGCGTAAATTAAAATTCCTTAATGTTGTCTTTTAAAAATAAATGTGGTGTAAGAAATATAATTCATTTCTTCAATAATGAATTCTTGAGGTAGAAAAGTGATTCAGAATCTATTAATATTACCGATTGTTTTTTCCTTTTCATACAGAATCCCTTTTTAGAAGTCAAAGTAACAGACACACCAAAAAGATCCAGAAGAGATTTCGGTCTTGACTGTGATGAGCACTCAACAGAATCTCGATGCTGTCGTTACCCTCTAACTGTAGATTTTGAAGCTTTTGGATGGGATTGGATTATTGCACCCAAAAGATATAAGGCCAATTACTGCTCTGGAGAGTGTGAATTTGTATTTTTACAAAAATATCCTCATACTCATCTTGTACACCAAGCAAATCCCAGAGGTTCAGCGGGCCCCTGCTGTACTCCCACAAAGATGTCTCCAATTAATATGCTGTATTTTAATGGCAAAGAACAAATAATATATGGGAAAATTCCAGCCATGGTAGTAGATCGCTGTGGGTGCTCATGAGATTTTTATTTGGTTCATAACTTCCTAAAATATGGAAGGCCTTCCCCTCAACAATTTTGAAACTGTGAAATTATGTACCACAGGCTTTAAGCCTAGAGTATGCTACAGTCACTTAAGCACAAACTACAGTATATGAACTAAAAGAGAGAATATATGCAATGGTTGGCATTTAACCATCAAAATAAATCATACAACAAATGTTTTATGATTTCCAGAGTTCTTGAACTAGGAGATCAAATTAAATTTATGTTTATATATATATATATATATATATATCTGTATCTATATATGTGTGTGTGTGTGTGTGTATATATATATATATATATATATATATATATATATATATATAACAACATATGCAGGTAAATGAAAGCAATTCTCCTTGTGTTCTAGTGAATTAAAGGAGAAAGCTTTAAATCTATTTCTTTAGAGTTTCATTTAGTATTTACAGAAAAAAAAAATATATATATATATAGTATTGGTAAAGTGCAGGATTGTTATATACCATCATTAGAATCATCCTTATACACTTGAATTTATATTATATGACAGCATACTTGGTAAGATGAAATTCCACAAAAATAGGGATGGTACATCATATGCAAGTTCCCATTCCTATTATGATTGGCACAGTACATTAATAATCAATGCCAATGGTGCTAATACAATTGGCTGAATGGCTGATGTTATCAAAAAACATTTAGTAAAATAACAAGTTTCTTCTTTCTTCAGGTGCACTTTCATACACCTCCAAATAGGAAATGAATTTTCTTTAGGAAAAGAAGAATCATTTTTGTAGCATACTTGGAGAAACTGCATTATCTTAAAAGGCAGTCAAAAGTATTCATTTTAATAAAAATTTCAAAATTACAAAAATTTCAAAATTACAACCCGCCTTTGCAACACTGCAGTTTTTATGATCAAACAATGAAAATAACAGGTTCTATCAATATTGTATAAAAAGACTTTGAAACAATTACATTTATATAATTTGTATACAATATTGTTTTGTAAATAAGTGTCTCCTTTTTTATTTACTTTGGTATATTTTTACAGTAAGGACATTTCAAATTAAATAAAAGGATATGTCATATATGACAGAAAAGCAACTGTTTATATTTCAGAGCAAATTAGCGGATTAAATAGTGGTCTTAAAACTCCATATGCTAATGGTTAGATGGTTATATTACAATCATTTTATATTTTTTTACATTATTAACATTCACTTATGGATTGATGATGGCTGTATAATGTGAATGTGAAATTTCAATGGTTTACTGTCATTGTATTCAAGTATCAACGTTCCATTATTTTAATACTTATAAATATTATTAAGCATACCAAAATGATTTCACTCTATTATCTGAAATGCAGAATAAATTGATGATACGTTAACAAGAATTGTTCATTTTATTTTATAATTCAATAATGAATATATTTCTGTATATATATACTTCTGATTTGTAAATCAGGATTTTGTTAATCAAATTTATTATATTTATGACAGTGAAATTATTTCTTGCATTTAATGTGTAGAAACAATATAAATTATATTAGAGTGTTGAAAGACACAACAGTTCTATGTTATGAGGGTTAATTCTGGATTTCTGATTTTTACTTTATTACAAAGTAACAGTTCAGCACAAAAGTTTGGTTTAGGAACTTTAGATCAGCTAATCTGGTTCTCATGAGTAAAGTTCCCATTAATTTGGTCCTAGTCAAGTTGCTTTACAGATACAAAAGTAAGAACTAGTTATATCTGTTTCATTTCTCTTTATCGTGACCTGAAAACTATTTATATGTTTTCATAGGTTCAATTTTCAAATGATTGCAGTTGGCAAGTGTATGTGGTCCTAGAGTTACAAGTTCTACTGAAGCCACAGGAACACAGGGAAGCTGCATCTTTTTCTTAGCACTTTAATGATACTGGCACATTTATCTGAGCTTCGCAGGCACCAATTTTTAAATTGAATTGAAAAATAATTATAAAGTGCCTAGAAATCCTTAAGTGCCACACTATACATAAATGTTTTTGAAGTGCAAACTCTTCTCCACATCTCACTGGTTTATGCTATAAATTTAGCTATAAATTTATGCTATAATTTAGCTATAAAGCAGTGACTAAGTCTAATGGGAGAAGTGATTAAAATTCTAGTGTCATGGTTTCTAAATAAAACATTATAATATAAATGTAATTTTTAAGCATCAATGATATTACAGCAATTTCTAGTCATACAACGTTGACAAGGCTGGAGCTGTAAGGGGGTTGCCCCTGTGGGGGAAGCAGCCAACTATGGTGATGGGGTGAGGCCACTTCCAGTTGCACACAGGAGAATCTACTTCTTCCAGGGCTGTGAATATACATTGTCCAACAGTCTGGGTCAGCAGGCTCATTAACATACCTTAGGCTTTGGAGTACAAATAACTGGTGACCTTGACCTCTATGGTGGAGACTGTGAGGAAAGAATACTTTCAGTTTCCAGGGACCCAATCACAAGACTCCCCAATCTTTATATTCATCCCTATCATGGGGCCCCAGAATCACATCACCAACCTCACCACGTGGTAGCCCTCTCTTAAAACCTATATGATCATGAAAGAAAGCATCAAGACCAATTTCTTTTGTGAAAGGACCTACGCAGTTCTATTTTGCTGAGGTCCTAAAAATGGCAAGAGTATTCTATTCTTCTAATCTGTCTATGAGCATATTATTTTCATTTCCAGCACACTGAGAATATTCACTTGTGATACATAATACTAACCCCTGAGATTTTCAAAAAACACAATGTAAAATTCAATACAGTGAATCAGTTTTAATATTCTGAATATTTTGTTAGACCTCTCACAAACCTATATTAGTTTAAAAAATAAAAGCAAATTTTCCAAACTCTAGTTCTTTTTGTATTCAAGTTGGTTTTTGTACTTCTATATAAAAATTTATTTTATTAAAATAAAGAAAACAATAATTTGACATTGACAGTAACTTAATTAGAACTCATTCTATCCTTCCTCCCTGACAAAATGAATTAATTTCACTGTAAACCATGATATGACATTAGGATGTCAATGATCCTTTTGAAATCTGTTGAAAACTAGGGACACTCTCACCAGAAAAAATAAAACTCCATTTTACATATAATTTCAAGGAACTTAGGGTCTTCCTAGAGCTCATTCATAGAACCTAGCTTATAAAACCTTAGGAAAGATACTGAATTTTCCTTAAAAGTTATTATTTATGAAATAATAAAATATATGTACACAGACCTACTTTCTAAATAAATCAGTTTTAGACACTAAACAATTTGAGTGTTGGAAAAGGAAAATAAATATCCAAGTAGCCTGGATGTCTTCACATGGCTAAAACCCTTCCTTATTTACCAAACCATTCTATGCTTCTCAAGGATCATCTAATCACCAACTGGCAACTCTGTGATAGATAAAACTAGACAACTGAATATAAAGCACTAAATTATGAACTCACATTCTTCTTATGTGTCAAAAACAAAATCAAGAAATAATCAGGTTTTCTGATATCTGGGTGTCAGAATTAGGAGAGTATGGGACAGTATTTATTGAGTATCAGATTTATGTCAGGCACTTTTCTGACATGCTCAGTGTAAGGAACATTAGTGTCCCCAATTTACAGAAGAGAACTCTGAGGAACTGAGACTATAGGAGGTATCTCAGCAGCCAGGTTTGGATTTCAACTAACAGCAATAATGATTCATTGCTCTGCTTATAACAGTACTTCATCAAGCCCTGATGGAAGAGTGAAACTATGCTTTTTAATGTTTATGCTTTGTAATATAGCCTTACCTGGATTCACACTAGTTTTTGCAAAAGGTTGTGTGGCTGCATTTTAGTGAGGGAGGGGTAGACTTAGTAAGAATGAGAAGGTGGATAAAGAGCAGGTGATTAGCAAAGCAGAAAGATGTACACACAGAAATGGAAATGGGTCAGTGCTGTACGCTGTGAGAGCTAGAGACGACCTTAGAGATCATCTAATTTACATATGACAGAATCGAAGCCTAAAGAGAGGGTTGCTCAAAGTCATATAGTGAATTGGTTCAAGAACCAAGACGAGCGCTCTGAAATGCCAGAGTAGAATGGATGGGTCAGAGTAAGAGGAATGATTCCAAAAGACAAAATGCAGTGCCATTTGCGGAAACATGGTTGGATCTTGAGATTATGATGCTAAGAGAAGTCAGTCAGACAGAAAAATTTGAGAACTGTATGATTTCACTCCTATGTGGAATATAAAAC
This sequence comes from Macroglossus sobrinus, assembly GCA_004027375.1. Taxonomy (NCBI): domain Eukaryota; kingdom Metazoa; phylum Chordata; class Mammalia; order Chiroptera; family Pteropodidae; genus Macroglossus; species Macroglossus sobrinus. Next base: position 769,493 of record PVKZ01000165.1, on the reverse strand, counting down.
TGAAAGCAACAAATGAACAAGACAAACAGAGTTTCATGGACATGGACAACAGTTTAGTGGTTCCAGAGGGAAGCAGGAAGGGAGGAAAATAGATAAGGCTAAAAGGGGTCAAATATGTGGTGATAAAAATAAATTTAACTTTGGGTTGTGAACATACAATGCAATATATATATGACATATTATTGATCTGTACACTTGAAACCTATATAATTTTATTAACCAATATCAACTTATTAACCAAATAAATTTAATAAAAAATTCAAGTGACAAAGGAAAAAAAAGATTATACATCACAATCAAGTGAGGTTCATTCCATAGGTGCAAAGACAGTTCAACACACACAAAGTGATCAATGTGATACACTTCATAAACATATAAAGGATAAAAATCATATGATCACATCAATAGGTATAGAAAAGCATTTGACAAGATACAGCATCCATTTATTATTAAAACACGTAATAAAATGGGTATACAAGGAAAATATCTCAACATAATGAAGGCCATGCATGACAAACCCTTAGCTAATATACTTAATGGTAAAGAACTGAAACCTTTTCCTCTAAGATCAGGAACAAGACAAGAATGCCTGCTCTCATCACTGTTACTCAATATAGTATTAGAAGTTCTAGCTAGAGCAATTGGACAAGAGAAAGAAATAAAAGGCATCTAAATTGGGAATGAAGAAGTCAAATTGTCACTTTTGCAAATGACATGATTCTTTGTATAGAAAACTCTAAAGACTCCACCAAAAAAAAAAACTATTAGAAACAATAAATACAGTAAAGTAGAAAAATATAAAATCAACATACAGAAAATCCATTGTGCTCCTACATACTAACAATGAAATTTCAGAAAAAGAAATGAAAAAAAATTCCTTTTGCAATTGAAACAAAAAGATTAAAATACCTAGAAATAAACTTTTAAAGAAATGCAGGAGGGCTTAAAACAAAAATGCTCTGAGTCATGAGTCAATACTGAACACTAAATAAATGTTCATAGGATTATAAATAATTTACATCTATTCCAAATCTTTTATCAGCCTGGAGATTTTTTTGGAGAAACAGACTCTAATGGAAAATCTATGGTAGCATGTGAGTAAAACCACTACTATACTGAGCATAGTAATAAAAATTTAAATAATTAATTAATAATTAGTTTTCAAAGTGCTTTCACATTAATGATGTAATTTTATCTCCATAATGCTGAAAGTTAAGTATTATTACTATACTCATTTTATTGAGGGAATTGAGGCTAAAAGAAATTAATCAAATTACCCAAGAGAGTATAGCATTTATATCTGTACGTTAATTAGAAAGGAAATAGAAATCTATCAATTATACTTCATTTAAATAAATAGAAATAAAAATCAATGTTACACTTGTTTGATCATTCATTCCAATAGTATTTATTAAAAATGTAGTGTGTTTAAAAATTCTATTTAAAATATCAAATGATCACTTTTTAAAATAAAACACATGGATACTACCCCATAATATAATTAATAAACCATAGGCTAAAAATGTGATATGCAAGTCATGACTTGCCTGGCATGTGACATACAGTGTTGAAATTTCATTTCCATGGTCATTCAGTTCCAGTTTACACACTGCAAAACGTATCAAAGTAAACTATACTAATTTTTGTCATCCCTGAGTAAGATGTCAAGCAATGCAAAATGGTACTAAATTTAGTCCATTCATGTCTAGATGGAATTTGCAGAGGATGTCTTTGGAAAATGAATGGTTTCATTAGATAGCATGCATGGTTAATAGCAAGACAATCTTTGTTGCCATTCAAAACACAAGATAGAGGGAATATTTAGATATTTTACTAGATTACATAACAAAATACCTCAATAAATAACAATCACATCCTATCAAAACCAGAGGATGCTCTTGAACATAATATTTTATATATAAAGCTGTCTATTTTATTTGACAAAAATATATGTGTAATAATAACAGACAATTATCTAATAATCAGTTATATAAAGTTTCAATATCTCACTTCAGCTATGGTTTAATATTATGCAAAATATTCCTGATATAAAATACATAATCTGGCAATGAAATTAAGAAATACATACTTAGACTTCACTTATTCCAGTTTTGAATCACTCTGTAAAACAGAAAAGTTTTTAACAGTATTATGCTATATATCTCTGCTTCATTATAAAGGTGATGTTTGTATTAAACATACACATGTATTTACTTCCTTTAAAAACTAACTTTAATAAGATACTCTTTTATTCTATATATGCATTGTAGGCAAAACACTATTCACTTGAATTGGCTTATAGAGATCTAAAATATATTCCCCAATTCTGATCTTAAGGACATCTGTTAGAAAGTTGTCCTGAGAAGGGCCAACAGAGAAATTTTAATCAATTAATCTTAAAGTTTACCTTAAACCAAAAAATGTACCTTAAACCAAAAAAAGATTAACCTACTAACTCACCTTTTTGTTTTCCTAACCATTCAAGATTACTGTATTAAGAAAATATTTTTCTATAAGTGTTATGTTCTTTTTTTCCCCTAATGTCTTATGAAGGACATTATTCAGAACAAAATTTGATTATGCGGTTTTGGCCATGGATCCTCCACAAGGCTTTCCCAGATCCGCTCCCACGGACACTAACTGACTAAGAAGCCAAACGTCTCTTGGCTCTATTCCCATGGAACTCAGAATTTTGGCATTACCTCTCCATCAGGCAGAAACAAAACACGTCAATACAAGAACGTCTGCCTACATCATGACATCAGATCCTCATAACGCTAAGATAAAATTCTGAAAATAAAAATCAAGCATAAAACACGAATTTACTGAGCACACCGAAGTGGCTGTGGGAGAAAATCCAAATTGTTAAATGGAAACAATCAGGCAATCACTGAGGCAACTGCTTGGCTTCAAGCTCCAAGAATGTCTTCCTGAAAGGCTGCATACTTCTCAGCAACTCAAGTTATGGCATGAGTGATGTGGCTGCCTGCATTCTACTGAAAAACCTCAGGTCATCTTGGGCTCTGAACCAGGTCAGGTGTCATGGGTTAAAAATTACAGCAAAAATCAAAGCCAAAACCAAAACAAATGAGGATAGTCCTCTCTACTTGTCGATATAATTTGGCAGCCAGTAAAATTGTCCTAAAGTCCAGAATGGACCAGGACCGGTGTCTTTTGTGAATCTAAAATCTCTTACAGATAGAAACAGAAGTCCAAGGAAGTCCAAGGAAGCTGTATAGGACTGATGGAAACCTAGCTAGGTTATCATCCACTCATAGGTCAGGATGTATCCCTATAACTAAAACAAACTGCACCAAGTGTGATTCTCTTGGGAGAATTAGCCCTGCAGCTGCAGTGCCAGTGGAACTCTTTCCTTTGCTGACAGATGTGGGTAGACTCTGAACAGTGAGCTCCACCTTGCCTGGCCAGATGTTTGACCAAAGATTCCAGGTACTAGCCAAAGAGAGCAGTGTCACTTCAGGCCACAGTTTGTGTCACAGGCTGGATTTGGCTACATATTTGTTGACACAACATACACTATATTAATACATTATATCTGGTGACAGAGTATATTGCCTGGTTAGTGTGCTGTTCAGCTTGGCAAGGAATAAATCATCTACAGGATCTTGGACAAGAGCTTAAGTGTTTCCTTACAAGAGAAATACTCATTTTAAAGCTATTATTATCTCAATTTTAAAATGATGAAGTTAGGTTCAGAGATGCACATGACTAAGAAGGGACTAAGATGGGTGCATACATGATGAAAAAAATACAAATACAAATGTAGTGGTACAATTTTTTAGTCATTAGCTTAGATGTGAAAAATCTATAACTTTTAATTGTTGCAAAACTGACATTGGCTTTTATCTAAAGCCTCCTCTTGTTGTATCTCCATTTCTGCTTTATAGATGCCACACCCTGATGTTAGCAGAAACTGCTCAAATAATACTTATCATCTTCCTGGACCTCACCTAGAAAATAATGCACAATATCTTCCTACTTTTAAATCACCAAATTTAAAAGAGGATTGTAATATGTTTCTACCTCATGTTCAACTCAGCCTCTTTTTCAGTCTGGCTGACTAAAAAAGACCAATGTCTGAAGCGACTCTTCTCATCAAATTCACTCCCATGATCAGCTCATGAGGTCTCTTATGTGTGAAGATAAAGCAATAGGTTCTGGCTGACTAAATCTATTTACTAACTCTTTATATTTCATACTTGAACCCTAGGCTCTAGAACCTAAAAGCTAAATATTTGCCATCTATTTTTTTTCTGATTCTGATCTGGTAAGTACCCCTGAAATATGTGACTCAAATAAATCACGGTGTTAATTCTCACTAATAATAAATTAAAATTACCTGTTATCTTTTCACTTACAAATGCACTACATTTTTATATTATCCAGTGTTATCAGTAAGGGTGATCAGAAATGAATACTCTATACAAAAATCTATACAGAAAAAATATAGAAAGGTCTCAGCAGTTACCTTCCAATATTTAACAAGATCCTTAAAAATTCCATACAGTGATTTTACTTCTAAAATTTTATCAAAGGAAACAGAGATGCAAACATTTATTTAAATCACATTATTATTTTAAAATAATAAATTAAATAATAAAATAATTTTTATTTTTAATATTTATTACTTTAAAAATAAAAACAGTATATATTCCAACAACAGAAAATGGTTATATTATGATAGACTCAGTAATAGCATATTCAAATATAAAGATATATGTGTTTATATAGATGTATATATAACATATGTATATATACATATTTATTTATTTGGAATACTTTCAGCTGTAAATAACAGAAACCCCAATTCAAATGTCTTAAACAACAGAAATGTTTATCATCTCACATAAGTACAGATTTAAGGCTGCTCTAGGTACAGTATGATCAGTAGTTCAATATCAATGAAGACAGATTCTTTCTGTCTCTCACTTGACATCCTCATTGTGTTTCCTTGGCCCTCAGGTTGTTTTCCTTTATCGTTACAAGATGGCTGCTGCAGTTTACATGACAAAGTCTATCTAAATCAAAGGAAGGGAGACACATTGTGTGTGTGTGTGTGTGTGTGTGTGAAAATTTTCCTTTGCAGTCAAAGAATACGATTACTTTTTATTTTAATATATGTCGCCAGTTTTTTACTCTGTACAAGTTGTACTGAATTATATTTCCATTAACAATATATGAAGTTACCTATTTTCCCACATCCTTATCCTTATTTTAGTATGATAAGTGAAAAATGATATTTTATCATGATTTTAATTGCATTTATTTTGAAAAGTCATTAATCTCATCTTTAAGAATCATCTGTATTAAATGATTTCTATAATATCTCTATTAACTATTTGCTTTTATTCTTTTCTTATTTTTTCTATGAGGTTGTTGGTATTTTTAAAAATATCTATATATTTAAGATATAAGCTAAAACTATTTTTTCCCAGATTATCTTTTGACTTTGTGGTTTCTTGTGTTGTTTTTTCTTTTGCAGAATTTAAAATATCTGTATCTCACATATTTTAGATTTTTTATGACTTCCAATTTTTGTGTAATACTTAGGCCTTTTCCAGTATGTATTTATACTTAAAAATGTACCATATTTTTTCCTAATAGTCTTATGGTTTGTTATTTCCTTTTAAAACATCTTTTATCAATCTTAAGTATAGGATAGGAATCCAACAATAGGACAATAACAGGATTTTGTCCAGTCAGAAACAGTCAGCTGCAGTTCTACCTACATGCATCCATTTTTTCCTTTAAATTTTTAAAGAGTCTTCCATAGTCATATTTTAAATTCCACTTCACGTGGGACATTTAGCCCATGACGAAGAAGTCCTCATCTCTACTGAAGCCAAGATCTCCTTCTCCCACAACTCTAGGGGAAAAAAATTACACATCCCTCTTCTCCAAAGTCACAATGTTTCTCTTCAATCACACTACCCAATGTATCATTTAGGCTCTCAAAGGAGCAATATTTTTTCCCCACCATCACCAGAAGAGGAGTGCATGAAAATAACTAAGAATATCTCTGGTACTTTCCCTCTGAAATAAGATATCAATTCTGTTAATATTTGTATGATATTCCTGCAGGAACTGTGTAGGGAGGAGAGTAGAAAAGAGAGTCATTTATCTTTCAAGAAATGCACAGTCTAGTAAGAAGAAAAAAGCAAACAGTAGTCCATTTTAATAAAATGTGACAAATGGTTTACACAGGGTGCTGTGGGAAAAGAGGAACAAGTCACCTCAACTATATTGGTAGTTCACCGAAGACTTAGAGGAGGAGGTGACATTGGCAATGTCTTTATGAAAAAAAGTTTGATAGATGAGTAGGGAGGAAAAATGAATAAGGAAGAAGAAGGAAGGGCATTCTCACCTCCCCTTCCCCCCACACATAAATGCAGTCATGAAACAGCATGATGTCTTCCAGGACCTGTGAGCAGTAGGATGGATGGAAGGACAGGGCCTTGCACAGTGACAAACAATGAAGCTACAGGAGTAGAAGCAGGACATGCCCTGTATATCTTCTTAAGGGATTTGTACTTAATATTGTCAGTGATGAGAGCTAGTGTAACATTTTAAGAAGGGAGCAATATGGTTAAATGTAAAAAATTTTTAAATCCCCTTTTAGTAATGTATTTTAACCTTAATTCTACCAAAGTCCCTTCTGAAGTCAGGTGAAGCCTATATATCCCTTCTTAGAGTCATGGTTTAAATGCATTGGCTTCCAAAGAAAACCAATCATATTAAATTACAATTAAAAAATATTTTTAATGTGATATAATAAAATATGACAGCACAAAAACTTAAAATGAAAAGATCCAGTAATAAGTTGAATAAATATCATGATTTAAAAGTGGTGATGAGCATAAATAATATATATGCAGCAACTGCAACTTGATATGAACTGTTTGTGATTTCTATTGGTAACATGGTGACAGATATTATAAATACTTTTGTGCTTTCAAGCTCATTTAGAATGAAAAGAAATGCTAATTTTAATTAAGTAAAAGAAAAACTAAAGATGTATTTTTCCATCTAATTTTTAGATACTCTAAATTCTATATAATATTATAAAAGAAGGAACCTAAAGAGTCAATTCAATTAGAAATCTATTTTACTGGTCCAGAAGGGAAGTGATGATGGTCAGAGTATTAATAGCTAATACTAATATTAATTGAGCAATTACTATATTCCAGGTACTGTTCAAAATGCTTTCTATGATATCTGCAGAGCTAGGGCTATCATTAATCTATATTTTACCAGCAAGGAAATTGAGGTACAGAGGGCTAGGAAACTTCATTCAGTTCATATAGCGAGTGAGTAGCAGAATCAGGTTTTGAACTGAGGAAGTCTGACTCGAGAACTTCACTCATCTACAATTGGGGCGACAGAAATAATGGCAAAAGAATGTATTAGAAATACGTAGAAAATAGAGTGAACAGGACGTGGAGAAATAGAAAAAGAGTGGAATCTACAAAGAAGCCCAGGTGAATGGGAGATAGTATAAAAATATTTGATACCCATTTTTTTCTTCTTGGTAATTCTTTCCCCTCCTCTCCTAGTAGACTTTTGGTTATTAAGGATAAACTATGAGAACAAGGCTATTGCCTCTGGAAAACTATAGAAAACACCATCTAGAAAATTGGAATTTAATATTTTTTTCAGGGCAAAAGAAAGAGAGAGAAAGGGAATGAGAAAGTAAGAAATTGCATCCATTTTGGGGGTCAAAACTTAGCTGAGAAAGGTAAGTAGAAGGGAAAAATCCAGACAATCTGGGAGAATCATCAAACATTGGGACTAGTGCCCTGTTTTCTATGTAACACTGAAAGTCAGAAAGCTTTGAGAGAATTCCTCTGCTTGTCACAGTTGTATATCTAATACATTGCCAGCACCAGTTGAGTTGAACACAATGACTAAGAAGGTGCCTAGACTAAGGGCATCTACACTGGATCTTCTCCAGATAGTTTCTGAGAAAGTGTCCAAGAGCCACCAGGTCTCAAAGGAAGATAAACTATTGAATAGGTTGCTGGATTGGCTGCTGGATTTAGAGAGGATGACCTCACAACTGGAGACAATAGTGTGGTAATCAATAGCAGGTGCCAGCACAATGCTCCAAAAACCAAATGAAACCAGTAAAATATCAGTGGCTACCAGTATAGGACACTCAGTTACCAAGGCGCCCAACTAAATTAAAGCAGATGCATTAAGATGAAAGGATGATGCCCCAAGACCAGGCAAAACAATCTACCTCAACAAGAAGCCTGTGAGGGAAGACCAGAAAACCTACTGCAATGCCAGGAAGCTAGGTGAGCCTCTCTGCTCCATATTCATCCAGAAAAACATAGTGAGGGTGGAGGAGAAAATTCTGAAGTGAGAAATACTGAAAAAGAGTATTAAACCCCCAAATCTAACTGTTTTCTGGTGATGTCTAATTTATTAATGTTTTCAATTTTGGTAAAAAAATAAAATAAAATTGACCACCTTAACCATTTCTAAGTGTACACTGTAGTAATGTAATATATTTACATAGTTGTGCAAAATATCTCTAGAACATTTTCATCTTGTAAAACTCAAACTCTATACCCAATGAACAACTTCTTATTTACAACCCACCACCACCACCTGTAGCCCCTGGCCAACACAATTTTACTTTTTATTTCTATGAATTTGATTACTTTAGATATCTCACATAAGTGGAATTATGTCTAAAAAACTAATATTTTAACTGGAAAACAGGCAACTTTGATTTTAGGCTCAAGCATCTTCCATCATTGAAGGAGTGGAGTTTTAAAAGATGAAGTCTGTCGAAGACAATAAAGTAATTTACATCTCTTCAACCCCAGTTTGTGACTATTACAACTTAACCCCACTAGTGTGGGATCACGCCATGGATTCTAAGGAAGAAAGGGAATCCTTAGGCTCTGGAGCTTGACTTTTAAGTGGAAGAGCAACATGAGTATCAGATGAACCTTATTTCTTGCAAAGCCGACACAGCTCCACTATGGTTTTCTTAGTCCTTTTTAATGGTTCTCCCACATTACTGGCTGCCCCTACTCCTTCTATCCTTGCTTTGGAATCCCATTCTCTAAATATGCCCCATCTATATTGAGGATCTGAGTCATCTCTACTTTCTCTCTCTGCAAAGTCTCGATACTTGAAAATTCAGAGTTCAAGCAAAGGGACATCCCCTTTTAGCCCTGGCCTAAAACTGACTCGGATGTTTAATCTAAAATTTATAATCACTCTAAGATGCAGCTATAGGACGTGTTTAAAATCTTGGACATCTTAGAAAGGTTCTGAGTGACTATGGCATTGGGTACCAATAAATATTACTGTGGGACTGTGTCCATCTTCCAGTCTGGGTAACTATAATAATAATAAAAAAAAAAAACAGATCAACGCTTAAGGAATCAAAGGAAATAAAGCATAATGCAATAGAAAATATGTCAGTCTTAAGTCCAGGATCTTTCAAAACTCTGATGACTAAAATAAAGAATACTGTCAAGAATCCGGAACTCTTTACTTAAATTATCTCACCAGATCAAAGAATAATGTACTAGGATGCCACTGTTTACATTCTTTCCAAAATAATTAACAGCAATGATACCTTTTTAATTTTAAAATAACTGATTTTAACTCTACAATGTAAGGCTTATGTTCTCAGTAGCAGCTTCATTAAATCAGAAAAATGAATCTCCTGGGATCTGCAGTCTTATAAGATACAGCCTCATTTAAGCCCTGATTTTCCTAAATCCAAACATGCTGCAAAGATCAAATCAGCTGTACTGAGCCATGGCCCACAGCCACATTGTGATTTGGGGAGCACATAGTTGGCAGGGCTGCACTGCAGTCTGTCTAAAAGAACTCTAGCCAGGATCTTGCCAGCAGTAAGAAGCAAGATGTCTTGATAGTTGCCTCAGTGAGTCTTGTTGTTTTGAGTAATAAAAATAGCCAAGCACTTTCGATTGAAAATTTATTAGTAACAGAAATTTAAAACTCTAAATTTTGGAACTTTCTTAGTTTAAAAATTTGCATTGAAATGCAGTAAATTTTTCACTGAAATGGTGCAAATGCTCTGGAAAATAGTTTGGCCATTTCTCATAAAAGTAAACATACTCATCATATGACCTAACAATTTCATGCCTAGGTATTTACCCAAGAGAAATAAATATGTATATACAAAAAAAAGTCTGTATGTGAATGTTCAGAGTTGTTTCACAGTAGTCCAAAACGAGAAACAACTTAAATGTCTATCACCTGTTGAATGAATAAACAAATTGTGTTACATCCATAAAACAGAGAACCAACTCAAAAATTACTGATATGTGCAACGATATGGATGAATTTCAAAAGACTGATGTTAAGCAGAAGGAGCTGATACAAAAGGCTCTATACTGTTTGAATCCACTTATAGGACACAGAAACAAATCAGTAGAAGCCAGGAAGTGGGGGTTGGTGAAGAGACTGACTACAAAATGGCATGAGGGAAGCTTTTGTGGTAATGGAAATGTTCTGTATCTTGAACACATGTACTAATGTAGATGTTTGTCCCAACTCTTTAAACTTTACACTTAAAAAGGGTACATTATATTTTATACAAACAAGGCATCAATAAACCTACCTTTAAGAAAATAATCTGGGACAATGTGTGGGGGAATAGGTAAAGCAAGAATGCTATGGGTATGATTAATGCTGGGTTAATGAGTCATTGAGATTCACTAGACTCTGCTCTGTACTTCTAAACATGTTTAAACTTTTTCATAATTAACAATTAATTTTTTGCACTGTAGACTGCTGGGTTTGTGCCATTTACAGCCCTCCAATCACCTTGCCTCTCTCTTCCTTGGGGAAAGCATAAAACTTGAATTTCAACATAACTGATCAAAGAAAAAGGCCACTTTATATATACATATATATATATATATGTATAAGTGGCCTTTATATATACATATATATATATATATGTATATATATATGTATACATATATATACATACACACACATACATATATATACACATATATATGATAGATTAGATAGATATAGATATAGATATGATAGATATAGATATATAGATATATAGATTTTATTAATATATATAAATTAACAAATATGAAAATTACCTTAAAAGCCATAGTCAATAAAATTATGGTGAGGATTTTTTAAAAATAAATTTATTAGAAATAAAAATATGTAAATGTGTCTCTGAGATACTTCTTAGTCTTTAGAGTTTACCTAATTATGAAACAAAACATTTATTTAAACACAAGAAAATGAAAAGAATGAAGCTGTAATTATTCCTCCAATCATTCACTCAATAAATATTTCTATGTGTCCACTTTTGTAAAACATACCATAATATCTCTTTTGAGGGGTTGACAAATTAAATACAACCAGCTACAACAGAATTGCTGTGTGTGAAAAGAAAAATTAATATGCCTAGAGTGAAGAGTGAATATGGCAGGGAAGAGAGAGTGAGAAAACTAGAAAATAATCTGCAGATACTTTAAACCTAGAAAGATAAATTAGAAGTTTCTTGAGCCAGGAGAAAGGTGTGGATGGGAGGGTAGGATAGATGGAGAAAGAAAGGGAGCAGATTTCAGGGAGCTAGGAGAGCACAAGTAAAGAAATGAAGGCATATTTGGGGACTGCCTGGAGTAACTATACAAAAGCACAAAAGCAAAAGTGAATAATTCATTTATAATCAGCTCAATCTTTTACTATCAAGTCAATGAACTGTGAAGTTTATAAAAACATATTGCTAATGAATCCATGAGTTTATTCCACAAATAGGTTAATTGGCTTTGCTCCCTGGTTACAGAGTCTGTCTATAACTCAGGTCAGATTGTCCACAAAGGTATAAGGTTAACCTTGAGACAAAACTCTGGATATAGTTATATTTATTGCCTTTATTGGGAAACCAATTTAAATCCCACACCATCACTATTTTTGCCTATAAGATGCATTTAAGATCCGCTCTTTTTAGCCTTATCTTAGCATTCTGGAGGCGCCATAGAGGAGAGAATAATTCGCTAGTTAAATTTAGGAGACTACATAACCACTAATCAAGGATTACTACCAAGTCATCTGCTAAGCAGGACAGAATTATTAGATTATTATTAAAAGTCTGCTTCTTTGTTCCACCTGGCTAAAATCTTATTGCTGGCATGGCTGATAAAGGCCCACATACCAACATGACCCTTTAGCAAGGAAAGAGAAGTTGTTCTCCACACTATGTAATACCAGTGAAGATCAAACTTATTCTTTCTCCTCTTCTTTATCCACTGCCAACTAGGGAGGGTTAAGTGAGCTTCTTTTATTTCTGACTCTGTAATATAGAAAGCAACAATTTTAAATGACAAATACTAACTACGTTGAAAAACAGTCCTTTCAATAGTATTTAATTATGAATGATGGAAATTCTTATACATGTAAGAGCATATTAATAATGCTTGGAAATTGAATTCCAAGGAGAGAATAAATTAGGGGGATGGGTCTACTTATCCCTCTGGGTAATAAGTAGCAGTAACTCAATGCTTTTATTATTTGATGATTCAAAAGGTAGACAAAATATTTCACCAGGTAAAAATGAAAACCTCTAATTAAAAAAAAATTTACTTTGAACAAAGATGGTCAATATTAAGAGTAAAATAATCTAGTCTAAGGAGAAGACCCAAACACACTTTTCTACTACACAAGCACTCTTGAGCCTATTTAAAAAGGCACATTAGTAGGGGTGAAGAGAGTTCAGGCCAGTTAGTCCTTGGCACCTCAATCAAGATTGCCAGCATAGTTATCAATTAATGCTGCAGTGGTTTCAGTAATGCATACACGTGTCAAATAGGAACTATACTGAGTCTGCTACTTCATTTTACACGCGATGCTGAACACCTGTCAGGTTGTGATGATTTTCAGTCACTACTGACCCAGGATAAATTTTAACAGGTGACAGGATTTGGATCAAATTACCAATTCCCTGAGGCATCCAGTCCTCCCAATCCTAAGTATTTTTGGCATGATTTATATATTCTTTAGCTTCCTTTATAATGTAATTTACAGTTATGTCAATTCTAGTACTATTTCTGAAATATGAGAAAATACTTAGTATTCAGTTTTCAAGATTTACTTAACAGAAAACAATAAACAATGAAACATAAAGGAAAAATAACAGTTACTGTTGTTAAAAAGGAAAAGAATATTTGGATAATTCAGACCACTGTATTCTATCTTACATATAATCACCCGTGAGGGTAGTATTGATGAATATTTTTAAATGTGTGTAAATATTAAGAAAATTTCTTAACAATGATTCATACTGAAGATCTGTTTAAATGGGCATTTAAATTTTTAAATTTTATAATTCTAAAAGTGCGATATGAACATTAATCCCTTCCAAGCACATCTTCAGAAAATTAAAAAAAAAAAAAAGCAGTTCCAGCCTTTGTCCTATTTCCTAGCATAAATCATTATTCCCTCTATGACAGTGGAAGCCCAGTCATTTGCCAAGCCCTTTTAAGTATGTTATCATATGGTAAGGCTCAGCAATGCTGTTACTATTATTCTTCATTGCTCGAGCTCTCCACTTGACTGGTGATTTGTGGCTGTTTTTCTAAGGTGTTGAAGTTAAGCAACTATCCTCTGAGTTCCTTGTTTCAAATAGAATTTTAGAGTTTATTCATTTCCATAAACTCTATATTAGTTAAAAATTAAGTTCTACAATAATATTAATTTTTATATTAACTCTAGGATTTAGTTTGTCACCATTGTCAAATGAAAAATAAATTCTATTTTAAGAGATCACAGGTTTTAAGCAAAATAGTGGTTTTTATTATTGCTTTACTACTTTGCAAAATAAAAGAAGGTAATTTTATGTTGGTCTCATAAACTGGATATAAATTTTTAGCAGTTTGTGAATCAAAACATCTGGAGACAGCTGATTTATAAGGATAAGGCAAAACTAATTAGCATGGGATTTAAGATCCTTCACAATCAGGCTTTAACTTGTTTCCCCAAACTTACTTTTCTATACTTACCTTCTTTACTCACACTATTGAATACTTGAGTATTCAAAACACTGATTATTTCCATGCCTTCCAACCTTTGCTAATATTGCTTCTACCTGAAATACACCTCATCTCTGGTCTGACAAAACCGTCAAACTTCTGACCCCTCACTTCCCCTTTTTCTCAGCAGAGGATGGTAGCCTTCTACTTCATGGGGAAAAGGGTAGCCACTATTCCCCATTTGTATGCACCAGAAAGTTGTGAGTTGTCTTTGATGTACATTTTCCTTCACCTCTCCAAATCTAGTCCATCACTAGATCCTGTGTTATTAAAATTCTAGAATCCAGCTACTTGTTTTTATTTCCACTGCAATCTAGCTAGTCAGAGCCACCATCAGATCTTGCCTAGATAACTAAAGGTAAAACTAACTCATTTCTCTGTTTCTACTCTTTTCTGTATCTGACTATATATCTAGAAGGCACCAGAGTACCTCATTTGAGACTGATACTGAAAATCTAGGTTCCCAATCTAGGTATATTGTGGTGAGCTAGATGTTAAATCTGAGTTAGTAAATCTACTTGACAAATCTATAGGAGGAGTTTAATGAAAAGTTAAAACCTATATGAGGTGAAAGTAGCTATATGTAATTGGTTATTGTATATAGGTGTGGGTTTGAATAAACTCCTAAGACAGAAATGGCTGTCACTTACTTCCATGAATGCCCAAATGAGTTTTCATGTAGAGGTCGCATGGGAACCCATAAAAATGTCAAAAGAAACAATGTAGTGAGAGAAGAAAACAAGGATAGAAACTTAGGGTTCCATATTAGGGGAATGGGGGTGAGAAACCAGAAAGCTGGCAGTAACACAAATATATATGTGTATATACATGTATATTTATTTTTATTACAAAACTGGATTACTTCTGATAGTCTAGAAGACCTAGATAGTAGAATTCTAGATTTAAAAAATATACTTAGGTTCTTGAAAACCCATATCTGAAGATATTTGCACACCGATGTTTATAGCAGCATTATTCACAGTGGCCAGGTCATGGAAGCAACCGAAGTGTCCTACAACAGATGATTAGCTAAGAAAGCTGTGGTACATATATACGATGGAATATTACTCAGCCATAAGAAGAGATGAAATACTGCCATTTGCAACAACATGGATGGACCTCGAGATAATCATGCTAAGTAAAATAAGCCAGACAGAAAAAGTTGGAAAATCATATGGTATCACTTATTTGTGGGATATAAACCTAAAAGGAACAAAGCAACAAAGGAACAGGACAAACAAACAGAGACTCATGGACATAGACTATAAACTAGTGGCTACCAGAGGGGAGCGGGGAGGTAGACGGGATAAAAGGGGTCAAATATAGAGGGGAAGGGGGAGGGTGAAGTGGGTAAAGGGGATCAAATATATGATAGCTGAAGGAAACTAGACTTTGAGCGGTAAACACACAGTAGAATATACGGATGTCAAATTATAACATACATCTGAAAATTATACAATTGTATTTATCAATGTTACTTCATTTAAGAAAAAATACATACAAGAACTGAGAAAAAAAGACTGCAAAAAATATATATACTTAGGTAAAGCTGGCAATTGTGTATGCAAAGGAAGATAAAGGACCATAAAAACCAGGGAGAAGGATATTAATGCTTGCATAAGATTATTCTGCATTAGATAAAATGGTGAACTATATTTAAATATTACTGTATTTAATATATGCATATGTAACATGGAAGATTTTAGAAACAGAACTCTCAGTCATGTTACCCTATGAACCTGTTCTTCTGAAATCTTTCCTTTTATGAAATAATAATTTTAATGACTTTCTAATGCTTATTAAAAAAATCAAACAGTACAGAAAAATACAAAGTAGCAAGTAAAAACCATCTAGAATATCCCCCACAGAGCCATACTGTTAACATTTGGGTGAACATTCTTCTGCAATGTTCTTGTAGAACTGTATAGTCTCCCCCTCCCCCGCCCCCCACACACACACGCACATGCACACTCACACACACACTCTTTTACATGTATAGTAGGGGTCTGCAAAAATAAGATGGCTGCCTGTTTCTGTAAATATAGATTTATTGGAACATAGACATGCTTACTTCTTTACACATTGCCCGTAGCTACCTTTGCATTCCAGCAGGAGAGTTGAGTGGTGTGGTAGAGACAGTATGACTGACAAAACGTGAAGTATTTACTAAGCTGTCTTTTACAGCAAAAGTTTTCCAACCTTGTTATGTGGAATCATATTATGCATGCCGTATTGTAAAGTTTTTTCACTCAACATTATTATTCTAAGTTATTAGTAAATATGTCATTGTTTTAATGTCTCTATATGATTCCACTGTATGAAAGAACATAGTTTAATAAATCTCTGATGTCTATTTTGAGTTCTAACTCTATATAATAATCAATGCTGCCACAAACATCCTTACAGAGAAATCTTACCACACTTGATTATCAGCTTAAGATAAATTCTTAGAGACAGAATTGTGGGGTCAAATGTTCCATTTATTTTATAATTGAAATATATTTCCCAATTGCTTTTGAGAATGAACTGAAAGTATTTTCATTTTATCCACAGAGAATGAAAGTGCACATTTTTCTCTATTCCTTTGCCAATGCTGAGCATAAGCATTGAATCATTGAAAAAAAGATATATCAGTTGTTTCCATTTGTATCATTTGCGTCTTACCAAGATAATACATCTTTCATGATTATTGGCCATTTGTGCTTCTTTGTGAAACAACATACTGCATTACTTTATATTTACATAAAAATATACATCATGTACTTTGCCAATTTTTCCATTGGAGCATTCCTTAAACTGATTTGTAAATGTGCTATGTTAAATAATTCAATAAATATCTACTGAATATAAAAGACATAGGGAATACGGCTATATTCCATATAAAGAAGAAAACAGGTATGGTTCCTGCCTTCACAGTGACAAGACAGTAAAGACACGGATTACCATTTTGTATGACATATAAAATGCAGAGATTTTTCTAAAATTCAGTGAATTGTTTAATAAACATGTCCTAGGAAGAACAACATCATGAACAACTCAAGTCGATTCATTTGAAAATTAATCTAATCATGGGGATACTAGGCTTGTTCTCTAAAACCTGTACATTAAGAATCCTAGTAATCGAGTTTCTTCAAGTTCCTAGAATGTTAATGCTAAGTTTTTCTGAGATCAGAATAATCATTTTTACTTTTTCTGATGTTTATAAACCTCAAACAATACAGAAAAATATAAAGGAGAAAGTAAAAACTATCAAAAATCCTTCACACAAATATGCTTTTATGTTTATTTTCACTTCTTCCCACAAATTATTGCACACATCTATACTAAATGGCAGGGAATAAGGATGATCAAAAAACCAAGCAAAGAAAGGGAAATTAAGGAAAACCTGAAAATAAGGGAAATCTGTATTGAGAGCAGCAGAATATACTAGAACCACCATCCTTTGCTCTAGAAGTTTCTTCTGGGATTACAAATAACAAGCAGTTAAGAATTGAATTTCATATACAAAATCACATTTTAAAACTCTACAATGCCAGTTTGATCATTTCCTATAACTCTGCAGTAAAAAATTAAAAAGTACCCTTACTTTTAAAATTATGGATTCTGAACAAATGTTGTTACACATGAAAGAAAATTTTTAATTCTAAACACTCTTTCATTATCTGTTATAAAACCTAATGGTAGGCTTCCATACACTTATAGTGCTTACACAATGTACAAGGGAAATTGATAATCAAATACCACTAATGACAGATATTTATATCAATTCACATAGCTATTCCTAATTATAAATATAGATATACATTCCAGGATTACCCACAAGTATGTACTCCTATTAATACTTATTGCAGTTACATATGCACATTGAAAGGAGATATGCCCTTTCACCTTTTATGGACTACTCAGAAATATTAGAGTATCACCAGCTGCCATAAGGTCACACTGAATTTTGGGTGCTAATTGTGGCAGACTTACATACATCACTTAATTTAAAAATAAGGATGCCATTTTAAATCTTCATTCTAATCAAATTCCTTCTGCTTAAATGTCAACTAAAACAAAGTTTAGTAAGAACTAAACTCCTCCCTCTATGCAAAATGTGACTGGTATATGCAGCACGTGCATAAACTTGACAGAGAAATTAGTTAAAACCTCAAGTCAAGTTTGATCTGCAGTACACAGCCCCCACATGATTCCCATTGACTCTATTAAGAGTAGAGCATTGTGCATGCATGTCTCAGGCTTGGATTTGGAACATAATGTGGCATGTGGGGTGAGGTCAATGTGGGGTTAGGAAGGAAGAAATATTACTCTTTTAACAAATGGTGTTGAGTATAAAGTTAATGCTAAGGTACATAATCTTTCCAAGGGACAATTTAAGTACTTGTATTTTAGTACATGCAGTAAAGTTATTCTCAAATTCTAGTCATGTAATTTTGGACCTGGGTTACACTGAAGTTCACAATTAAAAGTGTATATGCAGAAAGCATAAAAATAAATTAATGTGTCTATGGAATAAATTTTTTCATATTTTTAAAAATTTAAGTACTTTAACATAAAAAAATTCATTAAGTTACAGCTACACTGTACTAGCTTCCAAAAATACCATTTGCTTTTATATCTCGGTGCCTTGACTTCTGCTTTTCTCTTTCAAGTAAAATTTCTTCCAGTCCTCTCTGTTTCAAAACCTTTTCGATGCCTTAAGCATGTGTCACTTCCCCCAAGGAGCCATCCCCTTTCCACTTGAGCTGAATTTATTCTTTTAAACTGCCTTCTTTCAGCACTTTCCCTGTAACCTCTATTATATTATGTCTTGAGGTATAGTTAGTTGTTTACTTCAGCCTCTCTCATTAGATGGACTTACAAGTTGTAAACTGTAAACTACTTGAAGGCAAGAAATGACTTTATTCATCTAGATATTAAGTACTTAGCCCACTAAATTCTCAAAATGTTTGTTCAATTTAATTCAATAAACCTTTACTAAGAACCTACTGTGTGCAAGACAGCATGCCTGGTGTGCCAGATAGTTTTCATTGACACTCAGCTACACATTCGCACTTCGGTTTTCCCTTGAACCACTGGCATTAGTAGCTTGCAAACGATATTTTCCAAAGCTCACTGTCTAGTTGGTTCTGGTTAGATTCTGACATGTGGAAGCCCTCACGTGAGGTTAGAAGGCAGGCATTAGGTTGGCGCCCCTCTTTTTGTTTCTGGCAGCCACAAAGCCTCCCAGGTCTTATAAGGCCATTAGGAGTCTGGGCTCCTGGTCTCTGGTTAATACAATCTTCCCTCTATGCTCCTCTCACCCTTCTAACCAGTCCCCTATAAAAAACATTTTGTGTTGAAAAATCTAACTTAGTTTCTGTTTTCCTAACTGAACTCTAACTGATGTAGCTGGGTGCTAAGAATGCAAAGGTTTCAAAGCCAAATCAAGTAGGAGATGACAATTTTTTTTTTCCTGTAAGAGCAACTTAGTAAATATTTCAGGCTTTGTGGGCTATATATTGTCTCTGTCACATATTCATTCCCTCACTCCTTCCCTCCTTCCTTCTCTCCCTTCTTCCTTTTTGTTCCCTTTCTCTCTTTCTTAACAACTTTTTAGAAAGGTAAAGCCAATTTAAAAAACCAATAAATTTTCTAAAAAAAAAAATATATATATATATAAAACTATCCTTAGTTCCAAGTGTTCAAAAAGGGGGCTGTAGGGGTTGCAGGATCTGGCCTGTTGGATTAGCCTGCAGGCCATGGTTTGCTTATTGCAATGCATTGTAGTAAGTAATACAGAAAAGATGATGCCTAACTCTGCCTAGAATGGTCATGTTGTGTTGACAAGAGTTAAACATGAGTTGAATTTTCAAAAAGGAATAGATGTTCAACAGGCTAATGAAACATTCAGAAATAAAGAATGCTCAGTCATGAAGACATGAGAGGTTAGAGACAGAGACTGTCTTGTTTAGGGTTCAGAACTAGTGATATACACAACAATATGAATAAATTTTAAATCCATTATGCCAAGTGAAAGAAACCAGAAAGGCAGTATACTATATGAATCTATTTTTCTGATGTTCTGGAAAAGGCAAAGCTGTAGGGACAAAATGCAAATCAGAGGTCACCATAGGTTGAGACAGTGATAGGGACAGAGGCTGACTACAAAGAAACAACAGGAGGTAATTTTTGGTGGTGATGAAATTTTTTGTAACTCAATTACTTTTGTGGTTAAATAACTGTATACATTTGTCATTTTTTTTAGAAATCTACACCAAAAAGAGTAAATATAATTTAACATAGGTAAATGTTTTTAAACTATATAAAAATAATCGGTTTATTGTGGATACATGATGTGGGGATATAAAAAGTGGGAAGAAGAGATGAAGATCTGAAGGTAAACTGAGGGCAGATTTTGAAGCACCTTGTGTGTCCTGCTAAATATTTAAAAACTTCGTTTGTACTAAATAGTGTGTGACTGAAAGAATTCAAATTTGCAAGGTGGTCCAACTATGTTTAGAAAGCATCACTCTAGTATTAGCTAGGGCATTAATGAAAAAGAGAAGCTAGAAACAGGAAGATTAAAAGTATTAGGTTGTCACTATGAATGGATATTTGGAAGATAAAACTGATAGACCTTAGTGATCGATTGGATTTGTGCCTAATTACAGCTGCACAAGGAATATATAAATATGACTTTATTTGTCCGTGCCCTTGTACAAAGCGAAAAAGAGTAGGCAGGTTAAAAAAACAAATATATATAAATATATAACAGTTTTACAAATCTCATCTTGGTTGCTCAGTCAAAAAAGTTTAAGATTCCAAGTGCATATCAGCTAACTAACTGTTTGATCTAGGATCATATCCCTAGGCAGTCCACATTAACCAGTATGCTGTCTAGTAACCACAGCTCCAGTGGAGCACCATGGTAGCCAAAACACTATGCTACCATCTCATTACTTTTCCACATGTCATTTGCAATTGCATGACATCAAATACATTCACTCCTGTATCTGGTGCTCCATGGAAGACATCTTGAATTTTATAAAGCAACAATAGGCAATAGATTTATAGGTATGAGGAAATAACTATAAGAAAAAATTGGTATTTTCCCTCTTACTTTGATGAAGTTCTGACAGTCTCTCAGAAAACGTCTAAAACTGTAATTGCAACTCAATTAGAAAATGTTATAAGTTAACTAAAATATCTTTACTTCAAATTATTTAAATACAGCCCAGGAAATATACATATACCACTTAAAGGGTAATATATATAATCTTTTGAGGCTCTAAAAGAAATTTAAGCAGTTTTTCTCTTTCTTTAAGTTTTGGGGAAGATAATCTTAAAACTAAAGATATTGTTCTGTTACAAGAAAAAATTTAAATTAAAAAATATGACTTTTTAAGATAAAAAGAATATGGAATAAAAACAGAGATGGGTTTTTCATTAAAATGATTTAATTCCTACAGTACTTCTTAAGCTTCCTCATCAAAGTATCTTTTTTCTTTTTTTTTACCTAGATATAATTGACATATAACATCATTAATTTTAGATGCAAATTTTGATAATTTGGTATATTTATTGCAAAATGATTACCATGATGAATTTTAAGTAAAACATGAAATGCAACACAGCAATTTTTCAAAAAATAATAGCCTATTATCAAATAAGTTTTAATTTCAAGAAAACAAGGATATTATATCAAGAAATCTATTAACATAACTTCCTACATCACCAATTAGAGGAGAAGAGATAATCAAATGAATTGATGCTAAAAGGCATTTGGTAAAAACCCAGATGGGAATATAAGAAAAACCTTAAATTTGAAAAAGATTATTTTCTAAAACCAATAGCAAAAATAATTTCAATCAGTATCAGGTATCAGAAAGTGATACATATTATCCAGAAATTCTAAGAAACTATACTAAAATTCTATTTGAAATAGTACAAGAATCTAGTAAGGTAATTAGATGCAATAAAATATACCAAATCAATAGCTTTTCTATTCTATAATAGCAGTAAACATCTAAAATATAATTTATACTAAAAGATAAAACTATTCCTTTTACATAGAAACAGAATTTATAAAATGTTTAGAAATCTGTACAATATTGGCACAGAAACAGATAAAAACAATTCAGTTATTAAGTATATACCCCAAAAAATCAAAAGCAGGGGCTTAAACAGATATTTGTATACAATGTTAATAGAAGTATTAGTCACAATAGCCAAACAATGGAAGCAATCAAGTGTCCATTGATGGATAAATGGATAAACAAAATGTGGTCTATACACACAATGTCATATTATTTATCCTTAAAAAAGTAGAAAATTCTGACACATACTACAACATGGATAAACCTTAAGGACATATATTAAGTAAAATAAACCAGTCACAAAAGGATAAATACAGCATAATTTCACCCGTATGAAGTACCGAGAGTAGTGAAAGTCATTAGAGACAGAAAACTGAATGGTGGTTGTCAGAGCCTCGTGGGGAGGGAACTATAAGTGAGTAGTTACTATTTAATGGGAGTAGAGTTTCAGCTGGGGAAGATGAAAAGGTTTTGGAGATGGATGGTGGTGACAGTTGCACAACAATGTGAATGTACTTAATGCTGAGGAACTATATACTTAAAAATGGTTAAAATGGTTTTTTTAAAAAAACAATTCAATTAAACAGAATAGATAACCCAGAGCTCAAGCTGAGTATATATGTGACAAATGTGGTATCTCAATTCAGTAGGAAAAGGTAACTATATGTAAAACATGGTACTGGTTCAACTGGCTAATCATCAGCAAAAAAATAAACCTGGACCTTGTTCTCACATCACATATTTGAATTCCAGACTGATTAAATACTTAAAAAGACATAAAAACACTAGAGAAGCTAAAAAGAAAAATAAATACGTACAGCATAAGATTATAAACAAATTCAAAAGAGAAGGTATATTTTAGGCAAAGAATATTTTCATTGCAACTGACAGATCAATATTTGTGATATACCAAGAGCTCTTAAAATTTACTAGAAAAAAGACAATCCAGAATTTAAATGGAAGATGGATATGAAAAGAAAATTAATTGAAGAACAAATCCAATGTCCAATTGACTCCAAATTCCCTCTATCTCTGCAGACACATGTCCCCTCACATCAGGAAGTGAATCTGCACTAGCCTGTGACTTACTTTGTGAAGTCGTGTTGAATGTCACAGTTACAATGAAATGTGACAGAAGTGATATTCCAGGACTTCTGAACTCAATTATTAAAAGGACTAGCATCTTCTCTTTCAGTTCTTTTAAAATCCAGCTGTCGTGCTATACAAAATCCAGGATACACTAATGAATGATCAAAGACCATGGGGAGAGAGGCCCTGGAGGATGAGAACAATGGTCTTTCCTGCCACAGCCAATACCCATGTTAGATATTCAGCACACTCCTAAATGAATGCACCCCCATAAATGACAAATACACTTGTAGTGAGAAAATGTAATTTAAAGAACAATGAGATGTCATATACACACCTCATAGCAGGCCAAGACTTTTTATTGTCTGCAGGTGAAAATATATAGAAAATATGACTTGATGGGAGCTGACAAGAGTGGAAGATGACAATTGGCTCATAAAGTTTGAAGTGACTCTCACATGACCTTATATACTTATGGACTGTCCTCAAATAAATCTGAAAATACTACCAGATTTAAAAACTGAATTTGCTTGAGCGAAGACCATATCACTCTGTCATGTCCATACTTATTTAGGTTTGTAATCAGAGGTATGATTTTGAGCAATAATCAAACTTTTGCTGTCATAGTCCCCAAAAGAATTTTGAAAATCTACTGCTATCCCTTCACACATTTTTAGTTGATGTCTAATACTGTTCACCAGAAGCTGAAATGGTTATAAAGAATTTAGACATATTATAAATACTGACATTTAGAAATAAAATTGTAACTTCACTCTTTTAAATAAATCCAAAGGAATCATAATAACAATGATCTGATACACATAATTTTCTATTTTAAAAATACAATAACAGGCTCTTCTCGAAATCTTTTCTTTTTATTTTTGGCTTTAGATTTTCATTATACTTCCTTCTCAGTTATCTGAATGTCTTTTATCGATTACCTGTTGTAAATAGATTATATTAATGGTTCTAATTAATGTCCTCCCTGTTGCTATACCTTTATCCATGTCAGAAATTACAATGCTTGTACATTTATGCCTTCTCTTGGTTCCCTTGCCTTCACTATGAGAACATGCCCAGGCTAGCTTGCTGGAAAAAAATATGCATATATATGAAGCAGAAACAGGTGAGCAAAATTGTCCAAGCTGATTTTAGCATTCAATATTTTTTATTAATACTTTCTTTGCTTTGCTCTTTAAAGTACTCTCCTTATGTGCATGTACTCATTGATAGTAGCTGGGGGCATAGAAGAGGCACAGTCCTTATATGAAAATCATCATTCGTTCCAATACCCCATTCTACTATATAACTGCATTCAAAACATCCCAAAATAGTCCAAAACACCACATTCCTAACCCATTTTTCACCCATAGCATAAACAGGAAGGACAGAGAAGTTCCCTGTGGGTACTCTAATTAATCATTAACAAAGGCCATCCCTTTTCTGAGACTCAGACAGCTTACCATTTATGTGTGCCTTTATTTTCTAAAGTGAGAGGACTGTTATGAACTAAGGCAAATTCTCACTTAAATTAATTTTTGGAAAGAGGTGGAAGTAAAGAATCTGGAAATTGATTCCTTTTACGTGATTCATATTCTTGTAACCCCTAGAAAGTTTGCACATCTCTAAGAGGTAGCCTTCCCCAGTATGAAGATTATAGATAAAAGTATATCCCTACCATTATAAAATGTACACTGCTGTGGGTATCTGACATTCTAAATTAAATCACTGATTTTTTTTTGTAGTAAGATACCCTCAGATCTACTTATCTAAATTCTTATATTAGGAACTCTTCATAAGATATCATACTAATCCTGTCCTTAGAATTCTGCTTCTAACTAGCTTTGACGTTCAGCTGTGCAATGAATCATTGATTTTGAGAAGGAAGTTGTAGCTCTTTGAGTCAGATATTTGCCTTTGAGTCTAGGGAAGATATAACTTAGAAAACGTCTTTACTCAATTATGCTCCAGAAATGGTATCAAGGCATGCTTCCTTTATAACTGCTATTCTTGATATTCTCCAGTTTTCTGATACAACCTTTTCATAAATGAATCACTCATTCATCTTATAAGTAATAATTTTTACTTCTGTGCTATATTTTTTATTTCTCACTAGACATACTGCTAAGTATAATGGTCATCTTTAGGTACTTTTAGTGTTTATTTGCACTTCCACTGGATGATAGTAGAAGCTCATATATACTGAGTACTAGTATAGTATATCACACATTGTGAAGAAAGAAGGCTAAAGGGACAAAAATTCAGATGATAAACAGTATCTGCCTCCTTTCTTCCCAAACTCAACTAAACTAACCAAGGAAAATGTAAAAAGGAAAAGTTGAGTTGGTGCTTAAAGCTAAGGAAAGAATGCCAGATGTTACAAATATTCAAAATATTTAGAGTTCTTAACTATAGGAGAGCACTCAAGAAGCTTGTCATTCTCTCCTAATTTAAGGGCAACGGAAAGGAAAGATCATGAGACTAATAGGGAACATGCCACTGGGAATCTTTTTGTCTGTCCTAAAACGGCAAAATATAAATTTAGACTGTGGTAGGACTTTGTAGATACTAGCATTTGGGATAAGCAGAAATCTTGTAATGGGACATTACTGTGGCAGAGATGGGAGTAGAAGGAAACTGAGGAGAAGGTGGTAAAATTACTACCAGAACACATAAAACCTTAATTGAGTAAGCAACTGAACCTAGAGCAGTGTCCCCTAATTTGAGTCCACTAAAATATCCAATAAAAGTGTTGGTATCTCTCCCTTCCAGAAAGGTATACACACTCAAAAGTTTGCACTAGAATGTTCTCTTCTTTCTCCTCCTCCTACTGTATTTGCTGCTGGTACTTTTCTGATTCTGATTTCCTTGCAAAGAAGGGGTGGGGGTAGGGTATGGATTCTCCCAAGCCCATAGTAAAATGGTTATAATCATATGACATATTATATAATTATGATATGATATAATATTATAATCATAAAATATAAATGAAATTAGTTGATATTTGGGGCAGAGGTGTGCAAAACAGGCATTTGCTGCTCTCAAAATAAAAGGATTAATAAACAAGAAAACAATATGGTTTAAAAGTATATTTCTTGACACAAAAAAAGGTGAATATTTGTACTGACAAGAAAGGAAGGTATGCTTTTGAAATAGATCTGCTGAAGAAAAGTAATAAATAAGTGATGAGGTAAAAGATAAAAAAGAGATCACAAAAGGCCTTATGGGTTATTGTAAATATTTTGACATTTATTCTGTATCAGATTAAAACCAGGGGAGGATTTTGAGAACACTGATATTATCTGACTTACCTTTTCATTTATTCATACCAGCTGCTAGGTTGACTGTATTAGTACACTGAGAATAAATTTTGTCACAAGAATGGAAACAGAGATTGATTATATATCATTGCAATAATACACACCCCCTGCACATTAAGATGCCTTGAACAAGATTAAAAGAGTGACAATTGTAAGAAATGATCAGATTCTGGAAATTGTAAAGTTAGAGTTAACAAGATTTGGTGACAAAATAGATGAGTGTTTGAAAAAAACTCAATTAAAAATTTATTATAATACTAATAATAACTTGGAGGACAATTTTAATTGTATATATTGCTTGCCCCAGTAATTCTATTTTTAGGAATTTGACCTACAAAAATACTCATATAAATGCCAAAAAATATATTGTTTATAATAGCAAAAAATTAGAAATCATATAAATGTCAAAAGAGGAATTGTTTACATAAATTATGGTAGAATAAGTGAATAATATAAAAAGATTAACAAAAAAGAATTAGCTCTCTAAGTATGAAAGGATATTCATAAAATTTGAATTAGAAAAGATGGAAGAAAATGTGATAATCTGCATAAATGTCTTTCCAGAATATACAAAATGATCTAAAAATTTTTTAAGTTAAAAAGAGGTAAGAAATCCAAATACAACTGCAGTATACAAAAACCAATAGTGTTCCTATCAGAAAACGTAATGTGAAAAATTGTTTTTTACTTTGAATTGCAATAAAAATTATTATATACCTAGAAAAAAACTAACAAGAAACATGACACCTTTAAGAAAAAAACTAGAAAACTTTAATGAACAACATAAAAGACCTAGGATTCCAAGAGCAGCAATGGTGTAGTTTTTTATATATTTCTGAATCTCCACATAAAAACAGAAAAAGCAACTAAATAGAAAAATCAAAATCTTATGAAGATCTAACATAAGAAAACTGGGTGACAAAGTATTCTCAGAAAACCCAAATCCCAAACAAGTAAAAATAGACCTTAAGACCTATGAGAATTTGGCATCTGTGAAAGTAAAGACAGAAGGAAAAAATAAACATCTGAGAACCAAATGAACAACAGATATTCAATGGAAAGCAGTGAGTCAATTTCAGAAGAGCAGATGTGCAATCTAATGGTGTATTAGTAGATGTGCAATCTAATGGTGTATTAGTGTCCATGATAAGGGCTGGAACTGACTAGCTCCCATGAAACTGAGCCTCTATGCCTGCCTTCTAAAAAAGTCCCCCACACTGAGGGGAAACTAATGACAGTGAACTCAAAATTGAGCAGGATAAGAAAAACGGAGAAGAAAGAGAAGGTCCAGATTAAAGTAGTTATGACATAGTGATGGGCCTGAACTATTCACACACTCCTGAGAACGCTCTCATGTGTGAATACCTGACTTGAAAGGGCTTTATGGAAAGTAAAACCTGGCCCAGATGTGAATATGTCCTAAATGTGTTCTTCCTCCTACATACAAATCCATCTGCAGATGATAATCTTCCGAGCTTAAGGTATTTGAACATAATCTTTGTTAATTGCCAGATGACTGCTAAATAATGCAGATGAAGGGCAGCTCCTTGAAACCCAAGTTTAAAAACAAAAACAAAGAATTTCAAAAATAAACAGAGACATCAGTGGCAATACTCCACAAGACAGAGATATTTTACAGAATTAGCCCAGATATGTAAATAAACAAATGAACAAAATCCTAGCATAACACCTTTTAGGAAGAAAATAGAAAAATACAGAATATCACAATATATTAACTAAAATATCCAGTTTTCAACACGAAATTTGAAATATGCAAATAAATAGGAAGGTAAGATCTATACTTAGAAAAAAAGCAGTCAAAAGAAATGGTCTGTGTGTTCTCAGAAGCTCCAGTTGTTGTACGTAGCAAAGGTTTTAAGCCAGCTACTATAAATATGTTCAAATGACTAAAGAATACTATGCATAAAGAATTAACTTATAACCACAAAGAATCAACAGAGATTTTTCAATAAAAATATATAAATTATTATTCAAAAAAGAAACAAATAGAAATTCTGGCATTGAAAAATAAATAACATAAAATTCACTATCGGGGTTCATCAAGGTATTGAGATGGTAGGAGAAAGAATCAGAGACCTTGATGATAGAGCAATAGAAATTATAAAATCTGAAGAACATAAAAAATAAGAATTGAAGAAAAATGAATAGAGCCTCAGACACCTGTGGGACAATATCAGCTGTACTAATACAAATGCAATGGGAGTCCCGCAAAAAGTAGAGATCAAAAGGGCAGAATATTTGAAGAAATAATGACTGAAAACTTCCTAAGTTTGAAGAAAAACACAAATCTACAGATTCAAGAATTTAACAAACTCCAAGTAAGACAAATACAAAAGATCCTACAAATAGACATATCATAGTTAAAATATTGAAAGACAAAAGTCTTAAAATCAACAAGAAAAAACTCATCATATAAAAAAAGAGCATCAATATAATTCACAGTTGACTTGTCATCAGAAACAATAGAATTCAGAAGGCAGTAAAATGAAACATTCAAAGTGCTGAAGAAAAAACAGTCAACCAATATTTCATATACAATAGGAATAACCTTCATAAGTGAAGGTAAACATCTGGAAGAAAAAGAATACCTTTCCCCTAATAGTTCCAAGTCAAAGAACTGAAACCTCTCAGTTTAAATTGTGGCTAGAGTCACATATGAATGCATGGATCTCTACTCACACCAAATGGACATAGAAAAGGCTCTGCGAGGTAATAACGGGTACTGTAACCATAAGGGCATATAAATCCCTGGCAGGTAAAAATAACAACGAACCTTTGATTAGGTCAGTTGAGATATAAGGATAAGCTGACATGGTGAGTTTATAGGATAGCTGGCTGGGTTGTCTGTCCAGGGTCACTTCTCTTTCTTCTGTTTATGGCAACATCTTTACTTGTGGAACTTACCTCATCTGGTAACTGACAATCACAGGAATCTCACCACAAATGTGGTCATGTTGCCCAATTTAGCCACTCTTGCTGGGTAAATATAAACATTAGATCAGAAGTACAAGGACAAAAGGTGGTTGTAACTAAATCATCCAATGATATGGCCATTGATAGCCTGAAAATAACAAAAGAGATACCCCAAAATATCCTGTTTCTAGTATCTCCAAAGGTGCCTTGGTTCTTATACTTATAGAAGTCTAGCTACTCAACTCTTACTCTGATAATGTGAGCAAATAAGTATATATCCAAAAAATTTATGTTATTGCCTATGTAAAAAAACAATTTCTGTGGTGAGCAGCTCCAAACTCTGACTACAACTCAACTAGCTTCAGAGGCTCTCCTAAGAGTTCACATTACCTCAGATGTCCATGAACAAAAGTCAGCTTTTGTCAAAATCCGTGCCTGACTCTGAATAATAATAAACTAAGAATGCTACCATCACAGAAGGAGGACTCCTAGAGGTCATGGTCCCAAAATGGACAGTACACTGACTTCAAATCTTAGATACTTAGATACCTATCCCACTGTGTGTCAAAAAAGAAAATTAACTAATCAGAGGCAGGGCGAACTCAAATCAATCCATTCTCAGATAAATAAATACTGAGAGAATTAATTGTTAGCAAACCTGCCTTACAAAAGAATAGTATAAATTTTAGAATCACCTTGTCCATTTCCACAAAAATATCTGCTAGGATTTTGATAGAAATTATATTTAATTTGTAGATAAATTTAAGGAGAAGGTCTTCTTGACAATACTGAATCTTCCAATCCATAAGGAGAATTCCTTGAGATTTTCTATATGCAGAATCAAGAAAACTTTTCCAGGTTGACTGCATCTCTCAAAATAATCCCCATTTATATTCTCATATATATGTATTATGGAAATATATGTTTATAATTATGTTTATAAGTTTAGAACTGTTCAATCTTACTACAGAAGTGAAATTTTAATGTAGTAATTCTTTCTATCCTTAATAGTGTGTGTGTGTGTGTGTGTGTGTGTGTGTGTGTGTGTGTGTGTGTGTGTGTGTTAGGGTTTATTTTGTTTGAGAGGAATATAACTACTTCACCTTATTTTGATTATTTGTCTTGTATATTTTTTCTATTCTCTCATTTTTAATTTTTCGATGTTAGCATTGGTGAGTTTAGTTCATTACATATATTGAGATTATTTGAATTTCTGAACTTTTTATATAATCTTACTTTTTGCTAGTTGTTCTGTATTTCTTTTTCTTCCACTTTCTTGCCCTTTTTGATACTAGAAATTATACACTCTATTTGTATTCTTTTAGTGGTTATCCTTGAGATTTTATTATGCAAGCTTAACAAAGTCTAAACTAAGACACCTTCTTAGCTTTCTGAATTAGAGAAAAGGCTAATTTACTCACACATACAGTAGCTTAATGAAAAGTTTCTTTCGTTTTCATGTAACAATCCTGAAGGAAGAAGTTCAGGTTACTATGGTGGCTCTGCTCCACTTGGTGCTAGCCTGCCTCCATGTCACTGCATTGTCATCTGCAAATATGTTGTCCTCATCTGCATTGTCAAAGGCAGACTGTTGCCACATCTGCATTCCATAGGAAAAGGGAAAAGAGAAAATTCAGAGCAAGCAATTTTCTCTTAAGCCAATGAGGCAGAAGCTGCACGTAGCACTTCTGTCTAATATCAAGAAGTTAGTCACATGACCATATATTGCTACAAGTTAGACTGGGAAATGTAGTCTCTTGCTGGTAAGACCAAGTACCTAAGAAGAAGGGAAAAGAAATTTGTAGGGACAGCTAGGAGTCTGGGCAGTTAATATCTATGTCTACTTTCTTCCCATACATAGAAAAAGACTTAATGCCTCTCTATGGAACATAATTCAAAATTCCATCTAGTCCAAAGTCCAAATTCTCTCCATTCACTTCATATGAGTCTCTTCATAATCTTGGAAACAATATACTAATAGTCAAATTATATAATCCTGAACCCTAACAACAATGATGGAAGATGTTTTGAATAAAGAATGGAAGGATAAAAGGCAAAGGAAGAATGGAAAAAACAGAGTAGTCACTGGCTCACACACAGAAGGAAAATCATGCTGCACGGGTATTGTAAAGAATACTTTGGCCTAGCAGTAACCAAGGAGGCATCCTTGGTTACACATTGATTCTCATCTTTTAGGGAAAAAAAATGCCTTTGCCTTCTAGAGGTTCTATGCCTTTGCCTTCTAGAGGTTCTATGCCTCTATGCCTTTGCCTTCTAGAGGTTCTATGCCTCTATGCCTTTGCCTTCTAGAGGTTCTTCATTGTTCATAATCTTCTGTGGCCATATATGATTTTGGAGAGATTGTAGGTATGGTAGAGTGGAAATGAGAAAGTATATTGCTTTAATAGTCCACTTCTTTGCTAGAGTAGGTTTGGGAGCCAGAGGGTCACTTTAAGGATTTAACATCTAAAATCTTTCACAAGATTTTACTTATAAATTAAGCAGTGTACTTTTCAAAACATCTCAGTAGGCTTTGGTTCTATTTATTTATTGTTGTTAGGCCAGTTAGCACACCAAATTTTGTTTGTTTTTTACTTTTCTTCTGGACACAGTTTTTAAGCTAGCCTTTTCCCTGACTTGACTCCCTCTCTCTGTCTTTCTCCTTTTAATAATGGCTACCTTAAGGCTATCTGAACAATAGCTTCAGGGCAGAAGGCAACATTCTCAATTTGATCTTTGTCAAAGTATGCCCTTTCTTTCTCTGAGGAAGTTTTAGGGAAAATCTTTGAGTAATAGTTTTATCTCATGTTATTTCTTACAATACATTTCTAAAAGCAATAAGAAATATGTGTTGACTGCTCTTGCTGCTTTTAGCAAGGTATTACAAGAAAAAGATGAGCTAAGGCAAGAATATGCCAATTTGCAAGCAGAGAAGGAAGAGGACAGAGAATCCAGAAATTTGAGCCTCAGAGGCTGGAAAAGCCAACTGTTTCCATATCCCAAACGATGTAAGATCTACTGCCTCACTGCTAAGCCCTAAAAGTTTGCTAAGCCAAATGTCTCATGTTTTAGGTTTCTGTAATAGTTACACACCAGTTCCAGGGACTAATTTAGTTAAGATTAAGGTTATGATACTCTAAGAAAGACACATAAAACTTCAGAGGCTTAAATAGTATAAATTTCTGCCTTTCTGTCCAAAGATATAGTCAGCTTCTACTCTACTCAGTCATTCAGGAACCCTGATGATTCCTTTTTGTTTCTCCACCATCCCCAGACCATACAGTCTGCATTTGTATGGTCAAAGCTGGGTCTCTATATTGTCCATGTTCCAAACACTACTTGTTCCAAAGGAGGACAAGAAGTCCAGGGAAAGCAATTTCCTTTTAAGCAAATAACATGACAGGTACACACATGAACCCAATTTACATTACATTGGTAAGAACTCAACACATGACCACATCTAGTTGTATGGAAGGCAGGAAACCATGGTCTCTGAATGAATGGCCATTTACCCAAAAAGGAAGAGGGGCAAGATTTTAGGAGGAACACTATACCTACAAATCTCTGACCCAAATACAAAGATCTTACGATACTTTAACTATGGTAAGCCCTCTTTCAATTTATATGCTTTTGCTCAGAATTTTCTTTTTGCCTTTTGAAGACTCCCCCAAATAAATATTATTTTTTATACAGATGTTTGTTTAGGTTCATCTATATTTTTATCAATTGATATATGCTCATTTTGGTATTGTATTAGTTTTTTATTGCTATATAACTACATAATCACAAGCTTAGCAGCTTAAAACACTCATTAGCAGACAGTTCCATAGGTCAGAAGTCTGATGAGACATG
The DNA here is from genome assembly GCA_004027375.1 of Macroglossus sobrinus. Taxonomy (NCBI): domain Eukaryota; kingdom Metazoa; phylum Chordata; class Mammalia; order Chiroptera; family Pteropodidae; genus Macroglossus; species Macroglossus sobrinus. The sequence goes on along the minus strand of PVKZ01000165.1, from coordinate 736,142 downwards.
GAGGAGTTCTTTTCTAAGGGTATCACAAGGCTGATATAAAGTAGTCAGCTACACTGAGTTCTTATCAGAATCTCTGAGGGAAAATGCTCTTCCAAACTTATTCTTTTTAGTAGGCAGAATTATTTTCCTTGAGGTTCTATGACCCAGATGTTTCCCCTTTTCTCACTAGCCATCAACCATGGGCCTCTCAGCTCCTTTCCATGTTGCCCTCATAAGCCGTTCACAGCATGGATGTTTGTTTTTGGAGCCATCTACAGAGTGTCTGACTTCTTCTATAACCAGCTGAAGTAATACACACACACACACACACACACACACACACACACACACACACACACACGTGTGTGTGTGTGTGTGTATATATATATATATATATATATATGCACAATACATACTATATATATATATGCTAGTTTCTCAACTGCTCTTTGAATCAGTCAACATCTTAATGAGTCAAATAAAATCTGATACCTGTTCATTTTTATTTGTATGAATTGTTATTTAATCTTTTGAAAGTTATACTTTAATAGTTGCATCCAATTAAAAAAAGCCAGCTTGCTACACATTGCCCTATAGTAAAAACTGCTAGTTATTAAGCCTCATAGATACATAAAGGTCTGTAATCAACTTTTTGGTACCTCGCTGTCAAATATGAACAATCAATTAGCATTTGGGGAAATCTTCCAATATGAAAATATAGCAAACAGAAGAAATCACATCAAGTGGAAACTAAGAGAATGCTAGGACAGAAGAAAACTTTAAAAAAATGATATCTAAATCCTTAGAGCAACTTCCAGTTCTGGACAAGATGGACTAAGTATATTCAATCCTATTCTTCCTCAAGATTACAACAAAAACATCTGTAGACAAAATACATAAAGCAATTATCAGAAGACACGGTAAGAGGAAGAAAGCAAACTAGCTAGGGACCATGTAATTTGAAAAATGATCTGTGTGAGTATGCTGGTTTTTTGCTTTTCTTGTTAGTTTGTTTGCCTCCTATATATGCAATGGGCACAGACTCTCTCCCAACCCAAATAAATAAATACATACATACATACATACATATGTACATACATACATACATACATACATAAAAAAATAAGCAAGCCCGAATGAAAACATGTTTTCTCTAGCCAACAGACTAGCAAAGGAGTGGCTCTGCAGAATAGAACTCTTACCTATACCCTCCCAATTGCAGGCAAATATCACGAAAGTAGTGTGCCTCTCCCTCTAGGCACTGTGGGGATGGAGCCCTGTCAACTATTCCTACCCTTTTCTCAGCAAAAGGACAAAGAAACAGCAACACTCTGCCTCCTAAACTAGAGAGGAGGAGGTGAATTAGAGAGAGGAGAGAGCTAAATAAAAAAAAAAAAAAAGATTCCTTAAAATTGTTTGTGAAGTCCTGGGCACATCCCCAAGTGGCCCTGGCATAAAACCGATGAGAATAAACACAGTAAAAGTTGTGAGAACTGAACTATGGTATGGAACATTTCCAGGTTTCAAATTGACCTTTGGGTAGCACACAAGTGAGGCAGGCTAGATATGCATTGCAATTGCTTTGAAAACTAAATTGACATTCAAGCTATAGTTAACAAAAATAGGTCAGGATGTATATTCTGAACCTAGAAAAGAAGACTTAAATAGGAAATATATTCTCAAACATACCACTTAAAATATTCAGGAGCAATCCAAAATTATGCATGTCAGGAACCAAGAAAATCTAAACTTGAACAAGAAAAGAAAATCAATAAATAGTGACCAATACAGCTGATGGAATTATCAAAAAATTATTTTAAAGCATTTTCATACAGATGCTTCAAGTAGCAGTTATACTCTTGAGACAAATGAAAAAACTAAAAAATCTCAGAAAAATAAAGATACAAAGTAGTAGTAAAAAATTTTAGAATTGAAAAATACAATAATCAAAATAAAATAATTCACTAGATGGATTCAATAAAAGAATGGAGATGAGAGAAGAAAGAACCATTTAACTTTAGGATAAATCAACAGAAACTATCAAATATGAACAAGAGAAAATAGATTTAAAACAAACAAAAAAAACAAACAAAAAGGAACCATACCTCAGGGGCCTGTTGAGATAATAATAAAAGACCTACCATTCATGTCACCAAATTTCTAAAAGAGGAAAAAAATGTCGTGATGAAAAATATATTTGAAGAAGGTTAAAATTTTCCCAATTTAGTGAAATAATTAATCTACAGATTCAAAAATTGTGGTGAATCTCAAATAAACCGATGCCCAGAAGAAATTGGTGCCTAGAGATGAAAAACTGAAAACAAAGAAAAACTGTTGAAAGCAGCCATAGAGAAATAATACAGTACCTAAGGGGGAAAATGACAATAAATTTCTAATAATAAATCATTAAGGCCAGAAGAAAGTGGAACATAGGGGAAAAGATTCATGACATCAGTCTTAGTAATTATTTCTTGGACATGATACCAAAAGTACAGACAACAAAAGCAAATATAAACAAGCAGGTCTACATCAAACTAAAAAGCTTCTGCACAGCAAAGGAAAGAATCAACAGAGCAAAAAAGCAACCAAGTAACAGAAGAAAATATTTGCAAACCATATATCTGATAAGGGGTTCATCTCTAAAATATAAAAGGAATTCCTACAACTCTAGCAAAAAAACTAATAAACTGATTTAAAAATGGGCTAAGGACTTCAAAAGATTTTCTCCAAAGAAGTCATACAAATGGCTAACAGATGTATGAAAAGATGCTCAACATTGCTAATCATCAGGGAAATGCAAATCAAAACCACAATGAGATCATCTCATGCCTGTGAGGATGGCCATTATCGAGAAACCAGTAAATAACAATTATTGGTGAGGATGTGAAGAAACTGGAATCCTTTTGTACTGTTGCTAGGAATGTAAAATGGTGCAACTGCTATGGAAAACAGTATGGAGGTTCCTCAAAAAACAAATAAACGAACACCTTCCATATGATCCAGCAATCCCACTTCTGGGTATTTATCCAAAAGAATCACAATCAGGATCTCAAAGAGATATCTGGACTCATATGTTCTTTGAAGCATTGTTCACTATAGCCAGGATGTAGAAACAACTGAATTGCCCAAAGATGGATAAATGGTTAAAGAAAATGCAGTATATAAACCCAATGAAATATTATTTAGCCAGAAAAAAAAAATCCTGCCATATGGTTAAAGAAAATGCAGTATATATACACAATGGAATATTATTTAGCCAGAAAAAAAAAACAAAATGCTTTCATATGCTACAACATAGATGAAACTTGAGAACATTAGGCTAAGTGAAATAAGCCAGTTCCAGAAGGACAAATACTGTATGATTCCACTTATATGAGGTCTCTAAAGTAGTCAAATTCATTTAAAGCACAAAGTAGAATGGTCATTCCTAGGGGTTAGGGGGAAGGGGAGAGTTACTGTTTGATAGGTAAAAGTTTCAGTCACACAAGAGGAAAAGTTCTAGAGATTTTCTGTACAACATTGTGGTTACTGTATATACTATATACTTAAAAATTGGTTAAGAGGGTAGATGTCATGTCATATAATATATATATATATACACATATATATATGTGTATATATATATATGTTTTTACCACAATTAAAAAAATAGAAGTGGCATATTTTTAAAGTGCTTAAAGAAAAAAACTGTAACTCAGAATTCAAGTGAAAAGTACAAAAGCAATTCAACAGAGAAAAGAACAACATTGGAACAGTACTTGGATGCCTAACAGGCATATCAAATATTTTAAATTTTAACATCAGTCTAAGATGACTTTAATCTATGTAAGCCTTCTGTATTTCTCCAGCTAAAAGTTGATATTTGCATGAAAGTTGATGGTTATCAAACCGAGTTAGTCCAAAGAAAAACATTCAATATATCTCTACACCAGAAGCTAAAAAGGTGGGTGTGCAGGGGGGAGATTTCACTTTGTAAGCTCCATCAGGGCATGGTCAGTGGTCTATCTTTTTACCATTATATAGTCAGCATCCAGCAAAATGACTGACATGCAGAAGGCACTCAAATATTTGCTAAACAAATAAATTGTGGTAGCATTTTTGTTTTTTTTTTTTTAAAAAAAACCTATTCTGGAGTTAATCAATAGTCTCTCATAATTAATTTCAAAAAAGGCATCTCTGTAAGCCCATACTTTCATAAATAGTAAATATGAAGAGAGCTGACACACATAGGTGGGGTCAGGGACTTTATACTATCCTGGTTAGCCATGCAGTAGGTCTGACTCAAGACAAAGCAAGCTGTCTATATCAGTGCATTCCTTTTTAAGAACATAGTGAGTCTCTGCCAGAAGTTAACAAGGCTTAAGTGTTCCAGAAATTGAATCAATTATGCTAATTTATCCTCTTTTCTAGAAAAATCAAGAAAGAATTTTCTCTTTCAAGGGGTAGAATCACTGTTTTGCCTTAATCACTAGACTAACAGATTAGAAATAAAAGTGTGTGTGATAGTTGGGGGCCAGGGATAGAGAAGCTTTTATTAGCTCTTTTATTTTGTTTCTTTCAAATCACTTCACCTCTTTGCTCTTCCTTAGTTTATTTATTTTGGGGTGGAGGTGGGCTGCCTAAGCTATTTATTCCACTCCAGTTATCTGAGAACTCTAGCTCTACTTTTGGTTTTGGATAAAGATAATCTAACAATACAATAAATTTCGATTTTCCACTTGCAGTTTTCGCTTATATGCATATTCTCCCTCAGGAACCTTATTGGGATGGGTAATTGAGCCAAGGCAAGATTCAGGTATCTCAGTCTCTTGAGTTAACACCTAGCAGCAGATGTTCAATAAATAGCAATTATTATCAGATAATGATCAAATATATGGTGTATACCAAAACCAGAAATGAATATAAGATCAGTTTGGAACTAGGTTCTGCCACGCAAGTTGAACTCTGACTGCATAAACATATTTTCATTCATTTTTTCCTCATTCTTTTTGATCCCAATAGAAGTGGCTCAGTTGTGTTTTTCTGTGAAAAGAATGTGAAAAAAACTACACAAATGTTACATTAAAATTCTTTTCATATTTTGAAGAGATCACTGAATATAATAAGTAATACCACAAATATTTCTGGGTATGTATTTTTTAATTTCAAATAAATATAACATTATCTACTCACTCCAATAAAAAATTATAAATGGATTTTTAAGCTAACGAATCGTGAAATATTTTTGTTGAGTTACAAGTGAACCAAATGGTCATATTTATTTTAACACCTGGAAAAAGTCAGGGTATGCACAGCTGGCTGTGAGCTTGTCACACATTCCTAAGTTTACAATTACTACTAGTGTTCTCAAAGTCCACTGACGAACAGTTGCAGGTGGCCAACTGTTGTGTGTAGGAACAGCTTTACTCAGCAAAATCCAATAATGTATCAATAATTGCATTTACTTTTGAAAATATTAGAATGGCAATTTCTAAGTATTATCTTAAAATTATGTAAAGCATGCTTAGGACTGCTAATGAGAAATTTACAAATATTGCTCTAATTCTGAAAAACATTCAGTCAATGAAAGAACATTTTACTTTAAAGAGTTGATCCATTAAATAAAGTCTGATTATTTAGAAAATTTCTTATGGTGAAAATAGCTAAAACCTTATATAATGAGAGCATTCTTTCTAGATTAAATGCAGCTAGTATCCCAGAGAAGGGTAAACATATCTTTTTATATAAAAATCATTTTCAGGTTTGTAGATTATATTAAAGAGCTAAATTTCTCCATTAAATTTAAATTGTTTTGTGATTATTTTAACATTTTTATTACATATTGATAGAAAATAATATTAACAAAGTATGTAACATGTAAATAACAAAAATATTTACAGTTTAAGAAAATACTGTTAACATTGCAGTTGTGTCCTTTCCTGAACTAATTTCCTTCCACTCTATCCTTCAGAGGTAATCACTTTCCTGGATTTTGTGTATTTAATTTTCTTGCTCTTGTTTAGGGTTGTACCGCATAGGCTGCACCCCCAATCAATTTATTGTTTACTTTTGAATACTCTAGACTTTATATAAAGAAACAATACTGTAAGTATTCTTTGACTTTTATTTTGTTTAACATTGTATTCCTGAGATTCCAAGTTATTGCATGCAGCTGTAATTCATACATTTTCATTGCATTACATTATATAAAAGTAACACCATATATTTATCCATTCTACTTTTGATGGAAATAAGTCTTATTTCCAGTTTTTGCTATTACCTGCTGTTACTAACAACAATTTTGCATGACTCTCTTGGGGTACATATGCAAGAGTTTCTAAAAGGAGTATATATATATTTATATATATAACATCAAAATTATATACATGACATGTCAAATTGTTTTCTAATGTGCTTTTTACCAATTTATATTTCACCAGCAGTATATAAATGTTCTAAATGCTCCATATCCTGGATATCCTCAGACTTTAAGCCAAGCTGGTAGGTTTACAGCAGCATCTAATTGTGATTTTAATTTTCATTTCTCTAATTAACAATGAGGTTGGGTACTTTTTCGTTTATCAACCATACGAAAAATCTCTTGTGAAGTGCTTGTTCAAGTCTCTCATCCGTTTTCCTATGAATTTGCTTGTCTTTTTCTTAGCTGAATAGTTCTTTATATATTCTGGATTAATCCTTTGTCAATTATATATTACAAGTATCTTTTTTCAATGGCTTGTCTTTTCACTCTTTTTATAAATTTTAATGTAGTCTTATTTAATTATCTTTTCCTGTTCAAAACTATTTTTCATACTGTTATTACCAAATATGAAAAAGAGTCTTAATAGAGAAGCTAAAAATCTGCACTACAGAAATTGGGGAAATGTCACTTGTTCCATCATATGATAATATATTTTTTATTAAATTTTATTAAATTGTATTAATTAAAGAAGTTCACATAAAAAATTGTGGCTCAGACAAATGATTGTCTAAATGATTATTTTTCTCTATTCTTGGTGGTACTGACTTATTAACAAATTAGTTTGCTGGCTGATAAATCTAGAGCAATGAAAACCAGATTTATAAAAAGTTATCTGTAACTTATCACTTAACTGCAATAAAACATAAGTAAAGACTGGCTGCAAAGATACATTTGCAATATTTGAATGAATAATGGAGCTGATACCATTTGTTTATTATAAGGGACATATATGTATAAGCAGAGAAAGTGTCTATGTAATGGGAGTGAGGAATTTTTTACTTTTCCAACCTTTCTGTAATATCTTATTAAACCATGAACATGGATTATCTTTATGTCTGATATTCTTCAAGGTGAATTGAAAAGTATTGTACAAATATTAAAATAATTTAACCTTATATGGTATAAAACCTGTGATTTTATTATAGTGCTAAACAGACTAATCTTATGTTTTTATGTAAGATTCAAGAGTCTTATTACAGCTTTTAAAAATATACTATAAAAGATAAGTTTAAAGATGCTAAAGCATTATTAGTTGAAAATCATTCTTAAGAATTTTTTGGAAACTCTTTAGATAAACTGTGGATCCTGTTGTTTCCAAAATGGAGAATCCGAGTATATCAGCAGTAGAAGTCATAAGTGAACATCTCTTATATCCAAATTTAGAAGAACATAAAAAAACACAATTTTTGGCAAGGCAAAAGAACAAAGCAAATAGCCAACAATGATATTCACTGTGACTTGATCTAATATATCTAGTTTAAGTCGGTTCTTTGTTAACTTTCTGAGTTATCTTAAGTTTTGAGATATTTATACTGGATTCAGTTTTTAAAAGACCCTTCTTGAGTGGGATAATTCAGCAAGGATATAAGATATTTTCTGAACTTCTTTTCCTGCTTTGTCACAAAATAGCATTTATGATAAATTTTGTATTCTTAAATCACAGCTCAATAAAAATTTGTAGCTGAATAGATTAAAGAGAAATTTTCTAGAGGTCAAAGATACTAGAATTATATATAAAGAGTATAATAATTCAAACATCAATAATAAACGCAAAAAATGCACAACTGCATGGTCTACTTATAAACACAGATGCAGAGATCATATTTGCTGATAATGTTTGAATATTAGAAAAGTCATTGATGGTCAACAAAACTGCAATATTCCAAATGAATTATTCTGAGATAGGCCAACAGATGTCTGAAAAAATAACAAGTAAGTGAACTAAGTTAGTCACTGATAAAAACAATGCAAAAAGTGTGTTACTTGTAACAGAGTTTTTTTAAAAAAAACATTTATTTAATATTCAAACACAATGTGATTTAATGTTTATATATTTGCTAAGTTTCTCATATAAACATATCAATAAACCAGAAGAGAAATTTGGTCAAACTGTGTATACTGATGTTTTAATTTACAAAATAAGTTACCATATATTTAAGTGACTACTGTGTGTACAAACTTATCATTTTGCTATTTAGAATCAATTATATAAGAATGTGAATTAAGTAATTTTGTAATTATGAGAAAATAAAATTCAACAAAACAAGCATGGCCTCTTGTAGCCTATACCAAGAAAGGAAGGAAAAAAGGGCTTGCAAATGGTTTTTTATTTATTTATTTATTTTTTGCTTCTAAAAATACCTGACCACTATATCTCTGTATCTCTTTTCTTCTCTTTCTTTTACCTTCCTCCTAACCTTGATCCCCAACCTTGATGCTCATCTCATTACTACATTTTCACCTGACTTCTCTGCCTCAACATATATTGGCATCTTTTACAACTATCACCTTGAATTCTCTTCTAATCCTCTGACGATGTTTTCATTTTGACAACACAACTGTAGAATTTATTCAATCACTCAACATCACAAACAATAAATGAACAAAAGGTGTACTTAGTAGTTAACAGCCGGAGTCTGAAGCCAGATGGCTTCTCTGTATCTTGGTTCTGACAATTAATTATTTGCTATTAGACCTTGGGAAAGTCACTAACTTCTGTGCATCAGTTTTCTCATGTGTAAAGGGAGGGTACTAACAATACTTCTCATAGGTTGTTGTGAGGAATGAACAAATCAATATATGTGAAAGTCTTAAAACAGAGCCTAATGTAGTAAAAATCACATCAGTTGCTTTCACTATTGTTATTTTTGTTGTGATTTGAGCACCTATGTGCCAAACATTCTACCACATAGTTGGATTATATTGGTGAACTAGAGAGACAAGTCTCTTGAAAATGTCTTTTTTGGTGTAAATTGTTCCCAATTTCCCTAACTCAGATTCTTAAGAAGACCCTAGGCAAAGCCTTTAGCTTGAGATGGTATCTCAGGAAGCACTAAACAGGAAGCACCAAAAATGTTAAACAATTCCCAGGACTGGCACAGGTAACAAAAGCCACCTAACCACCTATTTCTTATTTCTGTTGTTATTAGCACATTTTTGTTTTCTGTTTGTACATTACTTCCAGGTTATACTTTCCCCTTTTCCATCACTATAGCCTACAATTTTCAAATCCTAATCTGGTGTAACTAAAAGTAACTTATTTATAGTTAAGACTAATGATTATTATAGATAAGTATCAACTAGTTAAATAGCCAAAATAAAAAGGAAACATCTGACTATATATTCAATAAATTATAAGATGATGTGACTCACCCCAAAAAGCAAAAGTTCTGAAAAAAGATACATGCCTATAATTATACTGTAGTTGCACATCCAAAATACAGTAAAGTATCCTGCTTCATATTGACCATAAAAACTATAATGGGATGTTTTTAGATTTTAAAAAGTTGCTCTTTCCATTCCTTATTGATAACTTTCATTACCCATTTCTCTTCATTTATAAATACCAGGTAAAAGAACAGATAAAACCTTAATATAAAAGAGCTAAATTCTAGGCTTAAAATTCCAAAATAAGATCTTTATAGTATGACTCTTCCTCACCCCCAAGATCTAGGTATTCACTCAAAGACGAAAATGGTTTTGTTTCAATTCCCAAAGCTCCTGATTTGGAAGATCAGAAGCTCAAGATCTGAGGAGTCAGTGACCACCTTAGGGCAAGGGAAGAAACAGGCTACCCTAAGTCCCTTTCTTGATTTCATGCTCTACTAAATGCTCTACTAAAGACTAAGATGATTCTCTAACCTTAAACGTTTAGGCCTCAGAAGGGTATATGGGGAAACATTTCAGGACAGTGAAATGTTGGTAATAGCTTTTCAGTCTGCTTACAGGTATACTTCCCTACCCTGCAGATTTGGCTTTCAAGCACCTAACGTATTTAACAAATTTAAATGTGAAGAATTAAATGTAAAAATAAAACCATTAAAAAACTAGTAAAACTATAAGTAAATACATAATCTTGGGGTAAAATAACCTTTCTAAGCCTAATGCTGCAAGTACACCAAAAAAAATTGATATATTTCACTGAATAAAAATTTAAAATTCACATGACAGAAAAAAAACCATATATTAAAATTGTTGCAGCACTTTGTTATGTATATGCCATATATATATGTATATATATATATATGTATGTATATATACATACATATGTATATGTATATATATATATATACACACATACACACACTTATTTATTTATTTATTTATTTATATCTATGAACAAGTTATGTATGTTTTACATAGAATAATACTAAAAAATAAACTAAGAGTGGCTTATTTGGGTGCTTTTGGCTCTGAGTCTCTTATAAAATTACAATTAAGTTAGCCAGGGTCTAGAGTAATTTGAAGGCTTGAGTGGCGCTGGAGAATTTGGTTCTAAGACAGCTCACTCACTTGGCTCTTGGCAGAAGGCCTCAGATCCTTGCTGGCTGTTGGCAATAGGCCTTAGTTCCCAACTACCTAGACCTCCCCATAGGGCTATGAGTGCTCTCACAAAATGTTAGATGCCTTCTCCAAGTGTAATGAGTTTTGAAAAACATATGCACCTGTACAACCAATACCCTAATCAAAATACAGAACATTTCCATCATCTAAAGAGTTTTCTCAAGTACTTCCCTTCACTTCTGGCCTCAGTAGTGTTTGTTTTTAGCATTGTTCACGAAACTGTTTAAGTCATATATACAGTTACAAAACATCAGTATACTGGGTTACCATGTCAACTTGTTTCTTGCCATGCAGTCCACATTTCAACAACTCTGCATCACAGAGGTGAAAGAATTTCAATACACATGGGAGTGCAAAAAGGGGCAGGATGGAAGATTAATTTTCTCAACAAAGCTGCTCCAACATAAGCTGCTTAGAAATGTTATCACTCTCTTATTTTCACTTTTTTTTTCATTAATTTATTGACCTGGAGTTCCTGCTCCTGGTCAAGATGCCATTTTATTTGACTTTGTCATGCTACAAATGCACCAATTTTCTGGAGTCATCATTAGTGAAGACTCTTTCCTTTTCATAATTTACAGCAAGAGTTTCTTTCTCCATCAAGAGAGAAACTTGGCTTTCTGTTATTGTTCATGAATTTGTATCTTCTAGAACTTCGTGTAAATAAAATCACATAGTATGTAGCTTTTGTGCAAGGCCTCCTTCACACGGCATAATTTTGAGATTGATTGTTGTTGTGTGTATCAGTAGATCATTCCTTTTTATTGTTGAATAGGGTTCTATTATACATAGATATATCACAAAAAGTACTCGACTATTATTATACTTTGAATTTCATCAATAAAAATATTGTAGACATTCTTTTTCTCTTGTTATGTAAATACCTACATAATTTGCTCATTTTGCTTCCTGACCTGCAAAGCATAAACTATTTACTACCTAGCTCTTTAAAAACAAGTTTGCTCACCTCAGATTAACAGAATAGTTATGAATTGGGAGCTTTCTAGAAATAAAAGAATCTCAAATCCCACCCTATTAAGTCAGAATCTGGGCTTTAACAAGATCCCCAGGTAATATATGTGCATATCAAAGGCTGAGAAGCACTGGTGTTTTTTTTTCCTTAAAATTTTAACAGAAAACAATACATATTTATATGTAAAAGGCATAAGCCTGTGTATATTGTTATTGACAAGCCAATAGAGACATCCATATTTATGACTTTCAGAAATTACCAGTATAAAATAAACTCATAACAAACAAACAAAATATGGAGGTATATACAGTTTAAAATTATCTTAAGATATAAAATATTAATTATTTTACAATCTTAAGAGTATAAAATAATTTTAAAGATTCCTGTTAAAGCATTTTCCAAAAGAGCAAATGTAGCACAAATAACTATTCCGTCTTCTGTACAAGGATGTACCAGTGATTAGTAGAGATTAACAGATGATTATCTTCATGCATGTGATCAACAAGACCAAAGGTCACCACGGTTTTAGTTTACCATATGCTGCAAAATTCATGCAGCAAATTTACTTGGCATGTGCTTCCATATACACACCTTTTAATCAACAAATTAGAAGTTAAAGAACAAATCAACCACTTGCATTCCTTGATAAGTACCTGGAGCTGAAGATTTTTCTCTTTTCTATGCAAAATAGTATGATAAAGACTTTTCAAAACTAGAGAAAACTAATTTATATATAATTATTTTAAATTTTCAGTAAGCAGTAACAAATAATATTTTAATAGTAAACGCAGATGTTCAGTTTTAATCATCTAACCAACAGCTATTACTCTCTTGGGTTTCCTAGAAAACATCTGAAATTAAATATTTATGTAACCACTATTTTAGATAAAGAGTTTCATACTTCCACTGATTTAATTTTACTAATTTTAAGTTACTATTAAGACTCTCAATAAAATAAAATTCTTCAAAATAAAATGTTTAAATCACTTTCCCATATTTATTTCATCAAAGCTAGCCAGAAAATAGAAATTTCTCCTTTTCAAACAATCTTTTCCAGAATTTCTTGATTCACTTTGTATCTTTTTGCACACATGTTAGTTCTAAATATATATCTGAACTCTAAATGACTTCTGTTCATATTAATAGTCCATAACAAGCTATTAAATCTTCCTTACAACAAGCAACAATATACCAGAACACTTGCTCTGTATTCCGGTACTTTAATAAAAAGGAACTATAAATACCCAAAACAAATTATAAAACAATAATTTCTTCATTAATAAATATTGTGTTTTCCATTCACATAACAAATTTCAGCAATACTCAGAAATTGTTATAGAAATTGTTCAAAAAAATGACTTTGGAGTTTATTTCAACTTATTTGAAAATGCAGATGCATTATGCTTAGAAAAAGATTATTGGTCCCTTTAAATCTTTGGGATATTCACCTAAATTAGTCCTACTTTGGAAAATGAAAGCTGTTTCAATGTTATTATTAAAAGCAGAATAAAACAAGTAACATGAGATTACATCTTTTGTTCTTGTTGTTGTTTGGGGTTCTGCTAATATTATTTATTCTTCAGATAGAGTTGAATTTGTAAAAAAAGTAAATAAGTTATATTCTATAATATCTAGTATAAAACAAGAAATATTGAATGAAAAAAATAATAAAAAGAGGGTTACATTTAAAATTGTGCTTCTCTGGAAAATACAAAAGTAAAATGGAACAGATTATATAAAATCAAATACTAACAAAAATGTAAAAAATGCTCATACTAAAATAAAATTCTAGGTTTAAATGTAAGTAACTGGAGAACTTACAGGTCATAATGTAATAAGCCCTGATTTTAAAAAGTCATAAAAAGTGTTTTACTCTGAAAGATACC